>VZSF01003428.1:216983-313246 GCA_013398295.1 Chionis minor | reverse complement strand
AAAAAAAAAAAGAAAAAAATAAGAGGAAAAAAAGAAACAAACCCAAAGTTCCTTTGGTCAGGGTTGAAACGACATCCCAGAAACGTTCCTCCGGCAGCCGCTCCCTAACCCCGCGCTGTTTGCATCCAAACTAGCCTGGGTCCTGCTTGGGTGAGTCAGACAGCTTTTTGGGTTGTTGCTTTATTTTTTTCTTGCAAAGCAGCTTTTGATTGTGAAATAAATCACCAAAAAATAGCTGGAGTGTTGGAAAGAGGGAGGAAGGAGTAGGAAGTGGGGGTACAGACAAGGAGAGGCTCCCGGGCCGTGTCTGCTCCAAATGCTGGATGAAGGTGGTTGTTTTTTTCCCCTTGCTTTTGCTGGGTTTCTCCCTCTGAGAACACACAGGTCTATTTTACTTTATTTCTACGGCTTTTTTAGAGGCGGACGCGTCAGCAGTTACAGCTGGACTCACTCCCCCTATGAGAGTTCGACCAAGTTTTGATCTCCTCTGCCCAGGTTTTAAAACTGATTCATTCCCTAATTTCATTAGAATTGGCGACATGTAAGAGGTGTATTTGTGAGCAGAGCTTGACCTACTTTTTTCCACCTCCTCTGCCGGAGGGATTTAGCCGACGCTCGGCTTGGGGCAGCGGGACTCTCAAGCCGGGTGACCTTTCAAGCTCGTCCAGTTCTGCTCTCTCCGTACACCTCCCCGGACAATCCTAATTTCAAGTAGAAAAAGGAGACCAGTCAACTTTAATGAGTCCCAATAAATTAAAACAACTCAGTGTTCTTGGGCTACTTTATTTATAATTTTTGCTATGTTGCAGTTTCACCTAAAACGATGTAAAAGCTGTTCTTCTTAAATAGCTTCTATGCACTGAAATACTTTTATACTCCCTCAATACCTTAAAATATAGACAGTATTTACACAAAAATGCCTATCAGAAAGCTGAGCGGCAATGTCCCATGCTAGCAAGTCCCTCATGGGAAGTGTTTACCGGTTCTTCAGCAAAAAACCCCCCAAATTAAAGACACCCCCTCCACTAGATCTGGCCTCCTGCTATGCTCCATGGTCCCCAGGTGCTGCTGGAATCAGCAAAGCTGCAGCACAGGGGCAAGCCTGGCTCTGCTCAAATTCATGGTGAATCTCCCACCGCTGCCAACGGGCCCAGAATGTCAGGACAGGCTTCTGTCATTGCTTTTCCAGACAGCAAATTGAGAAATTTCCAGCCTAAATGAGAAAGAACCACAACTTGCAATAAAGCATCTGACGACTAGCGGCTCGGGGATTGTGAATCCGCCCCCCACCACGAAGGAAATACTCCTTCTACCAAGGAATTTTGTTGTTGCTGGTTTTGTTGGTTATTTTCAGCCTTTGTCGCCAAAAAATTGTCATGTGGTCCAAAAGTCCTGCGGTCATTTCCTCTCCTACTCCAAAGCCGCGTCTCCACGAAGCCTAGCGGGACAGCTTGTTTGTAAACATGGGCTGAAAGCACTTTGCTCTGCTTATTCTTTCTGTCAGCACATCCCAACTTTCTCCTTTTTTCCTTGCTTCCCAGTATTTATAATTATCTCCACAAAACATTCTCGGCCTTTAACTCATCCAGGCTGGTTTACAGCAGCATTTAACATTCAAACCCAGCCCTGTTGATTGGCTGGTGGCTGGGTCACACGGCAGCTCCCTGATTGGCGGAGCCCAACGCGTTGGGACACGGTTCAGCGGAGCAGGAAAACCATCTGCTAAATGGTAACCGAAACCAGCTGCTGGGGTAGCGCTGGGCTCAACGGGAAGGCGCTGGAAGGGCAGGACCAACCCTACGTCCTCCATCCCCACCGCATCATGCGGTGTCTTCATCCACTTGCTTCTGAAAGCTCCCTGCTTTCAGAAACATGATTTTAGCCGTAAACAGTTTACGGAGTTATTTACAGCTCAATTTACCGAGCATCCTACCGGAACAATGAAGGAATGCAGCGTTGTCTGTCGAGCGTGGGCAGCAGGAGAGAAGTCTTCTCCAAGTTTTCTAAACGCGGTTTTGAACCCCTCTCCTTCCTCCGCTCCACAACCACCATAACCAGTCACAGTGCAAGCCCTGCGCACAGGAAAATTGAATGTAGAAAATGACAAAAATCTAGAAACGCAATCAAAGAAAAGCCAAAGAGGGGTAACCTATAATTTTCAGGGGTTTTTTTCTTAATTATCCCAAAGGATGTATACTTGGGCTCTGCCAGAAGCCCGGGTAGACAGGCAATCTGTCAGGGGAAAAAAAGCACCGTGACACCACTGCTGTGTTCAGAGGCTCCTCATCCTGCACCAGCGTCTGGTTTTGCTTGGACTGGATTTTGAGTTTCACTTTTATTACCTTTGAGCCTGAAATTTTTCAAGGAAGCCCTCCAAAATAATTAAAATTTTGCTCTTATTTGAAGGCAGGGCAAGTTTTACCCTCAACTTAAGTGAGTACAGAGACAAGAGAGCCCAAGGCAGTTTGGAAACACGTAGCCAAGAAGGTCTCCTATGATCTCTGTCACAGAATGGGGCTACTCAGCATTTCCCAGACAACTCTGTTAATTTGAGCCGCAATTCATTAACGTTCAGTGTATGGAGCTCCTTAACTGGAAGCATCTAGAAAAGTGCAAACAGCCTCTGCCTTAGCAAAATACCAGTTACACCAGAAGTAAAGAAAGGTGGAGATTGCTTCCCAGGGAACAGCTTTAAAAACTGGAGTTCTCCAAAACTGCAGCAGTACCATGGTCTCACTTGTGGTTTGGGACTCCTCTGGGAACTGGTTCCTCCAAAGACACAGCAGTGACCCGCTACCCCAGGGAAAAGGAACTGTTGCCCCCGCCAAGACCTCTCCAAATCACGACCGAGATTTCTCAGACCTAGTGAAGAGACGTTCTCTGGAAGGTGTGATGGGCAACCCCACATCCCTCGCTGCGGAGAGGTAGCTGGGCTGGGTGAATTTGCAAAGGGCAGGAGCAAAGCCCAGCGCCGGCTGCCGAGGGGTGGGACAGCGTTGTGCTGGTTCCGTGCCCCACGCATGGCTCGAAGCTCAGCAATGGCATCACCGGGCGCTGGCACGGCAGCCAAACGCGTGAGGTCTTCAGGCACCCCGCAGCTGCAGCCGCCCGGGCTCTGCTGGCTTTCCTCGCCCCAGGAGGGGATGTGGTGGCATCCAGCTTCTCCGCTTGCTGCGGGACACCTCGGTAGGTGACCTGTGAACTCCAGTTCCCTCAAAAAGCCACCTCGCTGCTCACTTCAGCAAGCCGACCGCTCTCCCCAGCTCCGCCTGGATTTCAGCGCACCGTACCGGTGACACCAGGACAGTCTGGCGCCCGCTCTGCATACGCAGCCCGTCACGGCTACGCCGCGTGCGTCCGGCTCCTGCCGTGCTCTGGGAGACGAGCGCTTGCCTGGCACTCTCCCGGCTGAGCCCGCGGGCGCTACGGAGCCAGGCAGAAACGCCAGCCCACCTCCGCAGCTGGGCCAGGACCGGGCATCGCCGACACGATCGGGGCTGCATCAGATTTTTGCCAGCCACGGATACGGCCCACAGCTGTTGTGTGTGACCTCTCCTCCCTACACCATCTGAATTTCCTGGGCTTTGAGAAAGCATGTACTCGTTTAAACAAAACCAGATAGAAGAGGAGAGGAACCTGTTTAAGATTTGAGATGACAATTCTGCCCTCAGTTACACTTTCTTGAACAAGAGCAGATTTGGTTAGTAACAAGATACAGACCTAATTCTGATTATTTTTACACCAGCAAAGCCAACAACGCTGGGAGAACGCAAAGTGCTTTACGCTGGCACTGGTGCAACACCAACCACCGTTGCCATTTACTGCCCTGGACATTTTCTCTGCACTATGGTTTCAAACGCTTGCGAGAGCCGAAAACAAAGAAATGAAATACCAGCCTCGTGCAGACTTTAGAAATGAAAAATAAAATGTCCAGGAAACCCCTGCAAGGTTTTGGACTGAACAGGAAGATACATTACAGAACTTTTTCAACTTTTTCTTTTTTTTTTTTTTTTCCCCCCCCAACTTCCAAGCAGCAGAACGCCAAAATGCTAACAGACAGGGCAAATTGAGCAAAAATAAAATATTCCATGGACTGGGTTAGAAATTAAGGCAGTGTTTATTTTTTTATGCTTTACACTTTGGCCAGCATTTATCCCGAATGAAGGCAGCAAATGTTATTAGATTTCATGGAATGTAAATAAACAGTTATTGGTAAATACATTTTGGTGGTCTGCTTGTTACACTGCATGTCAGGAAAACTATAGGGAACTGGCAGGAGTTCAGACGTCTTCAAGGAACACAGAAAACAGACATATTTTACTAATTATAGCTAACAAAAACACTCTGAGATTACAGTTAAATTACATTAAAACATAACTTGTTGGCAAAGGCTGTGAGCATAATGCTTTGCCTATATCTTTCTGTATAATGTTTCATCGGAACAGAGCCGTAACATCGGGAAACCCTGGCACAGACCAAGCATCGGGGCTGCTCCGGCCGGTCACTCTGTTTCCCGCGGGAGTTTCCGTAGGTCCAGGGTAGCTCCCAGGAGGACAAAGACCTGGGTTTGCCGGTGGCAGGTACAGCCGAGGGGTGACACGCCGCCCTCGTCCGAGCCAGAGCAGACGGGAAGGGAAGGAAAAAGAGGCACCTGCTGAAGGCAGGGGGCTGCGCGCTCCCGGGGAGGGCGGAAGCAGTGGTAGGTGGAGGGCTGCACGGCTGCTGATCCCACCAGGAGCTTTTCCATCCACCTTACCTGGATGGACCGGGCCACCTTCGGCCAAGTCCTCGCCGAGCTGTGAGCCGGGCACCGTGGCCGCACCACAGCAGCGCTCTGCTGCACCTTTCGCTTCCGTCTTCTGGGTCTTCTCTGCAACACATCCACGGGATGAGGAGAGAAAGAAGCGATGGCTCTGGTCCGGAGTCTTCTGCGGGGCACGTGTTTCGGCTGTGGCAGTACACCGGGACCTCCAGCAGTCGATCGCAGAGCTAAAATCAGAAATAGTCCTTGAACCCAAGCCAGGAGTTCCCACAGGCATTTCAATTAACCTGTTTACCTCCTTTCAGAAATGGAATATGCTCGGGCACGTGACGTCCAGGCAGCCTTTGTGAAGTGGCTGCGACGGTCCCTGGCAGCCTTGCTCCCCCCACCGGGAGCATCTCTGGCCATGCACCCCGTCACTGCTCCCCAAATTCCCTCCTGCCACCTGACCTGGCCCATGCCACTAGTGCCCCCCCATCAACGCAAACCACTTCTGCAAGAGCAGACCCTTCTCAGCCACAGGAGGAAAGCGAGGCCTTTCTGCAAAAATCATTCGGTTTTGATGATGTCCAGAGTTTTGACAACAAACGAGCTGTAGGGAACGCTGTGCCCCCGGCTCCCATAGCCAGCGACCCACCGCATGGGGCATGCGTGAAAATCAACTGCAGAGATGCTTGCGTTAGGCTGAATTAGATTATAAACTATTAACTTTATGTTTTTAAGTGCAGATTGCATGAAATAACTCGATAAAGGAAGATGCTCAGAAGCGTTGCATGCGAGCAGCGTTCGGGGACAGAAAAACCAGGTGCAACGCGTGACTCTGTTCCCCCACAGCTGCACATCATGGTGACATGCACATTGAGATGACAATATTGTAACTTTACAGAAAGTCTCTAAATTAGAACAATTTCCTGCCTTCTGCTGGTGGGATATTAACACTGAGCAGGGTGGCGCAGCAGCGCCATAGCTGTGCCACGATGATTTTCCTTTTTAAAACCAGGTAAATCAAGGCGGGCATTTAATCTGGCCACAATTTAGGCTATGAGAAAGGTGTGTATCATTTCGTCTGCCAAGTAAATAAAAGGGCAATATACAGGCTTATCTCCCCAGAATATTAATAACACTCCTGCCTCTGTGCCCCGCTTCAGAAATACAGGGTTCCCGTGGCTTGGGTTATTCTTGCTTCCATGCCCGCACATAATGAAATCCTCTAATGAAATCATGCTTCACCATTACCCCATGGTAATCTCTTCACTTGGACTGTCTTTGTGTCACATTTATGGCCCATTCTTTGCTGGGAAGATTTTTACAGGGGATCTGAAGTTTAAAAGAAGACAGATGACAAGCTGTGATCGCAAGGAGGAGAGGCTCACCATATGGAAATAGAAAGCCCTGGCTCCCTCCTCTATCCCTCCTCCCCCCTTCCCCTGCCGAGTTTCTCTACTTCACATGATGCTATTGGGATTTGAAGATCAGAATACAAATTAAATTATTAAACGAGGAACAAAAAAAAAAACCAACAAAAAACTCGGGCCTTTCCTCTCCATCCTCCCATGTGATCAGTAATTATAAATCAAAGTGGGGAAAACAACCCCGCTGGAAGCTGGCATTTGGGATGTAGCCCAGTTGCCTCCAGAAGGATATAATGCTCCGGTGACACGTATGTGCCTTTGCATGCTATGGGGGGTTTACGCATGAGATGCTTCTATAGCTAAGAAATTATTTTAATGGCAGAGATTTATTCGCTGGGCATATTTAGTATATTATTTAATATTTACTTACTGGGAAAAGCAGAAGCGCCACTCCACAATCCAGTGTGTTTTTCCAACATTGGATTCCCAGTCACCGAAAACCACGCAGCGTCTCCCAAACCAGGACAGCCGAACCCCCATCTGATGCTTTCTGGCCGTTAATCATGACAACCTTAACGCATGGCAGCGATCGCTTAAAGCCTAGGCAGTCAAAGAGAAAAAAATTAATCTGTTTCAGCTGGACAGAACTTGAGATGCGGCAGTTTTTGAGTTTATTTTGGTGTGGCCAATTTTAAACAAGCCGGTGATGTGGCTGGTCTCTAGTCTCTACGTGGCAGGTGACCACGGCAGGTACGGGCAGCCACGGCAGAGGGGACCCCTCGCAGGGGCAGCCGCCGAGGGCAGAGCCCATCCCGAGGGCAGGAATCGCGCTGTGAATCCCGAGAGGACTCGCCGCCGGGGATTTTGCAGTTTTGAAAAACCCCAAGCACACAGCGCAGGCCTCGGGTTTTGAAAAACTTAGCCCCTTTTTCAACATTGGCTTTGCAAGGCTTGAGGTCAGCTGCTGGCCTCGGTAGCCAGATGGACAAAATAAGCACTTAGTCCCCTTAGTGCAGATTCGGGCTATGGACATCCCATTTAGGCACCCATGTTTGAACACCGGCTCCTCGTAGCCAAAATAAATAGCTGAATCAATGCTACACAGAGTTTAATCTAAACACGTAATGGAGTCTAACTCAGATATACACTGTATTCCATCGACAGGTCCTGGAGATGGCAAACTGAAGCCTGCTTTTATAGTGTGCCAGCTCAGGGACCTGTTCCCAATTTGCAGATTTGGCCTGTTGCATTCTAAAAGATGTTTAATATACTCGATGCCTGTTTGTGTTAATGTTTACCATTGAAGTTTTTCATTATTTGATGTTATATTTGGCCCTAGCATTAAAATTCCATTGGACCGACTGAAATCTAGTGTCAAATCAAAGCCAAAGAAGCGTCTTTGTGATAGACCTTCAGCTCCCATCCAACCACGTTAAGAAAAAATAATCTATTGAAGGTGTTTTCTTTGTAGCTTTTCTTCCTTTTGCCAAATGTCCTGGTTTTGGCTGGGACAGAGTTAACTTCCTTACTAGCAGCTGGTATAGTGCTGTGTTTTGGATTTAGGATGGGAATAACGTTGATAACACACTAATATTTCAGTTGTTGCTAAGCAGTCAAAGAGTCTTTGGCTTCTCATATGGGCAGGGGGCACCCAAGAAGCTGGGAGGGAACCCCATCTGGCCAAAGGGCCATTCCTTACCATGTGATGTCATGCTCCGTATATAAAGCTGGGAGGAGGAGGAAGGGGGAACGTTCGGAGTGATGGCGTTTGTCTTCCCAAGCCACCGTTACGCGTGCCGGAGCCCTGCTTTCCTGGGGATGGCTGAACACCTGCCTGCCTATGGGAAGCACGGGATGAATTCCTTAGTTTGCTTTACTTGTGTGCGCGGCTTTTACTTTACCTGTTAAACTGCCTTTATCTCAACCCGTGACTTTTCTTACTTTGCCTGTTCCGGTTCTCTCCTCCATCCGACAAAGAGGGAGGGAGCGAGCGAGCGAGCAGCTGCGCGGTGCTTCGTTGCCAGCTAGGGTTAAACCACGACAGCGAAGAAATAGCAAACACTATCTGTCTTAGAATCACTTGGGTTGGAAGAGACCTTCAAGACCATCGAGTCCAACCGTAGCATTTATTAGCTGTTGTTTTTATCCACGCAGTTCTGGAAGAGCTGAGCCCAAAGCCATGGACTAGCAGGGAGATGCAAGGCCAGGTGGGCACAGGTCCATCCTGTGCCAGCGTCACGTGGGAGCGAGGACGGCTGCCACCTCCCCCCGAGCCCTTCTCCATCGTTTGGGGTAAACAGGATTACTTTTTTGGCCTTACAAGCCAATGCACTTTGGGGACAGCTGATGGACTAGGCTGATTTTTCCACTGATTGCAAATGCCTTATTGTTACTCGGATCATCATCAACCTTTGAAGCCCGAACAAAACCCAGTTTCCCCCTGTGCAAGTCCCTGGCTTTGCAGGGAGAGGAGTCCTGTCCTGAGAAGCCTAAAGCCTCAATTCACACATTTAGGCACATGCCTAAACCGAGACAGCTGCAGTAGGACATGCTTAAACGAAGCGCTCGCATTAACTCCGCACCTAACGAGAGAGCTTGCGGGACTGGGGGTCCCGTCCTCCCCTCTCTCAACATGCCTGCCTCTGCTCCCAGGCTAAGGGTTGGATTTTTCATGGAAACGCAGCGATACAGGATCAGGAGTCGATCCCCAAGTGCCATGGGGAGTCACAAGCCCCGGGGGCGGGGATGCTCTTGGCACTCGCGGACTCGGAGCCTGCAAATCAGGCGCACGCTCACAAAAGCCCTGGCACGGCTCGGCAAGTCCGGAGCGAAAATGAATGAAGGAGGCTTGCCTAAGTCCAGATGTGTCTGAATTCAAAGGGACCTGGAAAATATGATGGCCTGGACACAAAACCAGGAAACAGCATTTAAACATAAAGACATGAGGGTAGGTTTGAAAACCAGTCCACAGATATTCTCTGAGCTAGTCAAAAAGGGGAGCTCTGGAAATAACCCATTTTTCACCAAAAAACTGTCAAAGCAGACAACGGTGTTTCAAACTGCATCCCCTCCCCAGAATATTTCCTCCAACTTTCTCATCAAACTCAAGATCAGATATTTTGTTTTTCAGTGAACTTTTCTTTCTTTGTTCTCACAATGGTGTTTTTTGATTTTAAAGATTATAAATTAAATTATGTAAATGTCATCTCAGTACATAAGAGCATTTATTTTGACAGTATTAAAATGGCATGTTTTGATTAATGAAGAGTTCCCACTTAGCTCCCGACTGGATTTCTTTCTGAAATGGGAAACAAAACTCTCTGCTTGCAAAACTTTGTTCAGCTTTAGTTAAATGCTGAGACACTAAGAAAAAAGATCTGCAGCATTATACTAGACTAAATGTTATATACTTATAATATATAGCAGCAGTTCTGAAAAGCACGCTCAACCCTACGATTACTCATATTAAAAGATTCTCTTTAAGAGGTACACAAGAAGATTGACATTTTGGGAAAATGAAGCCCCATGCCTAAGAAGTCCCAGTGGTCACAGGCCACTAAGATGACCCCTGCTAGGGTCAGATTGAGATTTTAGCATTTAGCCCATTAGCGTGGCTTACTGGACTTTATATATTTCTGTATATAGATCTGTTAATCCTGAATTGCATCATCTTAATATAACATTCTTGAAGCAACTACTCTCCTAAAAGCCTTTGAGAACCCAGTATTACTGGCTGGTTAGACGTTGCTGGTGCAAAAGCGAAGTAAACCTATTTTCCTCCAGCATTAATAATGATTGTAGCGATCCGTTTAGGATGGTTCACCAGATCCTCCCACGTCAGCCTCCAATTTTTCAATGTTCTTGCTAAAATATACCATTCAAAGGGAGGAATTTGTGACTTGGTTTGCTTTGGGACTTCTTGCTGCTGCTGGCTACGTGCTGCAAAAAAAACGTTAGTAGAATCATAGAATCCCCTAGGCTGGAAGAGACCTTTAAGCTCATAGAGTCCAACCATCAGCCCAGCACTGCCCAACCCACCCCTAACCCATGTCCCTCAGCACCACGTCTGCCCGGCTGGGAAACACCTCCAGGGATGGCGACTCCACCACTGCCCTGGGCAGCCTGGGCCAATGCTTGATAACCCTTTCCATGAAGAAATTTTTCCTAATATCCAATCTAAACGTCCCCTGGCACAACTCAAGGCTGTTTCCTCTTGTCCTGTCACCTGTTACTTGGGAGAAGAGACCGACCCCTGTGGATACATCCTCCTCTCAGGGAGCTGTAGAGAGGGAGAAGGTCTCCCTCAGCCTCCTTTTCTCCAGGCGGAACAACCCCAGTTCCCTCAGCGGCTCCTCAGGAGACTTGTGCTCCAGCCCCCTCACCAGCTCCATCGCCCTTCCCTGGACACGCTCCAGCACCTCCATGTCTTTCTTGGGGTGAGAGACCCAAAACTGAACCCAGGATTTGAGGTGAGGCCTCACCAGTGCCTAATACAGGGGGACCATCACTGCCCCAGTCCTGCTGGCCACACTATTCCTGATACTGGCCAGGATGCTGTTGGTCACCTTGGCCCCCTGGGCACGCTGCTGGCTCATGTTCCGCCGGCTGTTGACCAACACCCCCAGGTCCTTTTCTACCAGGCAGCTTTCCAGCTCCTCTGCCCCAGGCCTGTAGCGCTGCACGGGGTTATTGTGACAACCCTTGAAGCCCCCATGAAGCACTGCTGGTGCTCAGTGACAAGCTTCTCTTCTCACCATCACCAGTGTCTCCTCCTCTCACCAGGTCTCTCATTTATGGCACCTCATACAGCACCCCCCAACCCTTCCCCCCCCGCTTTTTGTAATAATTTTTTTTTTTTTTTGGCACTCCTGCTTCCGGAGTCACCCACTGGCTTTGAATGCCGTCCCCTGGTTTAGCTGGTGACCACTTGCAGCTGGGTCAGTTTGAAACTACAGAGGTTGAACACCTCTCGTGCTTCAGTATTTACGTGGTGTTGGTTTCATGAAGGGCCAACTTGCCTACTACAGGACAGCCTGAAACAACAGACTGTCTGCTTCCCTTAAGGCGTAGACAAAATACAGTGGTGGGAAGGCCACTTGCAGCAACGAGGTATCTTTCCACTCCACTAACGTAGATCCATTTTGTAAAACCAGAGGGTGCACGGGTTGGGGGACAGCAGACTTCCTTACAGCAAAGAGCCTTGGCCACCAACAACTGTTTCACCTTCTGTCCTTCCATCTCTCGTCCCGGTCCGACCCCTAAGAGGCTGTTCGTTGCTTGATGCGGGCAAGAAGAGAAGGGTACACGCTTCTTTAGAGGGAGCAGGCACTACTCTCCCTTTCTAGTAGGAGAACTAGTGTCCTTTCAAGGGCCTTGAAGCAGCTTCTAGCTTAAGCCAACAGAAAGACTTATAGACTGGGAACTGGCCGTTATACAACCATGGCACAGTAGCTGGGACAGGTTCTTACGCGTAAATTGGCTTGCTCCACTATTGCTCCATTGTGCAAACCCAATTTTCACTAGCGGAGGACCTAGTCCACGTAACATCGGAGCTTGCTGCAGCTGTCCCGAGTTGTTCCGGGAATGAATCTGGCTTCCAGACTTAGCTGTCACATCTGCCACTTCCAAATAAAACGGGCTCGTAGTATCAATGAAATGGCATCAGCGAAAGCTTATAGCAAATGTAATATGTTAAACATTAAGCACAATGCTCACAGTCCTAGAAAGGTCTGATAAGCCACGATTAAACTTAATTATGGATTATTTTATATTACCTACCTCCAAGCACTGTGGAAAATTGCTTCCTTTTAACTGCCTTGGCTGGCTTTCTCTGACCACACACATACTGGGGGGATATTTTCCCATGATTGATGTATTTGTTTACCAAGCTCCTTGCTCAGATACAGGCCGATTCTCCCTTTAATCAGAGGTGTGAATACCTTAATAGTTGTCAGAGCCCACATTAACCTCTTGATTAAAAGACATCCTCTCGCTTACCATTAAAGAAATACATGGAACAAAGCAAATTCATATTCTCCGTATAAAACTCACGATGGTCAAATAGTTATTTTATATTAGTGTACTTGGCCCATTGGCATTTCATCAAGTTGTAGCTTACAACAGAAATGGTTTTTTCTTTTTTTGTTTCCTTTTACTGATGAGCAGACAGAAGGGTTTTGGTGGGTCTGGTTTTTTCGCCTTTGCCTCAGGGCGAAAAGCTCCATGAACATTGGTTTTCGCTCGACTTCCTCTGACTGCTTACCTACACTGGCTATTATGCACTTTCGCGACAGCGATATTACCGACAAAATAAACACGTCAAAATTCAGAAGCACAAACAAGTTCATCTGTGACATTAATTTTGCCTGGCAAATAATTCTCCTTGTTTCAGCAAGGGCTTCAATTTCTTGTGGACTCAAAGCAAATTCATCTTTAATTTGATGCCTCAGTCTTATTTTTCTTTCCTAATCTCATTAGAGTAAAAATAGCAAGGATATCCATATGATTAAAGACTTCATGTGCAAGAAAGCAATCTGGTCATAGTGCTCCTTAGCTTTATGTACTTCTTTCTATTTGACAACATTAATTTGCCATCTGTCAGCTCAGTTACATAGTTTACTCGCTGTTTGCTTGGCGTTCACCTCCCCCTTTTTTGTTGTCAGCTGTTTTTAATAGTTGGGCCTCCTTGAATGGGCCACTTATGCAGATTTGAAACAGGAGAAATCCTAAAAACTGACCATATGGGAACCCACTTCGTACTCCCCAGGCCGACATAGCCACGCACAGACCTCCTTCCCCACCCCCGTGCACTCCCAGCACTTAAAAAGAAATTAAATTTTTCCATACCTCCGCAGCACCTTTCATCCAGGGGACTCCAGAACGTCACGCAGCAGATACAACCAGTCGAATTTCGCTCTCGTGGGCAGGTCTGCTGAGGTCAGCTGGATTGTATGGGATTTCCTGGGAGCTACACTCAACCCTAAATATGCAATCAAATAAATGAGTTGAAGAGATCGTTAAGGTGACACAAGAAAGGCTGCCACTGATGAAGTAAGCATGGCCAGGTGACTCTTAACACCAGCCTATGGGGCCATGTACGTCACTCTCTGGTCCCACATGCCACACAGGTGCAACACACAGCTGAGACTCATCTCACACAGCCATCTGCAATAAGGGTTACTGATATATTCCATAATTGATTTTTCAATCTTTTGTGATAACAGTTGGAATTCCTGAGAACGTTCCTTTTTCCTCTAAAAGCCTTAATTCTAGGGAAAAAAAAAGACCAAACAAAACCAAAGCGGGAAACGGTGAGGAGAATCGGGAGATGATGTTTTACTACCACACTGTGTAGTGTTTTGGAGAGGAATCATAGAATCATAGAATGGTTAGAGTTGGAAGGGACCTGAAAGATCATCAAGTTCCAACCCCCCTGCCATGGGCAGGGACACCTCTCCCTAGAGCAGGTTGCTCAAAGCCCCATCCAGCCTGGCCTTAAACACTTCCAGGGATGGGGCAGCCACAACTTCCCTGGGTAACCTGTTCCAGTGCCTCACCGCCCTCACAGTAAAGAACTTCTTCCTAATATCTAATCTAAATCTCCCCTCTTCCAATTTAAAACCATTACCCCTTGTCCTATCACTGGACTTCCTGACCAAGAGTCCCTCTCCAGCTCTCCTGTAGGCTCCCTTCAGATACTGAAAGGCTGCTCTCAGGTCTCCCCGGAGCCTCCTCTTCTCCAGGCTGAACAGCCCCAGCTCTCTCAGCCTGTCCTCATAGGAGAGGTGCTCCATCCCTCTAATCATCTTAGTGGCCCTTCGCTGGACCTGTTCCAACAGTTCCATGTCCTTTCTATGTTGAGGACTCCAGAGCTGGACACAGTACTCCAGGTGGGGTCTCACAAGCGCAGAGTAGAGGGGGAGAATCACCTCCCGTGCCCTGCTGGCCACGCTTCTTTTGATGCAACCCAGGATACGGTTGGCTTTCTGGGCTGCCAGCGCGCACTGCCGGCTCATGTTGAGCTTCTCATCCATGAGCACTCCCAAGTCCTTCTCCTCAGGGCTGCTCTCCAGCCGTTCTCTGCCCAGCCTGTATTTATGCCTGGGATTGCCACGTCCCAGGTGTAGGACTCTGCACTTGGCTTGGCTGAACTTCATGCCATTTGCATTAGCCCACCTCTCAAGCCTGTCCAGGTCCCTCAATGGGAGCAGTTAGTTCCCAGCTTCCAATTCTTACAAGAGCACCCAGTGTAGTGGCAGAATACCTGAAAAATATACCTGGAAAACCTGATTTTTTAGAAATTCTCCTCAAAAACTCTGAAATTTTCAGTATCTTCTGTCAGTGCTACTACTTCATCATTTTTATTGTCCACTAGTACGTGTTCTCTCTGCAAACGCTTCCTTTGTATAATATTTTAAAATTATCTTGCAAATACTTAAGCGTGCCTACGAGAGTTTTATTGTTGTAATCAGTATCTTCTGTCTTCCAAAATCCACTGCAGAGAGCGGAGCCCGGTGGGCTCAGCGTTTGCGTGAACAATCCCATTTCCCACTTGACGAGGCTGAGAAGACAAAAATGGAACACTCTTCCTTTTCCTGGAAATGCCCTGGGTTTTGGGACAGGAGGCTTTTAAAGCAGCCTCGCTAGAGCATCTGTGTCGAGGGAGCGATGCGGGAGGTGAGCCTGGCTGTCAGACTGGCAGGACTCCATCAGTAGAGGCATTTTTTTCCAGATCCCAAACAGTTAACCCTCCAAAACTCCTATCTGCTGTTAAGAATTATGCTTATAAAAGGACATACACCAGCTCAAATAGCCGAAATCATACTAATCCGTCTGAATTTACAGCAAACCCAATTCTGTCCATTTCTTTCCACGGCATTTTTCTGCCAGTTGAAGAGTTTCAGGATACTCGGGGGCACTGAAATGAAAAGATGAACTTTTCTCCTGAGCAGAAAGCCAACATCGAGGCCAACTGCTACTTAATTCATAGGGGAAAATAAAGCTCTGGCGTGGCGGCGTGGCTCCCTGTGAGGGTGAGCACCCAGGCTGCCAACGCTGCCCTTTGCCAACCCGACTGGCCCATGCTCTTCCTTCTCTACCTAAATCGGGCGAGGGGAAATATATTTATAAGGGTTTTCATCCTCAGGAGTAGCTAAATTACCGGCAGATAAGTGTATTAAGTGGTTTGTATCGACATGAGAATTCATTACATTCCAGAGCTGCTGTCTGCTTTGTTCATGCCCCATTTCAGGAAAAAATGACATTATCAGGCCTTGTGACCAGTTTGCACTGGTGGTTTGGTTTTTTTTTCCCAGCTGCCTTTTCAAAAACTCATTTCCAAGTGATTCAAGG
Source organism: Chionis minor (assembly GCA_013398295.1). Classification (NCBI taxonomy): domain Eukaryota; kingdom Metazoa; phylum Chordata; class Aves; order Charadriiformes; family Chionidae; genus Chionis; species Chionis minor. The sequence continues at coordinate 297,781 of VZSF01003428.1, read as the reverse complement.
AAAACGTAAAAGCTTAAAATCTTCTAAACTGAAAAGACAGTAGCAGACGTATCTCAGGTCTAGATAGTTTAAACGTGAAGGGCCCCGATCCTTCCGCCGAGCCGTGCAGGGAAGGTGGGAGGTTGCAAAGGGACGTTACTCCGGGTGACTTCCACCCACTTGGAGCCTCTCCGCTAAGATCAGCCCAGCAATCGAGCCCAAAAGTTGAACAACATCAGCAGAGCGGGGCTGAACTTGGATTGCACCTGGAGCTCGGCTGGTTTTGATCCACACCCTGGGCAGAAAAAGAGCCAGCTCTGGGGCAGGTCCTTGTCCAGGAATCCAGAAGAGTGCGGGTGGTGATGGGGAGAGAAGGGTTGGTCAGCGGGCGGATGCCAGGCAAGGGGTCAGGCACGGAGGCTGACAACACTTTACGTCAGGATTACTATTTCCAGAAAAGCAAAGATGGAACTGACTTCCCAGCTCTGATAGCCCAACCCCGGTACAAGCAGCCTTGAGAAGATCACCCCAGTAAAGGGAAGTCCGACTGTGAGGCAGAGCCAAAGTAATACCTCCAGCACGGCTCCCCCGATGGGAGCCCGGCCAGATGTGCGCCTGCCTCTGGGGCTGGAGCACTCTTGTAATTTATAACAGTCTCCAGGCTGCTCTCATTTACGTTGGGGGCCAACGCACAGCTCGCTTCAGACAGAGTTCAAAGGCTGCCCCGAGCTGCTCTGCAGGCGGGCTGGCCGCCGGCCGGCACCCAGGTCACCAGCTGGCACCGGCCACTTGCCAGATTCGGCTTCCAACCCCACGCTGGGCTATCTCCTACAAATGGGGCTGGCGACCAGCTGGCTGCTCTAACGGGCTACCAAATGGTACCCTCGCACCTCCTGCGGGTACCCTGACAAGTACTGCTTGGCATCACCTCTCCGTAACGCCCAGATACGCCCAGAGTCACGCAACTGGTGCAAAACCACAACCCCGCAACGATACCCAAAACCGGTTTTAGGTTGACAAAGTTCATCCCATCATTGTGTGGCAAAGACACTTAAACTGGGTACCAAAGGCAGCATTTCCTTATTTCAAAACACAACCACTGCTCCAAACATTCCCCAGTATCAGCACATGTTGGATGCAGATATCCAAATACTTGCGAGTTTTTGGGGCTGTAAGCTCTGCACTGCTGGCCGGCCCTTGCCTTGCGTAGGCAGCATGCTGGTAGAGCCCACAGAAGCTATAATGGCCAAACAAATCCATCAACGCTTTGACCAAAAACAGGAAGAGTGGAAAAAAAGAACATTGACGTGATGCCGTTGGCAAAACTTGGCAGAAACGTTCAGCTGAAGAAAGCTGAGCCATTTACATTTACAATAAGGCCTGACAGCTTTTGGGACATACTGTCTTTACGGAGGCTGGATTCATTTTAGAAGCTCCTTCATTTGCACGGGGGTATTTAGTGAACCAACCAGTCCTCCTCTTCCTCCTCCTCTCTGGGAAGGCTCATTAGCTACAGGGAAATTCAGTGTGGATGGGGGGTGCGTGTGGGGTATGGGTAATTACACAGGTACCTTCGAAATAAATCACGAACCTACTGTTGATATGACTGCAAACCTGGAACTGATCCTCATTTTAGCCTGGGAGAAGGTCTTCAGCAACACTCCATAAACTACAAAGAAAAGAAAAGGAAATTGACTTTAAAAACAACATTTTAATAATACTGAGGTGTTGACAAAACCCGCGGAGAGCAAAGGAGCTCCGTCACATGGGATGGACTCACTGCCTGGGAAGTGGCTCCTGGCATCTGGCTGGGGCGTTGTCGGGGCCAGTGTTTCATTAGCTCAGTGACTACCGTAATCACGCCTGGAGAGGACACTGTGGTGGGACACAGGCTGCAGGGACACGTGAGCTGTGAGCTGGCTGTGACACTGACTGTCTTCAAATGCTGCTCCCCGGCAGGAGCGACGGCAGGGGCAGGACCGCCCTCACCCAAGCGGGAAGCTGCAGAGCCGTGGTGCTTCGCGGCATCAGGAGACGTGAAATGGGAGGTGGGAGACGTGAAATGGGAGGTGGGAGACGTGAAACGGGAGGTCAGAGCCACTGCATTTCCTATCAGGGAATCCCAGAGGGAACGGGGAAGCACAGTCTCGAAGCGCGTGCGCAGTTTGCCACACGTGCCTGGGATGGAAACGTGAGCGCAATGTGCAAATCTGCTGTCTGGCACATAGACTTTGAGGCTGCAACATCCACGATGCGCTAGCGCATGCCCCGTGCTGTTCAATGCGGGCACGCAGGGACTATTTACCCTGGAAATGCATAAGCCAGGTTCTTGGTCACACTCCGTATCCCGAAATACACTCAAAATCCCCCTCTGGCTTTCAGCAGGCCACCTGACATCCAGATGTCCCACAGACGCAATGCAGCGTCGGTGCTAACAGGGACGCGGTGATGCTGGTGGAAACTCCCCCTGGTTACACCCGAAGAATTCAAATCTGGGAGGTTCAGGATGCTCTTCTGAAAGCCTGGTTACATGAATTCAATGCCCAGAGAACATCTGAGCTAGCCCAGGGAGCCGTGCTTTCTTGAAAATCTCAGTTATTTCTAGGGCTCTGTTCTCTTCCCTTAAATTGGGATAATAGTTTTGGCTGCCTTTTCGGCAGTGACTGTCTCCTACACTGGAGACACCCAGTGTCTCAGCCAGCAGGTCTGTAATCTTTACAGAAGCCAGCCTGACACTACCGTAACAAAAACCTTACCGTTCCTGTGTCAGACTACGGTGCAGTGTGCCCGCAGCCACGCATGCTGTTAGATCCCAAACCACGAGGGAGAGGCGCTGGAGTCCCGAAGTGAAAACCTGTGTAATGCAATAAAAAAACATAAAAAGCCCCAGAAAAACTCAACAAACACAGCGGCCCAGACTCACAGCTGATGCACCCTGCTACCTCTTGACTGGTTTTGATAAAATTACGCTGTTTATGTTATGTTATTATGTTATATTATGTTATCCAGCCAGCTGAGAGTCTCTCCCTGGTCCGTGGCTCAGGCAGAGGTTTTAGAGGCACACAATAACCCCAGTCATTTTACAAAGAAGAGGCGCTGGGCTGAGCACGCTGAGCAGAGAGGACAGGCAGCGATGGCTCCAGGTAGCCACCTCACCATTTGTCATGTCAGTCATGCTTAGGTGGCTTAAAGGAATTAGTTTTCCATTTAATTTGGGAAAATTTCCCAGTCTCAAGTCCCGAATGCAAACAAGAGTTGCTTAGAAAATACTTCATTGCACTTGGCTACCTTTCGGCACAACACCGAGTTAGACAAGTAGATCCCGGCCAGAGCAGCCTGGTTCACTGCCGCTGCCGACACTCTGCTGAATTTACCCGCAGCCAGCCAGGAGTTCAGCCCGCGAGGAGCCAAACGGGTGAGAAGTCTTTTGCAGGTATCTGCTAATTAGTATGAGGTTTCCTAATCCTGACCCATTTTCTTGGTGCCAGGCTCTTTGAACGTGGGACATCAGGTATTTACCAAGGCTACTTCTATTATTCACGGAAGGAATCGCTGCAGAGACAACTCTTAGGATTCGTTGCCTCTCCCCGAAGCAGCCTGACGCTGGCGTGCGCTGCTTCACACTGCAGCCCCAGGGCCCCAGATTCACCCCTTGGTTCCAAGGGTAGCAGGGATTTTCTCGCTAGCAGAAATGTGACTTCAGGTCTTGCAGCGTAAGAGCTCAGCTCATAACCTAGCAGCTGAGGTAACGCTTAAATCCCATCTCCAGAGTCACTGGCTATGCAGTGGGTTATGACCAAGCCATGATGCGGTTTATTTACTGCAGATAAACCAGGCTGTGCAATGGCTACATGCCATTCATAACGAAGAATTTTGTGTAGGTGATGAGGACGTAGGTGCTGTTGCAACCTTTGCTGTTTGTAGCTGTACAGGTTTAGGGCAACTAAACACACTAATCCCTTCAGCCTCTTCAACATACACAGTCCAGTAAAACCAGCAACGTTCCACCCCTGCACATCCTACGCAATACCACAGGAGCCTCTGCTCACCTCTCTGCAGCTGCCATCCACCACCAGCTCCAGAACAGGACACCTTCCAGTCCCAGACCTCCACCTGTCCCCACCTGAGGAACATCTACAGCGCTGGGACTCGCTTTGATGGACTCAGGAGCTGCACTTACACATATTTTGGCCATGCCCTGCTATTTCAACTTGCTAAAAGGGAATTAAAAACCCGTAAATAGCGGAATTATTCTACAGATCTCCCCATCCTTGACATGTGCTGCCCTCCTGGGTCACCTGCAGAGCGAGGTCCCGGCGGAGGCGGCAGGAGAGTGGGGTGGGAGGCAGGCAGCAAAGCCCGGCACTGCTCCCAGGCTCTGCTCCGCACCGCCCGAATTCCCTCCCCATGTCTCCCTCTCAGCTTTGCTTTCCTTACAAACTTTGAAGTTTCTTTTGCATTGTGGTTGGTTTTCAGATGCGCCATAAAAAAATCCGCGTGCTGGGAATACTGTGGTTAAGACATGGGAATGCGAACATTGTGGAAATAACTTGGGTTTTGTTTTTCTTTTCCTTCCCTTTTTTTTTTCCCTTCTATAAACTAACTTTTCCACTTCTTCAGTATGCTGGCACTTAGAACTTGTTTGGCCTCTTAATAGAAACAAGGACTGACGGGGTCACAGAAATGATGGGTTTTGAACAACGAGCAGAAATCTGTTGCAAGCTCTCAGCCAGGATTCCAGCAGGTAATTTTGGGTGTAAGGACCTGAGCATCCCAACGTTCAGCTGGTGGGAACTCCCGTGGCTGTGCCTCGTGACCCTCCGTCCCCCAGCCTAGCTGCCACTGCCCTCCCACCCAGGTTGTCCTCCAACCTGCCTATCCCTCTCCCCCAGAGCCTGCCCTCACCCATCCCTGACCTCTCCTATGGTTTTTGGCTGGTTCTTGCCCAAAGGCCCTCTCCAGGCCACCCCATGTCACTTCCTTCTCCCAGCTTTGAGAAGACGACCGTTAGCTCTTATGGCCATCCACACCGTTACCCTCCAAGGTCCTCACTGCCACCTCCCTGCGTGGTTGACACCGTGGGTGCTTTGGTGTCCTAACAGCACATTTGACCAACCCCTGGAGAGCTGCAGCTGCTGTAGATCTCGACGCAGGGCGAGAGAGCGCAGGGTATCATCACAGTGAGCCCCAAGCCATCCCACTCCATACTGGAGACTTACGGTAGAACGAGCAAGTTCACTGTACCGGCCCCATGGAATTTTGACGTTCACTATCAGCATACGCTGTGCTCTCTGGGGGGGAAAAAAAAATTAAAATTAATGCCATCAGGCTTTGGGGTTTTTCCAGTCGTTCTTATAGAGCTGTCCTAGATCAGATCACAGACCAATTTGGTTTTGAAAGAGCAAATTATTGGCACTGAATAATAAAAAGACAAAAAGCATTTTGATAGGAGCGCATTTTCACATCAGTGGCTCCTATTAGGACATTATCAGCCACCGCACAGCCTTCATCCCACCACACCCTGCCTTTATATTCCCACGTGTTGAAGGAAGAAAAGGCCAATATCCTCCTCCTGTCACCTGGAGACCAACGACTGCGGGGACCCGCACGTAGCCCACCGGGGGCCTCGCAGCACCGCCGAGGGCCAAGCCAAGTCCCCAGCCACTTGCTTTCTCCCAAAGTCTCACTTTGCTTCCAAGGAAGTAGCGCTTTTTGCAAACCAGAACTTAGTTTTTTACCTTCTTAGTAAAGAAAACATTCCTATAGGTTTTCAAGAAACACTCAAGATGCGATAGCATTAAAAAATAAAATAAATTTTAAAAAATCTTACATTTTTTACGACCTTGACCTCTACCTCCTGAACATTTTGGGTTGGTTGTACTATGTTCTTTGGTTTTTCACTCTTCATCACCGTCTCGGAGGCATCTGCCTGTTTCCAAAGGGCTTTGGACAGTGAGGTCTATTCCAAAATGCTTCTCCAAAATAGAATAACACAAGGCTGATGTGAGCTCCCCGTCTCTGGCCTATCTGCAAAGTGCCTGGTGCAGTGCTGTTGTAGGCAGATCATAATTAATAATTAGCATTATTTATAGCGGGGCCTGCAGAACAGAATTGAAAGTGTCATCAGATTTTACATCCAAAATATTGTCTAAGTTAGTCCTTTCTAATTCCCAGGCATTGCTGTGGGAAGATACAATTGCACATGTAAATACTTTCCCATGCCTCCTCACCATGTGCGTATTTCGCATGTGTAAAGCATATGGGAATGTACGTAGGGCCTCGTTGGAAATGTAGTGTGTGTGTAAATTGTTGCTTGTCTACATCTGTGTATCTAATTGCATGTGAAAATCACTACTTTGGTTGCATCAATGAAATACAACTTTTTGAAAATACAGCTTGCATGTGTTTCTCATTCATTTTAGTGAGGCACAAGATGATCCAGTTGAAAAACAGTAGCTAAGACCAGATGTTCTTCTGTTCCTCCAGCGTGAGAGAAGCAGCTCAGCCTTAAGAAACTCCAAGCTGCTTCGCTTAGGATGCTTGCAGTATCCTGGGAGAGAAGGATCCCCTCCTTCAGCGGCCTCCCCGTCCAAAGACTCACGCCTGCTCCCAAACCACGTACACGGGAAAAGTTCACCTTTGCTTCCAGTCGTTCAGAACCAAGCACCGAGTCTTCTTCAAGAAGAAGTTGTTGTTGTTGATGAGCAACAGCCGGAAACGCTGCGCTGTGGTCATTCCAGGGGTTTTGGGGCAACCAGGGGATACTCCTGGGGACAGTCCTGGCCAGCTAAGACTGGACATAGCACAGAGGTTTAATGGAATATACAATGAGAGGGGTAATTCACCCAGCTTTACCAAAATGTCATTTTTAAGCTGTGTGCCTAATTTCTAAACAATTGAGTTTTAAGGATTTTAATAAGTGCTCGAATTTTTCCACAGCTCTGCTGTTGCTGTGGTTATATTTCCAAATTCAATGTACTTCTTACTCCTCCACTTAAAACATTCACTTTTCATTTAAACCTGCAGGAAAAACAAAATCTGGGTTACTTTCAGATTATTGGCCAAGCTCAAAGAGACATCCCAGCCCTTTATGGGGTGCAGATAAAAGAGCTCACAGTCCCTGCTCTGCCAGGAAAAACGTTCACTTTCTGTGAAAAACATTAAGAAATCAAATGAAGAGCTTATTAAACTTTTAGATGCAAGAATTTGCGAATTGGACAGGGACACATGTATATGTCAGACCCTTGAGATGAGATGGTGCCTGTCATAAACTGCTGCTGGATGTGTAAATAAGACTCACTGTGCTCTCCCCTAGCCGTAGAGTATTGAAGGAGGAGCTGGGGCTGAAAGCACTCTTTGTGAGGACCAGCTCCAAAGATTTACGTGGAAGAACCTTTTCTTTATTTACCAGCTCGCTGAGACTGACAAAGTATTCGATAGCTTGGAGCCTCCAGCCCGAGAGCCTGGCTTGTAAGGGTATTTGTCGGCGGTTGTACCTGCTCCACTATTTATTTTTCAGTGCCCCGACCTGCAAGTGCCCTCCCGTCCCATCGGTGAAGGACCTGAAGTGAAAGCAATCTGCTCCACATTCTCTTCCCTTCCACCTCTTCCAAAAGCCTCAAAACCCCCCATTTTGGGTGCTCAATTCTAGGACATGCGAACGTAATCCTCCACTTTTCAAAGAAGCATTAGTTATTCTAATAGTTATTCTAAAGCATTAGTTATTCTTCTGAAGAGAGGTGTTTTAGTTGGCAGAGGGGCTCACTGGCCCTTGCAGGTGTTGGAAGTGTAGTTGTACCCGAGGGAGTGATGACTATTCAGAAGCGCTCCTTCTTACCCATCGGCTCTATAAGGTTTGTTTCACAAATAATCCTGAGCTATACGGGGAAGACAAGTCGTGTCTGAGCTTATCGGCCTGACGGACCTTTACCGGTGCTGCTAATAAACGCATGAGCCGCTTTGACTTGCGGAGCCCGCTCTGAGCTCACAGAGTTAGCAGCTACAAAAAGCTTTTCACTTCTTACAAGTAAACTCGTTGCATTTGATCTGTAAAAGGAGACAGAGCAGTGTCTCAGTTTATCGATACAAACATGCGAGCAGGGCTGCCGCAAAGAGGGGAGCGCGTAACTCCAGGTTTCCATCCAAAGATGCAGCAGGCGTCTGCCAAGTTACCCTGGGAGCTGAGTGAGAAAACCAGTTTCTATTTTCTCCTTGATCAGTGTGCTGGTTTGAGGTAAAACAGGACCAATTTTGTTCAGTAACTCTGCTTTCTAACTAGGCCTCTTCTAACTGCTGAAATTAACAGCATATTGTGCAGAAAACTGCTCTTTCTCAGAGCGATCAGACCCATGTTCATAGCTGATGCCAAGGCACGAGATGCAGAGAGGCCCTTGCTTAGACTTACTGCGATAACGACCAAGGCCAGACACCTTGTTACTTGCCCCGGTGGAGGGTGGGAAGCAGAGAAATGTAGAGGGGTCCCACCTGTGGGGAGGAGCAGACAGGACAGGTGACCCAAACCTGACCAAACAGTGTATTCCATCCCATCTGCATCATGCTCAGGATAAAAGCTAAGGGATCAAAGGGTCAGCATCCTTTTTTTGGTTTTCCGTTTTATGGCTTCCGGCTCCTTCTTCCCCAGCTTGCTCGGGCTTTTGCTCTTGCTGGGACTCTTGCTTTCCTTCTTCAATGGCCGGCGTCCGAGGAGGACTCCATCGGTTCATCTGCCTTTGATCCTGACCCATGTGTTCCTGGATCCAGTTCCGTTCCGTCGCTGAGTCCAGTCTGGGACTTCCCCAGTGCCTGCTGGTGACGGGATTGTCATCCTGGGAGCTTGATACAGTTTTGTATATATTTCATTATTTTCTTTTTGTTATTTTATTCTTTATATTTCATTAAAGTAGTTTAGTTCTTACTAAACTAGTCTCTCTTCTTCTCTCTCTCCTGCTCGGCAGGAGAGAGGGAACATCTGTCGCTCGGCTTGCTTGGGCCGATCCGGCCCAAACCCACGACAATCAGACCAACACAATACCTGCCCAGCTAGAGCATGTTAAAAATAAATAGCGATTTTTAAGTCTTCCTAGACATTGAACAGAGATCTTGGCTAACGATTTTGATGATAGTTCCTATTGTTAGTCCTCAGCGCTCGGTGCACGGGTAAGAACACTGAGAGACCGCTTACCTGGGAACAGGCTGCGTACCATACTGCACGCTTTATTCTGCCTTTCTCCTAGCAAGGCCATACCCAGCTTACTGATGAATCCTGTTCTAAATACAACTTACGCAGAGCATTTGAAATATCTGGAAACCCCATCTGCATTTTTGCATCTATGTGTTTCCTCCTATATCGGATTTTACCTAGCGTGCAGGCAGTGAGACTGCGAACAAGTAAGATATTAAAAAGTTTGAGTCAGACCACCGGGCGTCTCAAACACTCCGTGACCACCTGATATGAACCCTAGAACACCACAGATCAGTCTGCTCCATTCACACCAAACTCGTGCGGCTCTTCTCAGCCTGTTCGGCTCTGCAACGTAACTGCCTGCTCTTGGAGCTGCCACGGGTTCCTTGGAGCAAGCTGCTGTCCTCCTCAAGTGTTTCAGTGTTCCCATCCCGCGCAGCCCTGCTTCATGAGATGGCTGGGGACAAGAGGAGCTGGAGCCCAGGTTTTTGCCCAGGGAGGTGGTGGAGTCACCATCCCTGGAGGTATTTAAAAGACCTGGAGGTATTTAAAAGATAAAAAGGTGGACGTGGTGTTGAGGGACATGGTTTAGTGGTGCTTTTGGTAGTGTAGGTTATGGTTGGACTCGATGATCTTGAAGGTCTTTTCCAACCCAAGTGATTCTATGATTCTATGATTCCAAGAGTCTCGTCTTTGCTCCCAGGCTTTCCTTCTGACACATTCCTCAAGACAATCCCAAGCCCTGAACTCCGCTGCCTGCACCTTCCAACCTGGGTTGGAGAGCAGAGTCCCAGGGAAGAGAGGGCTTGTGCCATGGATCTGCCCAAAGCAGCCCTGGCTAAAAGGTCTTCTTTGATATCACCCTATGACCTATTTTGGTACCTCTAGGTATCCTCTGATAGCACAGCATAGATCTCAAAGCACCATGCTTCCTAACTGCAGGCAATAGTATTTTAGGGTGACCCCTGGTTAGTCTCCCTCATCTCCTTTGCAAGAAAAGTGGTACATGGATCCAACAGAGGACTCTGGATGAAGGACAGTGTCCATAAGAATATTCCCTGTCAAGCTTCCGTGCTTCTGCATCTCATCTGAAGGCTTTGCCACATATTTCTTTTCCCAGTTTTACGCGGCAGCTCACATGACCCAAAATCATCTTTCAGTGTCCTGGGACATTTCACATGTGCTGTGCGTGACTCAGCGATCCCACCGTGAGGGGAAGGTAACACCTTAAAAGTCAGCTTTCTCAGACGCCCATCCAGCTGACTCCATCTCTCTAGTGCTCCAGGTGATGGAGTGCAAACCTGAGGCCGCCGTGTGCCTGGAAACAGTGCACTAATTTATTTCAGAGTGATTTCTTAAGACTCAGCAGCCTTCAACCAAGAACCAAGCAGGCTCTGGCAGAATGGTGGTCGGAGTCTCCCTCCACTCATTCCGAATATGTTATTGCTGGTGCAGGAAGCAAATACAGCCGACCAGTAACGCCTGCTTCCAAAGAAAACACTCACTTTACTGTATCTGGTGTTTTGAAATGTACAAAAATAAATTATTTATTATCATGATTTTTGGGCTGAACCTGTTTATATGGGCTTGCATCTGTCTGATCTGAAGACTGAGTCACTGACTGACAGACACCCTGTTGGCTGGTCCAGTTACTTACATTATGTCCATACCGTTCCAACAGCTTAAATAAAAATAGCAAGCTTGAAACTTCTCCCCTGTTGGCATTTCTTCATAGAGACGGGGTGTTGCTTAAAGAAACATCAAATCACTCTTAAAGAGGTCAGATCTGCAGGGTGAAATGGTAGAATTAATGGTGAGACTCCCTGGCTGCAGATTTCCAGCCCAGCTTTAGACCCCTCAACAGCTGCGCTGGATGCCAAGAGAACGGGCGAGGAGGTTTGGACGACGTGTGAACTGCTTCAGAGCTTCCCGCAAAATATCAATCAATGAGAATTAAAAATCTGCTGAAGTCCAAAACTTCCAGCCCTTCTGCCACTGCCAGCCACTTCCCCGTCTGGCAGCCGGGGCAAACTCAAGAGTAGTGTTTCCACAGAAACCAAGTTAATTTCTTTTTCCTCCTTTTTTACTTCGTACCCCCTCAGACCCGGTGAGGCCTGAAGCGAGAGCGGCAGATGAGCCTCTTAGAGGTGTGGGGCTGCAGCAGAACTCTCCCATTCCCTGCGTCAAGGCGCTTCTGTGACATCAGACAGAATTGCAGAAATGCTACACAGAATAGAAAGATCATTTTCTTCACTGCCTCATCCAGCAAGGCACAAATGTCTCACCTCTCTCAGTGGGGAGTAAGAGGACTCGAGGCTGAATTTGAGTAGTTCCAGACTTGCAGACATTTAAGGCTTTGGACCAGCAATGCAATTTTCTGATTTCCTGACTTTTCATTAGGTTGTAACCTTTAAATCTACATTTCCCGAATTTATTTTTCAGCTCATCATTACATCAGCAATGTTACTTGAAATAACCTGACACCTTCGCAGATCCTCAGGTGTGAGCAAAAGAAATGCTACCTGGATGGGCAGAGAGAGTTAGAAAGGCCTGGTCCAACAGGTAAAATGTTGGCCATCCTCCTCATTTCCTTGACTAGGTGGGAACTGAGAGTGGCTGACAGCAAATGCCGCGTCTCATAAACAAGAAAAAAAGACCTGGCACAACTGGCAGACAGCATTCCCATGGGGCCTGGGCCTCCAAATGGCTTTTTCTGGGATATACTATAGCCATAAATGCTGCAACGTCCTCTCGGTGCTGCAGCCAGGAGCAAGTAGGTGAGAAAAGCCTTGGCCAAGGTCAGAGGCAATACTGCCATTGCAGTGCAGAGGTCCCGTATTAGAAGAGACATTGGCCATCTCACAGCCCCTTCCTGGAGACTTTACCACAGATATGAATGACACCCAGATACGAAAGGGGTAGTCATAGAATCACAGAGTCACAGAATGGTTTGGGTTGGAAGGGACCTTAAAGATCATCCAGTCCCACCCCCCTGCCCTGGGCAGGGACACCTCCCACTAGACCAGGTTGTTCCAAGCCCTGTCCAACCTGGCCTTGAACCTCCAGGGATGGGGCAGCCACAGCTTCTCTGGGCAACCCCAGCCAGGGACTCACCACCCTCACAGTCAAGAATTTCTCCCTGAGATCCAATCTAAATCTCCCCTCTTCCAGTTTGAAGCCATCACCCCTCGTCCTATCACTACCTGCCCTTGGAAAAAGTCCCCCTCCAGCTTTCTTGTAGGCCCCCTTCAGATACTGGAAGGGGCCCTAAGGTCTCCCGGGAGCCTTCCCTTCTCCAGGCTGAACAACCCCAGCTCTCCCAGCCTGTCCTCCCAGCAGAGGGGCTCCAGGGCTCTAAGTCCTAGGGCTCTAGTGAGTCTCCTCCCTCTCTCAACACTGTGAAGGCTACAATTCCTTACTGGTCATGTCCTTTTGATAACTGTTTTGCAGTATCTTAAGACCACAAAGAACTAACCGTACATATTTACGCTGCAATACACACCTGAGTGCCTGTCTGCCAGGAACCAAGCGAAAAACGACGTTATAGTCATGCCTTACTACTATTAGTTTTGAATTCAGCGTTTTCATTCAAAACACTCTGGTCAGGATTAGGAGCCCAAACATTTCAGATGGCCTAGAGCGAACACCATGACTTGCCTTTTGTCTCAGAATAAGTCTTAATTCAGTGAGTACAGCCACTTGTGGGCTCGATCTGCATGTGATCAGACAGTTTTTTCCCACCTGAAGGTGATACTCATATTTATAACTGAAACCAGTGTCTAATCACAGTGTCTCCCTTGATTTCACAGATTATTTTTAAAGTGGAGGAAGCAATTCAGTACCGTCTGGACTTCTGCGACCGAGAAGAACATGGAAAGATGAAGAGGATCTCCTGCTTAACACGCATACCTTGGAGCAACAGCCAATATCTAAGTGAAGTATAATATTCTCCACTGGCTTTGCACTTGCAAGCATGGAAGACTATGAGTAGGATGTGTGTTTGTGGTCGAGGAGGTATGCGAGCTATGCTCTGTGTGGACGGAATACGCCGGGTGCTGAAAGCTGTGGGATGGAAGAATGAGTGCAGTTGTATTGGGAGAAGCAGGAATGCTTGCAGTATTTTGTGTCCTCAAATGTGGATTAGCTTGGACAGGGATGTAAGGTGGGAAAGACATATCCTGAACACCTGTTTCTACATCTGTATTTTTTTTTTTTTTTTAAAAACTCCTTTTGGAGACAGCATGCCTTGCTTCATGCTCTCTGTCCTTATTCTGCACTCGGGTCCTTTCCATTTCATGCAAAAATAGTTTCTCCTCTCATGAGAGTCGGCTGTGTTTCCACGTGGGGAGAGGCTGCGAGGCGAGCGGTGCCCACGTGCGGGCGTTAGGGCCGGAGGAAACTGGGCACCAGTCTGCCTATGGAAGCACTGGGGAACTGGGGCAGCAGAGAAGCACCTACGCTGGCCCCCAACCCTGCTGAGCGTGCTCCACGTCCGCTAACTTCCTTCCCGCTGGCGTTCCCTGTTGCTCTCTTTCCACAGCTCAAGCTGCCACCGAAGTCAGTGGGAATTGGGTCAAGTCAAGGTATTCAGGCTGCACTCTTTGGGGAACGCAATTAGGGCAGCCACATTCCCAAAGTCCCACGCAAAATGTGCACGCAATGAGTCGGCAAACAGTGCTATTCTCACTTTTGTCAGCAAAAGGAAATTTAATTGATTTATCAAGAAGCTAAGGCTAAAAATCTCTCCAGAGGCAATGGAAATATATGCACTTCCACTGACCTCTGAAAATACATGATTTATGGGAATACCCACTTATTTACCTAAATTCCCACAAACTGACCTGAAAAAATTAGCCCTTGATCTGTGATGGCAAGGGACTCCACAGGGGTGAAGTCACTGAAGGAGAAAGAAGCAAAAACAGAATCAAAGAAAAAGTATTATTTAAAACTAGAAATACATTGAAGGGATAGAAAAGAATTTGTACTAAGTAGTGTAACAGAATATCACTTGGCAACGCTGTTCGGCTGCGGATGGACAGAGAGACTTAGGGCTTCAAGCTATTTTGGTTTGGCTGTTGATAATTAGGAACTTGAAAGGAAATTTGAAAACGTAGTAATAATAATTTCAACTCGGAAATGCTACAGATCCGCAGAGCTATAGCCACGCGCCTGACCTCCGTTCCCAGGGAACCTCCCCCTCCGCAGAGCTGCTGGGCTTGATGAAGTCACCCTCCGCTTCAGAAATTGATTTTTTACAGGACGCGACCACCCCTCACCGCTACGCTAGGTGTCTGGTTGCCCATACTTTCTGATGGATCACAGAAACTTTCAGACTGCAGACTTCCAGACAACCCCCCTTGTGAAAAGCTCTATGTCCTCTTATGGTATTTATACAAAGATGACAGGACCTTGACTTTCAAGATGTCCCATGAAATAATGCAATGTCGTAGACTGGACTTTTCCGTCTTGGAAAGACGAAGAGTTTTGTTCATTCTGTTAGATTTGAACCTGAGAGCCAGAGGGTGCAAATGAGATGCACAGGCCTGCGCATCAGCCCCCATAGCAAATGCTAGCTCTTAAATGTTCTTTGAAAAAAGGCTTGATGAAATTTAACCTTCCTCCTCGCAGTCCCAGCACAGCCAGCTCCCCTGAATTCAGTCAAGAAATATGAAGAAAACGAGCTATTTCAGATGCCGGATCCAAAACGCATGCTGCTCTACGTGTAAAGAAAGCATTGTGAAAATCAGATGGACCACCATCAGTTTTGATGTGCAATGCTTGACCTGATCCAGGATCTTGTATGGATCTGGGAACTGAGGAAATGAAAACTAAAAGCCCAGAAGTCATCAAAAGTAGATCAGAAAATCAGATCTGTAAATTTGTTTGTCCAGGGAGTGAAAAGTTCATTAGGCCCTACTCCGTGGTGGCTCTGAATGAGGGCGGGATGTCCTGTCATGCCCCAGAGGTCCAATCTGAAGTTACGCTGTGACAGCCTCGTGGTGTTTTAAGTAAAGAAGCCCTAGAGCCCATCAGAATCAGACCGTGAGAGCCTGAAGCCAGATTTGCATCTGGACTCTGTGGGTTTGGCTCATTTCTAGGCGTAAGTGAAAATGCGTTTGGTGGTCTGATTCAAGTCTCCAGCAAACAGGTGAGTTGGCTTTGTTCAAAACCACTGTATAATTCTGCATGATTGGCACCTTTCACTTAAAAGAAGCCTGAGCTGCGTTAGCCAGCAATGAATTAAATTGGCAAAGGCTTGGGGAGGTTTGTAAAGCAGTTGGCTCTGTTCGAGGCTTAGATTCTCTCATTTTCATGAACCCAAACCCCCACTGCAATAGAAAGCAAAAGAATAAACTACCTTCCCAGCATCTGATAGCAAGAAGAATGCCCTCCTTCTTAAAACAAACAAACAAAAATCCCTCTTAATGTGATAATCTTACAATAACTAATTATTTCAGTGAACAAATGACACCAAGACAGGAGGTATCCTGAAGTCAGAGGCATGAACTTTCAGCTTTTAGGTCAATGGTAACATATCTTGTTTGAACAAGCCTGACAAAGATCTGCTGAGCAATATCCATTGGGGCCAACAGTGCTTGGCTGTCTGCATTGTGGTGGAGAGATAGACTTGGATAACGGTGTCACTCACTCCTTTGCCGACACCGGCCAAGCATAATGAAGCATGGCCAAAGCCTTCTTCAGCATGATGGCAAGAGGGAACTGCTGAAAAGACCTAAAAATGGTCGATACGGATGAATTAGAACGAAATGGCTGCAGTAACAATGATCTGAGACGGCACGTCCGGCATTGAAGCCAACACGACCCTGTTCCAACCCCCTCCTTCCTCTCTAATGGCCTTCATGCTGCATTTTCGTGTGTGCTGCAAAAAACTACGCAAGGAAGTCCAGCCCACAGCGGTGTCAAGGGATGTCTACACCGCAGACTACAGCAGAGTGCTGAGGTATCTGGATGAGCTGCAGCCGAGCGGATCGGAGTACCGCTGGCCGTGTAACTGCAGCTTCACAATTCGCTCTGCATAGCCAGTTTCTACGGTTATTTTTAATGCCGATAATAGCATTAGCGTTGTAACAAGAATTGAGGTGTTTAAGGCCAGGGACCCGCTGATGTAAATGCAGAACACATCTGCCCCCAAAACTTCTCAAGGAAGATCAGACACAGCAAGTGGATACGGAGAGATGAGCCGGCCGAGCGCAAAGGAATCAACTGAAGACCTGCACCAGCTTCGCTCTCGCAGGAAATCCTGGCTGCTATTAAATCCAAGTATTAGCTGAAAATAAAGACAAAAGGGAGAATAGAAAATGACATTTTTTTTTTCTATTTTGAAGGAGAGTTTTGCCTGGCTCTCATCCTAAAACAGAGAACAAAAGTTTCACTGGATGCACCCAGCATATCCTAACCTTTATTAGAATCTATGCTATGAAGAAGTGTTTTCTTGTGCATAAAAATCCAGGCTGGATTTTTCAGGAGCAATTGCTCTCTTACCTCTTTCACAAACCTGGCCTAAAGTGTACAACTTTTTGGCAGTAAAAGAGAGATCTACGATATCTCCCAGAACACCTTCATCCATTTGCAGAGAAAGGTCAGATCATCAGGTCACCATCAAATTTCTGAGACCAGACTCTCTTCTAGGCTGTATTTTTGGGAGTTTTTTTCCGAGCAAATTGAGAAAATGCAAGACCATAATCATGAGGGTCCAGGACCAGGAGGATGCGACGGCTGAGGACGACTTCCAAGTGTAACTAAAGAAGTAAAGGGATACTGTGCGGCACGCAGTGATGATAACAAATTAGTGCAGATTAACATGCTTCTCGGTTCCTAGGTGTTGGTTTGGCACTATGAATGACCCAAGAAAGAAATCTTAACATGTTATGCTTGTGGAATGTACTCAGAAGCTGAAGGAAGCCACAAAAAATAGACTGATACTTCTCTACTTGTAACTCTAGCTGATGGCTGGTTCCAGTCCTTTTCTTTCTCCAATGCATCTTAGAAAATAGCTTTTAAATTCATCAGATCTTGGACATACAGCATGGGTAACGTTCCAGCAAGTAGCCGTTTATTTTATAAGGGGATTTAAATATTGTAAAACTGAATAAAATGCAGGTGTTTGCATTACAGACAAGTGAACCTTGTGTAAGCTCTATAAAGACGTGACTTCCAGATTAAAAGGGCTTTGCACAGTTGTGCTGCCTCAGTGGAGGAGGTGGATTTTTGGATCGGCTGCTGCAGCGTCTTCCTTTGCATTATGAGGTCCTGGATTCAAACCTCTGCTCTGTTTGCACACCGGGGAAACACATGCAGTAAGACAGATGGTGGTCATATTTACATCCGCACAATTCCGTTAACTTGGAAATTTGGCTGAAGGAGTTCAACCACCAGATTGCCCAAACACAACTAATTGCCATCTAGTGTCTGGACCTGCCATGCTTTCTGAGAAGGACGGACACAAACCCATATTGTGCTGCTACTCAGATGACCCAGCCCAGGCTGCTGCCAATAGATGCTGGGATTAACCAGAGCAGCAGCATAAATACATGCGAAAAACCCGCTGGTTTTCACACTGGATTTCAGTAGCAAGGAAAGAATTACAGCTACCTCTTGGAAAGCTTCCCCAATGATCATACCCAAACCCTCTGGCCCGTACAGGACCGGCCTCCTCGAAAAGAGAGATTACATGGAAAACCTTAGAACACGGTTTAAAGACAATGAAACTCTACCTGTGTGAGCTCCCTGACTCCTGATTTACACCAATAAAAGTGAACAGATAGCCAAGGTAATACTAGTTAATTATTAAATATATAATCAGTGTAACCATGCCCTCTAGAGGACTAAGTTTACCTTCATAGAGTCAAAACCAGCCCTTGGGTCTGAACACTCTTAAACTGGGGGAAAGGCATTTGGGATGTTTGTATTTTCCTTCCACGTATTCATGTAGACGTGAATCGCAATTTCCTCGCTGGCACCATACCCTACGGCGGGTTGAACCAACCCCCCAAAATGGCACCGATAGGTGAGTTTTAACTTTTGTACCCACCTCGTGTTTCTGCCAAACAATTAATTCGGCTAATCTCCACCCAGAGCCTGAAGGACTGATCCAGGGTCTTACTCTACCAAAGGGGAGGTCACTTCTATAGACATTTGACTGCTCTGCGACGCCTGACCCAAATCAACGCGCTGAGTATTAAACAAAGAGCGTTCATTTTCTTACCTCCCGTTTTCCACGTCTTCCTTCCTCTTCTTTTTTCTGCATTCACTGGCAATTTCCCCAACTTTCCTTGGTCAGCGCGGTTTACATTCCCAGTTGGCTTGAGCTGCAAAAATGAGAGTGAAATCAATCCGTGTGCAGTTTGTACGCCGTGGCTGTGATGGCCCGGGTTAGATGGGATGCTGGTGGCAGGATCAGCTAGCTCCGTCCATGGGGACTTGGTGCAAGCTGTAACCCAGTCCTTAAGGAGCCCATAAATGCTTGTGCAGCTAGGTCTGAAACATTTTTGGCCTGAAATATCCACATTTTGAGATGAGGAACCCACCGCCATGAGCCACACACCACCAGCTGTGCGAGTGGCCACTTTGAAAAACAAAGTCTGGAAAGGAACAGGGAAAGGGTCGAAAGTACGAGCTAACGGGAAGCCAAAAAAAGGCAATTCTCCCTCATCAGTTTGGTAGGTTTCTGCTGGTCAGGTTGGTCTGTGCTGAACTGCAGATATTAGGTTGGATATTAGGAAAAAGTTCTTTACCGAAAGGGTTGTCAAACATTGGAACAGGCTGCCCAGGGAGGTGGTAGAATCACCATCCCTGGAGGTATTTAAAAGCCGGGCAGACGTGGTGCTGAGGGACATGGGTTAGGGGTGGTTTTGGCATAGGTTTAGGGTTGGACTCGATGAACTTGAAGGGCTCTTCCAACCCAAGTGATTCTGTGATTCTATATTCCCTTGAAAGTCCTGCAGACCAGCCTGGGGACGCGGGGCTGGAGTGGTGGCCTTCGTTTGGGCTGCTGAGGGATGAGAACACAGCGGGGAGGACACCCACTTGCTCTCTGCCAGAGAATATTGTGACTTCTTTTTCACAGCACCTTAGCTTGTGTCTCAAGTCAGCCTGCTCCCCAGTAGTCTAAGGGACAAACGTAATGAGATCGCAGCTATATTTCACTAGCTCTCTTCAGTAAACACAAAATAGCTCGGATGTGGGATTTTCCGAGCCCGTACCATCAGCTTTGCTCTTCTCCTTGAGCCGTTGGGATGTGAAGACACCAAATACACTACAGCTGTCAGACAACGGTTTTCAAATAAAATGTGTGGATATTTTCTTTTCTTTTCTTTTTTTTTTTTTTAAATCCCACTTTACTGCATTCATATTTTTTTTTCTGACTTTTCTCCCAATACAAGAATATGTGTTTTTTTCCTTGGTTACTTCCACTCTGCTGACCTGGTTTCTCGCCTTCCTTTGGAAACGTTTAGGTGTCTCGGCAATGGAGAGGATGAATCAGGGAATGTACAGCGGGTCTGGGAAAACCCCGGCAGAGAAGAGCGTGTGGGGAGCTGAGCGGACTGCAAAGCCTTTGGAAACAGCTGGGCAAGGAAGGGCACTATCATTTTCCTTTTCTCTCTGTTATTTTTGTTAGCAGCCAGTATTGCTGGTCCAAGCAGATGCTGCCCTTGCTCTCCATTCCAGAAGACCTTTGTGCCCAGTTAGAGGACAAAACTCAAAACAAGTTACCAGCAACTGAAAAATACATGAAGTACCGCAAATTTTGCAGCAGTAGGAAGGTCTTGGCACATTGGCAACTGACGGATGATCTGTCGGGAAGGTGCAGATCTGTCCCTTATGGAGGGCTAAGCACGGGGCACGCGCTTAGGTTTTAGTTCATTCTCCAGAACGCCAACTGCCTCACCTGGGGATCATGGCTCCACGGTTCAGTGCCTGGTTGCAGCCTACTGGAGATACGGCCATTTGCTTCATCCGCAACAAACACACCTAAGAAACAGGCAGAGATTTGTAGACAGTCATATAACAGAAAAAATAGGTCATCTTTGTCAAGTAAATCACACGATACAAAGGACACGGCAAATTTGACGGACAAATATTGAATAAATGCAGAACAATGATGATCTAATGACTGAATTTTTAAATTCAAACTGAGACGTAATCTTTAGCCACTCTCCTTATCAAAGGGCAGGAGCAATCTTCTAATATATTTGTTACTCTTCTTTTTAAAAAGTCTCCCAAAGGGTGAACGAGCTGTAATTTAGGCGAAAAATGTTCCCCCAGAATTAAACGTCCTGTATCTTGGCCCTGGGGCAGGGATGCACATAATTTTAAGCATTTTGAGTCATCCCACTGATTTCAGCCAGATTAGTCATATGCTCAGCCTAAGCACAGAGCTAAGCACCATGTGCGATCACATTTTTGCTTGCAAAAAAGAATAGACGTTCCTGCTCAGATTTGCAGCAGCTCCTGCCATTAAACCAAGGTCGCGTGCCTGTACCCTGAACATCTGAAAAGCGCTTTATAAAAACACACGGAGCCTTCTTGCAAACAAATACTTTTTCGCCTAGAATCAGTTGAATCTGAATCAAATGAATGGGTGTGTTGAAATGAAGACTGAAAAACAAGAGCGAGTTGCGTAAACTGATAGTACTACTATTAGGGTTGAGTAACACGCTAGACCTTTTTCTGAAAGTGGTAAATATTTTTCGAATTCTGAATATCTGATACAGCTACAGTGACTGACAGTCTGGTTTACAGCACAAATAAAACACATCATAAATGAAATTTAAGGGTAGTTAACAAAATAATTTTTATGTCAAGTGGGTGAAATGTGGGTTTACCATTGAAAATGTCATTCTTTGGTTTGGTAGTGTCCCTGAAAGGCTAATCTAAAAGAAAATTAAATTAATCTCATGCTCACCACCTTTAAATTGCAGAAGCGAAAACCTTTCAGGACATGCCAATTACGAAGGAAACTTCATAGCTGGATTATTCCCAAACTGCACACCCTTTATTTTAACCACTAAAGGCAAACACATGGTTTTGATGGGTCGTAAAAGAACAGGTTGCTTTTTCAGTACTGAAAGAAGCTGTAATTACTTCCCTTGTTCGGTGACTTCCTGATTTACTTAGGTTGTTATGGGTGATACTATTCTGCTGAGGTAATTGGAGCTGCCGGAGACAAGATGACCTGAGGGAATGACCAGCGGCTTTTCAGTCTAGGTGACTTGTACCTAATGAGTAGAGTTGCGCTTCCCAGGAAGAGAGGACACTATAACAGCCTGAAGTGCTTGGTATGTGTACTTTAAAGGCTTATGTTTCGCAGACCAAGCACATTATGTCTCTCGATGATATTCAGAAACCAAACTAAGTCAGTTCCAGATACAGATAAAATAAAGGGATTTTCCTCAGATTTTCCTATATGACAAATAGATCAGGCCAGGAAGGTGAGCTTCAGGTATTTCTCTAGACAACCAAACACCAACACACTAACACAAGGAGGTAACCAACAGTTTCTGAAAGCAGTTCTTGTCTATAATATAATATATAATAAAACGTGGTTGCAATGAGCGGCGATGGGTTATTCTAGTATGAATTAAACCACTTAAGTCAAGTTAGAAACGAGACCACGTAATTTTTCAATTACACAGGCTTCGGGAGAGCATCATTCCTGAGCTGTCTGAGGAGGAGAGAGAGAAACCTCCGTGCGTTTCGACCCTGGTGGGGACTGACCACCTCCTCAACAGCAGTCCCTTCTTTCCCCAGCAGACGAGACAGGCAGCCATCCAACATCTTAGCAGTGCTGCCCAGAAAAGGCATTTTCGCAGCAGGCGAAGGGAGTGTCTAGGTTTAGCTGTAACTATTGCTTGGTTTGGGTTTTGCATGTTTTTTTTCAGATTTGTTTCATGTTACCTTTCTGTTCAGAAGGACAAACTTCGACTTGCTGCATGTTGTCTGAAGTTGAGATACATTGCTTTAAACCTGTGGCTCCTGATTCAAAGCATCCTAGATCTCACGTGTTTTGAGACTAGTGCTGGCTTGGCTTATTGTGCAATAGGCTAGTTGCTCCAAGTAAACTGATGGGAAGAGGTTAAATCAGCCAACTCTGAGGATAAAAGTCCTGTATCATGAATCATACATAGCTTTTCCCTTCATGTCCCCTGTATAGTCTGGTAGATCCATCCAGGTATGAAATCTTACAATGGGTGTGGGTACATAGAGAAGTTAGAGAGCGATAAACACAATTTACACCATTGTGTAAATTCAATTTACAGCACCTTATAGCTGTCTGTTTCTCTAAGAACAAAAGCTCGTGTACTTTTCCTCCAGGGGAAAAGCAAGCATGGGCAAAGACTGAGGAGTAGCCGAGATGCTGATGGTTAACACCTAAGTTAATCTCACAGCAACTCAACCTTGTCCACAGATTCATAGCTTCTGCTAGAAGGTAACGCATGAAGACGGGAGTGGGCAAAGACCGCCCAAAACCTAAGTCTCTAAGACACTCAACATCTATGGACTGATGTTAAAACCCCCACCAGGAAAGAGTTTGGCTAGGGCACCTCTTCAAAGTGTCTAGAATATACTAACAGTTAAACTACCCAAATCTTCCAGCACCTGAATTTCAGAAGTTATTTCAAGAGGCATCTTGCCTCTTAATGCAAGAGACTGCAGACAAGTACATTTACAGCTAAGGTTCTTCGACACCTGCAGGCACCACCAGAAAGTCTCACATACGGTATCCAGATGTCCTGCAGGGCTGGAAAAGGCATAGAGAGCACAGCATCCTCCACAAGTGGCCATGGAAGGTGCTCCTTAGAGAGGCAGGTGGCCAGTTAATCCTTGCAAAGGCTCACTCTCCCCAGCTTTTCTTTCCCAAAGTTCAACTGAAAACCTATTCAAAGTATTAGAAAACCTGGCTATTTCTTTAAAGTATCCTAACAGTTAAAACCTTCCTCGTGAAACACAACCAAATTACATTTCCAGTGGCTGGTATACAAACTGGATGCCCGAGTAGCATTACGCAGCGTTTTACTCGAACCTCAGATCAAAATGAGTGATTGAGGAGAGGCTTCATAACACAGAGAGCGCCAGGAGCCTATGTTAAGCTGATCAATTTAATAACATCACCGCCAAGGACTTAAAGATGAGCTGAAGAACAAATTATTTTAATTCATTATGGATTCTGAAATAGCAGAAACAGAGCTACTGCTGATGATACTGAAATAACGTTTACGGAAGGCAGGAGTTAAAGCCAGAAACCTGAGCCTGAGCCTGGGAGGGCCCACGTGGCTCTGAACACACGCAGTCGAGTGACAGGGGAAATCTAGAAAAGTGATAACACAGAGATGTATTTTAAATTCCAGTTTGCAATGCTGTGTGTCTGGGGAAAAAAAATCCTATCTATTAATTGGACCAGAAAAAATTTCTTTCCTGTGGGAAGGAAAAAGGCACATCCGGATACCCCGTCCACCTGGGACTGTCAGCACCACCAGAGCCAACACCGTACCCGAACTACAGCACGCGCAGGCGAGCGGAGGTGAGTCTGAGACAGGATGCCACCCACGTTCTCCCATTTTTTAAAAGCAGTGATCTCCACCATCTTACATTGACCAAACTCTCAGAGCAAATTCCCATCAAAACTCCCAGCCTGGCCGAGGGCTGGGGAAGCAGATCTGTCCCAGTCTCTAGGATGGACTATGGGACACCGGAGATGTGTGTCAGCGCCCTGCTGCCAATTCACCCGAAAACACCCTCCCTCCCCCTCTTCCCAAGCCAAACAGTGATGTCCAAACGGAACCTGGTGAGGACTGAAACATCAGCCACATGTGGGTGAGTGGTTAGTGACCTTAAAGGATAATTGGGGCGGTTTTGGATTATCTCAGCCAGTTGCTGTAAACCTAACAGCTGAATTTATCAGCTCATGTGGTCAGCTGTGTAAAAAAGCTACTGGAAAATCACACTAGGTAAGCAGTTACCTGAGATCTTCATGGCCTTCAAGGAGACAACCATCACCAACCAGGCCAGCTGGGGCTCAGGCTGTGCCCAGGAGAGGCATGGCACCGGACAGGAATGCCGCGGCCCGAGCACTCCAGGACACACATGGGTTTTCCGCGGCGTCTTCCTCTCTTTTACAAACATTCCTGAAAGGAAAAGGCACTGATGGGCAGCATCCCCGGGGAGTTCCCGCGTGTGGAAACAGATGCTCTCTGCTTCTCTGCCCACCTCCCCTCCAAAATGATCTGACATGCCCAGAAAGCGGAGTATGGGAGATGATGATTAATGGCTTTGTTTACTCTTTTCCGATATGTCATAACAGGCAAGGAGATAACGTTTGTTGAAATACTGATCTGCCATAAAAATAAGCAACCAAAAATACCAGTAAAACAGAACAGCCTTTGCGTCTTAACTTTCCAGATGTAAGTTTCTGCATTCCCACTTGGGTTGTTATTATTCCTATTACTACTATTACTACAATAATAGGATTCCCAGTCATGGAGCAGAACCAGTGCATGTATAGAAATGTAAGACAGAAGAGAAGAGGTGAGCGCGGTCAGCCAGGGCGGCAGACGTTGCCTCGCCTGCTTTTTTCAAGGTGCCGAGCGCTCGTAAGCACCGTGTCCACGGGGGAGGCTCAGCATGGCAGGCAAGATGCCTCCAAATGCTTTTACAGTCGCGGGTTATAAAAGTATCGGCCCCAGTTAGGAGGAGGAGGAGGCTCAGGAGCAGCCTCAAGCCTCTTTAAGAAAGGGCCCATCCCTCTACTGCTCTACCTTCCAACGTGGGTTGAAGCCGCAAGATTTGGAGCCAGGCTGAGGTGGTTTGGGGCTCAACATTTCCCCCTCAAAACCTTGGGTCAGTTTGGATTTCGGGATTCGGCCTCTGTTTGTCAAGGAGAGAAGGGCTAGCTGCGGACTTTGGACCTAAATTCCACCCTTCCCAATCTTACGCGGGAATACTCCGACCCATCTCTATTTGTCTTGGGTAGGGGAGTCGCTGTGATGCTATCTGCAGTGGAACTTTCCATTAGCAACAACACGAGAGACAAAGAGCTCATGCTCTGACCTTTATAAAACTATTCCTTAACAAAATTTACTCGAGTAAAGAATCCGCAATCCTCTTTGGTTTTACTCATTTAATTGATACGGACATCAAATATTTTGCGTTGTTTCAATAATAGTTTGGTTTTCTGCTATTTAGAAAAAAAAAAAAAAAAAAAGTTCATTTCTCCGAACATATTTTTAGCAAAAATATTTTGCTTGAACTTTTTTCCTCTGCCTTCAAAGGCTGCTGCACAGTTCTGGGGTGCTAAATACTAAACTCACATTCTACCACTCCATCTCCTCCCATTTGGATGGTAATCACAGGATCTTGATGCCAAACTCTGGAAGATATTTTTTCCAGCAGCAGCATCTGGCTCCTTGGCAGACCTCGCGAGCAGTTGTGTTGGCAGCGGTGGGAGCTGCTTGAGTCTGTCATGTGTTTAGGCTGCTGCAGAGCTGTCTGAACCGCCTTGTTGCCTTAGACAGTATGTTCTCTTGACTTCCATTTAATTTTGATAAATTTGTACTTTCTGTTGTCCGCCTGGTAACGAAACTCCGTCGATCCCGAAAGGACCTATATATAGTCGCTCTAATCAAGAATAATAACGGATGTTTGCGGAGCGCTTTTCAGCCCACCAGACCCCAGCTCCCGCTCGGCAGACGAAAACTGCTCCGTGACCTCTGCAGAGGGATCGTTTTGCACGCCGCTGAACTGCAGCCACCTTCTAGAAGGGATGGCGGGAGCCGTCGAACTCGCAGGAGACCCTCGAGGTCCAGGCACTCTCTCCGCTGTCCTGCCACATGCCAGGAACACTCTGACTAATGCTTGTCACGGGAAGACCAAGACTCCCGCCTGCAAACTGACTCACCCAGCAGCTTAGAGAAGCCCCTTTTTGCCTCCTGAGTACCTTAAATTTTGTATCCTGGCGAAGGCACACCAGGAGGGATCGGCCACTCCTGCTTTACAGACTGGCAGCGGGATAACTTTGAACTTGACTTCCTTTCAGGCTAAAGGAAGAGAGCAGTAAAGAATGGGTTTATTTCCTACGATGCAAATACTCAAACGTAATTCCTAGTTCTGGAGGAAGACGTATATGAAAAAAGAAAAGTCTGCTTAGCTATATATTCCCTTCTTAAGCTTGAATGTCTCCATTTCATCCACTGAAAAACCCACCGGGGGGCTCATACAGCTCCCTGGGCTGTGATTCAGTGCAAGACTTTGCCCTCCTGTTCCCATTGCTGGAAATAACTGGTTTAGGAGAAATATTTCTTTAGATATGCACTTTTCTTCCCAAGGCTCAAAATGTCCCAGAGGCTCCAAATTGCTTTGGTTCAAAAGATTAGGATTTCGTTGAGGTAATACATTTTAACACTGATCCCAGAAGATTACTAGCTGTCCTTGCTTAGCTCTAGAACACAGATGTGTCTCTGTATGGCCAGGTAAGGTCCCCTCATGGCCAGAGCACAAAGAGAACCTGCTAACACCCTCCCGGTGAGGAGAAGGTTGCTCCAGACTGGAAGGGGAGGAATCTGTTTTACCTTAACATATAAAAATAATAATAACAATCCATGCAGTTTATTATGCCAGGTCATGGACCTCTTGGAGCGGTTCCAGAGGAGGCCATGAAGATGCTGTGAGGGCTGGAGCCACTCTTCTGGGAGAACAGGCTGAGAGAGTTGGGGGGGGTTCAGCCTGGAGAAGGTTCCAGGGAGACCTTCCAGCCCCTACCAGTATATAAAAGGGGGCCGCAGGAAAGCTGGAGAGGGACTTTTTCCAAGGGCAGGTAGTGACGGAATGAGGGGTGGTGGCTTCAAACTGGAAGAGAGGAGATTTAGATAAGACATTAGGAAGAAATTTTTCACCATGAGGGTGGTGAGCCCCTGGCTGGGGTTGCCCAGAGAAGCTGTGGCTGCCCCATCCCTGGAGATGTTCAAGGCCAGGTTGGACGGGGCTTGGAGCAACCTGGTCTAGTGGGAGGTGTCCCTGCCCAGGGCAGGGAGTTAGAACTGGATGGGCTTTAAAGTCCCTTCAAACTTAAACCAGTCTATGATTCTAAGGACCTGGTGAGTCCTGATCTCAGAGGACCTTGTGGGTTGGGCTTGATGACCCCACACTTCAGCTCTGAGGAGTAACGACGCTCCATGACACCAACTGTAGGCTGTTAGGATAGTACATGCAGAGTGCTGCACGCTGCCGAAATGCAACTAGAAGTTATAATTTAAACATTTTTCCTTAATGTTATTTTTTGTCCAAGATCTCGAATTAAGTACCTGACATCTTTAGAAAAGAATGGTTTCACAGGGTACCTGTGGCAGCAAAACCACACACGACAGGTCCTCTGACGCTTCAATGAAGGCCCTCATCACTGAGCCGTCCCTTCTGTACACCCGCAGCACACACAGCACCCACCTACTGAGGGTTTCTCTCTCGTCCTGCTCCCATTGCAAGGTTGGATGAGCTTCTTCCCAACAAAATGCTTCTGCAAGTACCACAGTGACCGCATGGGTGTCTGCTGGAGAAAATACAGAATAAAGCTGAGCAAGCATTTCAAAATTTCATGGCCTTAAAAAGTTTGACATAAAGATCCGGCCAGGAACTTGCTGAAAGCAGCACAAAGATGGATCCACGGGGACACTGAGCCACTGCTGCTCTCGAGCCCCAGAACCACAGACAACAGAGGTGAAAACCAACTTCTGTAAATCAAGTAGTCTGTTCTCCCAGGCCGCTCTACAACTGATCCCAATGGGAATTAAGCTGAGGCAGGATTATTACTGCAGGACATGGTGGGGTATCCCAAAGATTTATTTTTGTCATGGGATTTAGCTACACTGGGACATAGCTCTCAGTTGCTGGAACCAATGACTTGCCAGATTGTGGAATATTTTTGGTTTGATTACATGTGGAAGCCACCCTACAAACCTGCTGCCATGAGGGGGGTGGTGGTGGGGGGATGGCACTGCACGCCAGAGGCTCAAACCACCCCGTATCCCTGCCTGAAGCGGGCAGGAGGACACATGAGCTGTTTGCTCTTCCAGCGACAGGTCCTACGGATTCAACAGCGTCTGCAGAGTGGTCACTTGGGTGCTTGATGGAAAGGGACTCTCTTCCCTCTCTCAACTCCCTGCCAAAGGGATGGAGCAGCCTCTAAGTAACCAGCGCTCCCTGTCCAGGATCCAAGCGCTCTCCCGGGCTGCCTCCCCTGCCTGCGCCTCCCTGGCAGACCAGGGCCAGGCAGGAGGGAGCCGTGTCTACAGATCTCTCTGCTGCAAGTCCCGCAACGTTAAGGTCAAGGGAGAAGCTGAAATGAAGAGGTCAGAGCTGTGAGAGCACGGTCTGGTCAAGGATCATATCAGGAGGATCTCTGGCTTCGTGCTCCACAGGAGAAATCCTGTGGCCCAGCACGTGAGGAGAGTATCTATCCCTCAAATTTTCTACAAAATCCAAGTAAAATCATGCTACTCCAACCCCAAAGCTGACTTCTATAAAGAGACATTTGAAAAGCTACTTGTGGTCTGATGGAGTGTTTAAGAAGAAAACAAAACAAAAGGTTGGAACCGACTTGCATTGTTTATTTATTAAGTCTGAATTGGGAACTAATTTTGTTTCCCCTGCTTTTGTATTCCCTTCTGCAGCTTTGGCATGGTTGAGGGATTCGTGTGACTGTCTCCAAAAGATCACAATCGTACAAAATTTAGGAACAAGTTTGTTCTTGTTTATTTACCAGTTCAATTCACCATCCCTAATTTCTTAGCGCTTGCTGAGATACGACTATATCCAACCTTATAAATCGGGACGTCTCAGAAGTATGTCTGAAGGAGAACCCTGACTCAGACTTACTTCCAGGCAGTTTTGCTGACATACGGATTCAGAGAGACCTGATCGGGTTTCAAACTTTTTCAGTTCTTTTTCTAAGATCAACATACATGCCAGACATTTTGTGATTCACTCATCACTAATAAACAATCATTTTACTGTTGCACAACCTCACTCGACTGCTATTTCCAATCCGTATCAGAAATGCTGCTTTAATAACCTCAACTCATGCGCTTCGTCTGAATTCACAGGAGTTACCTCAGGGGTGATTTTGGATCAATGTATTTAATTTGTTTTGTGGGATGGAGGAACATTCCTTCCTCATATATGCGGTTTATTTGTGTCTATGCATTTGCAAAGGAGAACATAAGTCATTTAAGGAGCCAGCTTAGGAAACGTAAGGAACCACATTAAAAAATCAGAGAGATGGATTATTTGGAGGGGCTCCTTTAAGGTCCAACAGAAGCTATTTTGTTGAAAACTTTATGAAGAACTAGCCCATGCAGCATCTCAATGTATTCCCAGAAATTCCAGAAATGTTTAATCAGATATTTAGAATTTCCAGTATTAACCAGAAGTGCTGCCAGCGGAAAGTTGGATTTCTAGCACAAGACTTTTGTCTTATTAAAGCAGGTTTGCTTGTTGTTAAAAGGTGTTAATTCCCGGAATTTTATTATGGAAAGGATGGAGAAGTAATGGCTCAAGGCAGTTGTGGATTTTATAGATAGCCAGTAGTTATAAGCAAATCCCATGACATACAGTTTGTTTTTACTTAACATCAGGAAAGCGCAGAGATAGGGCTCTCAAAGGAACTCAAGGGATGCCTGTCGCTCCCATCCAGTCCAGACATTACCAATACGTCCCTCTCCAAACATCTTTTGAAAATCCCAGTTTAAATCTCAGCACTTGACATGCCTTCAGTGAAACAGCTGGGTCCAGTGTGACAAATTTGCTAGGAGCTATCAAGGGCTGAATGCTTTCAACTGCCTTTTCGTCATTTGGGAGTGAAGCAAAGTCAACTTTTCCCAAGAGCCGCTTAACCACACACAGGATTAGGTGTTTAGACAAGAAACGGCTTTTGCAATATGCATCTGGCCTGGACAGGAAGAAGGGGAAAGAACCCAAGTGAAATCTTCACTCCACTGGCATGAATCAGTAACCTCCTGTGCCTTCAACAGGACCACGATTTTGTGCAAGTATCTACATATTCCATAACCTCAGAAACTGCCCCAGTTCCTTTCACGCAGTTTTCTTACTTAGCCAGGCAGGTTCATCCTTCCCACTCAGTCAGTTCTTTGGGTCACCATATATTCCTTGCAAAATGAGGGAAAAGCCCTTCTGGATACTTCTAAGAGTCTCGTCATCTTTTTAAGTGGGCCTGAATTGTTCCGGCAAGGCAGCTTTCCACATGTATGTTCAGAAAAGGCTCAGAGCAATAAACCAAGCAGGAATATAGGCTAGGCAGGCATTTTCTACCCGTAAATACAAGCAACGTATCTCATCTCTCTCTTTCCTATCTGTACCGCAATCAGGTGGTATTACAGCTTGGCTATGAAGAGTTACTGAGATATAAAATCGATGATGACTGAGGGATTGAGACACAAAGCCAAAAGGATGCTGGAAAACAAAAACGGCACAAGTAGACAAGCAGAGCGCTTCGGAAACGTAATTACCATCATCACACCCATTTTTTACGTTGCAGTTTTTATTTGGTGATCCCTGAGCACACTAGATCCTCTCGCAGCATAAATCGACACGGCTTCACGGCTTTCGTACTGACCCAGCTCAGAGACCTGACCCGTGCCAGTTTTCTCTTCTCCACCAGTCCTTGGTTTTGGCTCTGTCCTACCTCCAGAGACAGAAGCATCCAAGGCTCTCACCACAGCTGAAAACGTTTCTCTAACTGAACATTTTCCCAAAGCCCTGGCATGGCCATGCCCATCCCAACAGCAGGACAGAGGGCGGCTGTGATTCCCCTCCGGAGCCTCTCCCAGTCCACACCAGTGGCCCCGAGCAGGCGCCCGTGACAGCCAGCCCTGCCTGACCTGCAAAGCGACTGCAGCTCGGGCTCAGAAAGGGCAAAAGCAGGCAAGGACAAGTGCTTTTTTAGATATATCCACAAGCATCCCCAGGCTACCCTTGGTTAGCAGGAATGCTTTCAGGCAGCAAAGCCTGGGTGTCAAGGTGTGAAGGCTCCCTCCGCAGGGCTGCTGGCTGGCTTCAGCCACACAGTGTGAAAACAGGGAGCCTAAATTAAAGACTCTGGTCCCTGGGAGAGACCCGTGATTGTACAGCAGTCAGTTAACAGGAGTTTTGATGTCTCCTGCCTGCGACTTTCATGCTGCCATGAGATATGAGGCAAAAGATACTTCTTGAAGGCCAGCCTGAAACTCTACGTTCCCATCCACCTCATGCTGCTTTTCTTCCCCAATCTGGGCTGCCTGTCTTGGAGCCCTTGGAAATCAAGAGATTCTACCAGAATTAGTTAAAACAGATTACTCAGGTAGCTTCCACAGAGGGTAACAAGGCAGTTCAGACGCACCCTGTCACCTTTCAGCTGCTGTATTATAAGCGACAAACATCTCAGCTGAGATTTCTTTAAGCATGAACCTAACTTTTGTTAGCAAATTTTGTCCGGTGTGAACCATCTGCCGAGCGAAGTTCCCATCATTGAACCAAGAGAGCTCACAAGCCCCAGAACCGGCAGAGCAAGACACAGATTATTCAGGTAAAGAACAAAAAAGCGTTACAAAATGTTTCTGTGTTTTAGGAACTAAAGCTTCCATTGCTGATGGCTGAGTATCTTGTTAAGTGATGGCGAGGCGCAGTTGGCATACAACACCTGCTAATTACTCTTTGATAAAGTGGTGTGGGTTAGACCTCCTGATACCCCATCATTAGCAATTACTTCTTCCTACTTTTACCGCGTCCATTGCTGTGCATAATCCATTTATTCAGAAAAGCACCTATAACTTGGTGCTTGTCTGCAAAGGCTGCGCAGGAAGGAACAGAGCTATTTTACTGCTTTCTCTCTCAGCTAAACCCTTAGGTGTCCACGGTCCCAAATTATGGACATGACAAGCTGCGTGGTAAAAGGCATGAGGGACAGGATGCCTGCTCGTTATCTGGGTGGGCAATTTTCTCTTCTGTCTTTGTTATGAAAAGAGGGATGTTTGGACAATATAGAACAAAGTGTAAGTGAAAGAGATCTGGCCTCTTGAAAGCCACTGTGGCTGCTCATCTGGGCAAGAGCCCTGGGACAGGCTTTCGGTTTGCTCCAAATCTTCTCCTACGTGCCACTTGCTCTTGGCCACCCCCGGACACTGGACTGAAGCAAACAGCTTTGTCACGTGGGGCCCCGGTGACAACCGGGCATCAAAAGGTAACATAGAGCAGAGAAGGTCCTCACTCCCTGGAGGTGAAAGACCTGCAGCTTTGGAGAAGGACATTTCTGTCTATATGTAGAAATTAAGCCTTCTTTTTAAAAAATAATTTAGTTGAAAGTAGGAAAAAAATATTCTCGCAGTAACCTGTTCATAGGCACTGGCTCATTTAGCATTAAATCACATACTCTCCCTGGCACTGGTGCAGAGAAAGGTATTTCCTGAACAGCTCGTTTCAAGTTTCATTCATAGGTACTGTCTAAAATTAGATCCACCACTTTCATTCAGGTCCAAATCCTTTGCCTAGTGTAACATTTTTCAGCAACAGAAACTCGGTTAAATGTGCTCCATCATCTGCGCTATTCCCTCGACTTGGCTGAGCGCTGCAAGTCCCACCAAGCGAAGCGTGAGAGCCAGGCTGGCAGCGGAGGCTCGTAAACCTGCGGCGAAATGCAAAGTACCTGTTTTTATGGCTGATCACAAACTCAAAAAAGAAACAAGTGCTCCCTTTAAACTCTGGACAAAGCACATCCTGAGCCACAGAGATAAACAAATGTTCAGTGGCCAAAGTCTCACCTGTGAGCCAGGCTCTGGGGGAGCCCTGAAACATGGCTGGAAGATGTTCTTGCCTTGTGTCCTGGTTTGAGAGACGCAGGACTAACTTCTCTTCCAATGCTTGGGAAAACTGTACTTTTAGAAGACTCCAGTGTCTGAATTTGTGAAAATATTTACTTTATAGCCAGCTACAGTGCACGAGTTTCAAGGTCTCAGTGTTTCCAAGCTCGCCAGGTGCAGGGATGAGGAGGAGCGAGACCCGGGCACTTGACCCAAGCTGCCAACAGGATTATTTCGTACCATGGATGGCACATTCAATAGAAATTAGAAAGTTTGCTGCGAAGTTCTCTCCCTCTCCCTTGATGGCTGCGATCCAGAGAACTTCCTGCCCCGGTGCCGGAGCCCTGAGCCCTTCCCTTCCTCCCAAAGCTGCAGCGCTCACCATGTCCAACATTTGCTGTCCCCTGCTGGGAGTGCACGGCTTCCTACGGATAGAATGGGCTGAGTATAATCCTTGTATATTTTATATTGGTATCAGGATCAATATCGGTTCTTTAGTGTTATTAATGTTAATTATCTAGTCTTATTCTATTCAATCTGTTTAGATTTCAGGTTTCCAGGTTTTCAGACCCCAGGTTTCCTTATTTTCTTCCTGTTTCCCCTTCCTGGGAGGGGATGGGTCATCAGGTGAGAGAATAATTGCCTAAACGGCAATAAATGATTGTGGGTTTCTCAAACCGTAACATCTGGA
Source organism: Chionis minor (assembly GCA_013398295.1). Taxonomy (NCBI): domain Eukaryota; kingdom Metazoa; phylum Chordata; class Aves; order Charadriiformes; family Chionidae; genus Chionis; species Chionis minor. Next base: position 264,072 of record VZSF01003428.1, on the reverse strand, counting down.
GAACAGGGAGTGGTGAGGTTCAGGAAGCCCTGAGCTACATGGCCCGCAGTGTCTCCCTGCACACGGTCTGATGTGCTGGGTGAAGCAAACGGCAAAATCCCTTCGTGGGAAGGCTCTTACCAAATGGTGCAGAGGCTCGGATTTATTTTGAGCCTGTCTCGTTAACTTAATTCACAGCCTTCAAGCTTGCCGCTGATTTTCATTTTATAGAATCATAGAATCACTTGGGTTGGAAGAGACCTTCAAGATCATCGAGTCCAACCATAAACCTGTGCCAAAACCACTCCTAACCCATGTCCCTCAGCACCATGTCTATCCATGTTTTAAATACCTCCAGGGACGGCGATTCCACCACCTCCCTGGGCAGCCTGTTCCAATGTTTGACAACCCTTTCGGTAAAGCAATTTTTCCTAATATCCAACCTAAACCTCCCCTGGCACAACTTGAGGCCGTTTCCTCTTGTTCTATTGCTTGTTACTTGGGAGAAGAGATTGACCCCACCTGGCTATGACCTCCTTTCAGGGAGTTGTAGAGAGGGAGAAGGTCTCCCCTCAACCTTCTCTTCTTCAGGCTGAACAATCCCAACTCCCTCAGCCGCTCCTCATAAGACTTGTTCTCCAGACCCCTCACCAGCTCCGTTGCCCTTCTCTGGACACGGAGAAGGGTCCACGGAGTCTTTCACACGAGGGTGAGTGCCAGCATCCTCCGGACGCTCTCCTCTTCCCGCACATCGGGTAACCTCATGGCTGCAGGCAGTCCTGTGGGAACCAGCGAGCTCAGCCCAGGCTCTGGACACGGGCTTCCCCATCCCAGACGCCGTCTGCCACACCACGGAAGGAGGCAAGAGTTAAAACCTGGGGCCTCCAAAGCCGTTTTGGTCCTCCCAGAGAGCTAAGCCCCAAAGCTCCTTTGACACCAGGGCTTTAATGGCTCCTGCCATCGTCACCCCAGCGTGAGCGTGGGACTGGGAAACCCAGCCACCGGAGGCAGGTGATACAGCATGCCTATCGCCCAGAATCACGATAGCAACACCAGTAATTCCAAAAAAACCAGGTGCTTCATCCCCCTGCCCAGGGCAGCCGTGCCCTGTCGTAAGCCCAGGGAGGAGCACGCTCCGAGCCCTCACATCGCTGGAGACCTCGGCGGCCGCACAAGGCACAAACTACTGGCAAGCAAACAGCAAACAGACATTTTTTTGGCAAAATCCATGAGACAGAGCACGCTGCCTATTTTTAGCACTTGTTAATTGTTTTAAAATCCATCTGGCAACGGCTGCTAAATAATTTAGCATTTTGACCCATATGTCTGAAGCAATGAAATAATGTAATGCCTCGCAACGGCCGACTGGGAGAGGTATGGCGGTGGGGAGCACGGGGAGCACGCCGCAGGCAGCACCAGCTCCCTGCGGGGTGGAGACAGTGCTGAGAGAAAGGTCCTCGTGGCCTCCCAGGGCTGGATTCCCCTCACCTGGCCCTTCCCACCCAAGAGCGAGGTGGTTCATCAAGCCAACTGGTGAGGACCTGGGGAGAGAGGTTTGTCCTACCAGGGGAGGGTTCATCCTACCTACTGTGAACATCCTCCATGGATGGGACACTTGCCTGTGGATACATTTGCTCCACAGGTAAGAGGGAGCCAAAATTATTAGTGCAGAGCAGAAGCTTAATTTTAGCCGGTCAAAATCATTTGAGGTTTTTTGACGCAAATATTAGGTCAAAGCCCTCGATATCAGCTCCAAAGCACACCCGAGTGGGATGTTCCTGGGGAAATCCCGGAGCCAGAAGAGACGGAGCACACAAGGATAAGACGTAAGGCACTATTCCTGTTTATACACTTGCGATCTTCCAAACCACGGACTTGGGAAAGGTGCAGCCCGGGAGCCTCGCCGTGCGTCACACCGGGGCTCCTGCCCTGGCTTTGTGTGGGTTATTCACGCACCGATTGGACACAGTCGAGCGTCTGCTTTTTGGGGAATGTGTTTCTCTCGCATTAAACTTCAGATCTGAAAAGCATTTGCCTCCCTCCTCCCTTCCTCCTGGAGGCTCATGAATCACAGAGCCGCCAGACGAATGAGTCACCCAGCCAGTTGTTGGTCAAGCGTGCCAGTCTGGGAGGCTCTTCTGCGATCAAATGTGAGCGGGGCCGGCTTTGTCGGTGACTGGCCATGTGTTGAGTCGTGTAAACCTCTCCTAGGGGTCATCTCCACTCTCTTTGTGAGTCCTCTCCGTCAGGTTGTAATTGCTCTTTTGTCAGGAAAACTTGTGGACGTAGGAAGGGAGGGAGGCAGGGGAGAGGGTGGGGGGTTTCTTAGGAAGGGGAGCTTCAGAGGGCTTCCCAGGACAGCGGCGGCAGCCGGGGGAATTGTTCTCCAAAGTCTCAGTTCATTGAGCTTGAACTTCCAAGCAAACCCGGCCCGGCCCTCACGCCTGTGAACCGATCCGGAGGACTCGGCTCACGGAGCCTGTGAGGATCCCACCCGGCTCTATCAAAGGCTTCCTCCGGCCCCCGGCGGCTCCCTGGCAAGCGGCACGCACTGCAGGTGCCCCCGGCACAACACTGAAAACCGAAATTAGGGGCTCGCCGGTGGTGATGAATCTTTAGGACTGGTACAGACCGCACACGTTTTAATAACTGGAAATATGGCGTGCTAAGAAACAGCTGCCTCAATTTATTCCTGAGTAGGAAACTTGAAATCTGCCACCAGCTTGTCAAAACCTCTTTTTTATTTTTTTTCTTTTTTCAAAAAAAAGAGAAAATAGCTGAGGTTCCAGTCCTCCCATGTTAAAATGCATAGTGGGGTCTTTTTCAAGCATTCAAAGCGAGTTTGATGTCCCTAGGAATTGTCTCTTTCATGATTACTAAATCAGGCATGGCCCGCGCTCCCCTGGGATGTCGGCTTTGCCCTCTCTCCCACCGCCCATCTCTCCTGCTCCAGCGCCAACCGCGCGGGCAGGTGTCCCATCTCTGGGACTCTGCTTTCTCCTCTTGAATTACTGCTTTGTCTAGACTGGAGAAAGGATGGCATATTTAACAGCACCTCTGGGTGAACCGGATGAACGCACAGTAGCCGTTCACTTTTTGCAGAAGGAGTGTGATGCAAAGAGGGATCAAGGCAACGGGAAGAGGCAAAGGATCTTCATCTAGATGGCAATGTGAGATCTGTGGCCTCACGCTTCGTGCTACAGGGATTTCTGCAGCAGTAAATGTGGATCATTGCTTTCCTAGTTTTGTGGTTCTGTGAAACACCTGGATATCCAGACAGGTTTCCGTGGGGCGGAGTGGATGTGTCTATGGTTTCCTATACAGGAAACAATCAGCAGCTTTCCCAAAAAGCCACTTGCAACCAAATTTCCAAAAGTAGCCAGCAATTCAAGCTCTATTCTCAAGGAATTCGGGATATGTGAAAATGTGGCCTCTCTGACATGACACTCGGTACCTGACCAAAGGATCCAGCCCGTGGGACATCACCCCTCAAACAAGCAGCTCCAGCTCTGCAGGAATCCCAGCACAGCTCCTGCCTGGGATCTCCAACCTTTTCCTCGTCCTGTGCTTGCAGGGAAACATGAATAGCGCCTCCATTTTAGTATTACTCAGGCAGCTTCAACCAAGTCTCATTTCAAATACTAAACTTGCTTAGGGTGAAAAACAAGGAGAGCTTATCCTCACAAAAATTGCATTCTTAGTTGAAAATTTGAAAATGCCTTTACAAAAGCAGAGTAATTAAATAACAGTGCTTGAACGGCCGCACTGAACTTATTTTCTCCCTGCCACTTGGGTCTTGTTAGATAACACTCAGTTACAGGAGCCAAGGGTAACAGGTAACAGCAGCCAAGCCTTCTCCTGGCGTCCTGAACGTGGCCATTCAGGTTGTGTTAACCTCAAGGTTTAGTCTTCAGACATGTTCTCCTGCCTGACTTTTCTCCTTACTGACCTGCACCCCCATACACAGCATTTCTGAGCTCCTCCTCGCACGTTTTGTTCAACACAGTCTCTCCTCTCCTCTCCTCTCCTCTCCTCTCTCTATTTTCATACTCACGCTGCCATGCACAAGCTTCCTCCTTGCTCCTCTCTGAGGGTCGCTACAAGTTTTTATTTCTTAGCACATCTTTTTTAGGCGAAACCGTCTTTTTCAACACAGCATTTTAAAGACTTTAAAAATTGTACGTCCTACCAAACAATCCCTCTGTATTCATCTTATCTAACCCACAATCTCTAATTTGCCTTTAGCACATCCCAGAGACCGCACATAACACATTATTCATCTAGACAAGAGATTTGATACCCAGGAGTGCTTTACCTAAATCCTCTTGCTCTTTGTCCCTCCCTGCCACCTTTTGTTTGCTTTATGGTCTTTGCCCATTACCTAGTCCTGAAATAAGCTGGAATGGATTTCCAAAACTGTTCAAACGCCGGTTATCTGCGCTCCTGCCTGCTCCAAAAATGTGGGGTGGTGACCCTGTGTTTCCCACAACCAAAGCTGCTCTTCCCCTCACCAACCTTCACACCTCTTCTCTATCTACCAGATACACCCACTTACTCAACACTGAAATTAAAAAAATACATATAAAAAAATAAAATTAGCAAGTATACCTCAATCTGAATCTTTTACAGCCTTGGGGCCAGGCAGAGCTGGTAAGGGTGCACTGAATGTTATTTTTTCACAGGCACCCAAAAGTAAAAAATGAAACATATTCTGGCTCTTGACTACTGAATATAAATCCAGGAGCAGATTAGGCACATAAAAAGGTGTAGCTGTGACATGAAAACACAGGATGGCGAGTGTGTTCCTATCTAGAAAGAACTGTTGTGGTTTTATCACTTTCTTAATTTGCTTCTTTTCACAGATATATTTTCTCCGTCTTAATCTTTTATCTGAAATGACTTGATTTAGCCTGGGAAACACTGCTGCTGCAAAATCTGGTGTTCCGAATAAGAAGTGGCCGAGTGCATTTTCAGTAACATCTAAGCGGTGCTGGAGTCCTAAACCCCTTCTTCCCTTCCTGACCTTCCCCAGAGCATCCTCTGAGAAGTGTCCATCCCTCTGTCCATCAGTCCATCCGTGCTGCTACTGGCAATAGTAGAGAGTTTGACAAATAATCTAGGTATTTGCCATGTTTTGTCTACGACAGAAAGAAGCACTGAAAAAATTGGTCACAGCCACAGGTCTGAACACGGTTCGTTGCTCCGGATGAAGTAAAGTTGGGTTAATAATGCTGAAGTACATATCCAGAAATAGAGATTTTACACAACCAATGAAACGTTTTAAACCTCCCTGCATTTGTTTTCTGTCAACGTTAAAGCGAGCACGTTTTACTGGCAAAAATGCATATAAAAAGCTTATTTCAAAATCATACAGAGGAGTATTCACAGAAAATGAATTTTAAATTGCATAAACCAGATTCACCTTATAAGTAGGAGCACACTCCTCTAACAAAGCCAAAGAAAGGACAGCTTGTGACTAACTTGGCCAACCACCACAGAACAACATAGCAAAGATATTCATGAATAATCCACCTGGATTAATTCAAGAATGTATCTGCCAAATAGTTTAGGGAAATCAAAAGCTGTTTGCAAACACATCATGAACAGAAAAAAGCAACCACATGCTCTAAATAGACTACTGCTGCACATTATTCCCCTCTCTTCTGTGATTTGGCGGCGTCTCGCCATGTTTCGCACGTCAGAAGTTCCCTGATCACCGTTCAAAGAAGCTCAAGGGTTGGGTCCCCGGTTCAGGAACTTTCCTGAACATTTGTGGTAACATTTTTTACAATCTGCTCTGTGGCAGCCGTCAAAAGTGGAAGACTCAGCAGGAGCAGTATCCCTGAATGTTTTCTTGAGGAAAAATCTAACCTCTGAGTCTTAGAAATTAAAATAAGCAGATGAGGGTTTGTTTCTTTGTTTTTTTTTTTTTTAAACGGCTTCTGCTAATGGGTCTCACCAGCAACCAACTCCTGGTATCTCCAGGGATTTTAGCTACTTCTGTGAGGTGAGGATCCATGCAAGATTATTTTCTCTGTAAAGTGAGACTGCATAAGCTGACATGTTTAAAAGAAACAAAGGGAAGGTCTATTTGTTTGTTTGTCTGCAAATGTAATTAAACTGTGGACTTTCCAGAGAGCTGTATGGATGCCAAAAATTATAAATAGATTTAGAAAGGACATAGGAACATAGTTCCCAAAGATTAAGGCTTTGGCCACTACTAGCTATATAGAGTATGGCTAACACTTCTAAGTTAACCTCTTGAATGAAAAGAAATGCCTTAGGCACCTTGCATTCTCATGTACAAGGTTCCTCATCCTTTAAACCTTGAATCTCCACCTCTATGATACTGGGAGAATGGTCAAGTCTGGAGTTCCGGCACACGTATCATGCCGTTGATTATTTCTGCCTATTGCTGCTTAATATCCACGGACAATTATTCTCCCCCACCATCTCATTCAAAATAAACTTAAAATGCGAAAGCTAGACGTCGCCTGAACCAGAGACAGACTCAACAGTCTACGAGGACTATCAGCACGTTGCTTCTCATTCTCAGAAGAGAACACAAAGTGCCCTTGAAACCTCACCGAATGCTCTGACATCTGCACTCCCACGACCGCTCCAACAGTGCAATACAGAAAACCATTAACGCCTGCATCGTCGAGCTGCATTTATGTACAATTTACACAAAAGTTTGGAGCTAAATGCCTGATGGGGATCACAGACAGGGCCAAAATTACCAGGTCTTTTGTTTCTTAGCAGGGACGTCAGAGGTCGGCAGGCCTTAACGTGGCTACGTGCCTGTTGAACACGTGCAAAGTTGCTGTTGATGCTACAAAAATTACCTGATTTGTAATGAAGGTTAAGGTGAGGGATGGAAACTTGAGGTGCCCGAGATCCAGACGTGAGTCTGGGAGCAGCACAGCAAGCCCATGGAAACAGAGGCACGGTCCAGAGAACACGGTTGCAGGATGAGGTTGGAAGACCAAGCCAGATCTGTTTCGCCGCCCTCTTACATCACAACCACGTACAAAGTACGAAAAGAGCTTAAGAAAAAAATGGTGTAATGAACTGATTTACTCACAGACTACTCTGTGCGGAATGTGACACAAATTGCTCGCTCGTGCGATGCGCTTGGCACTGCCACGTCTCCAGCACAATTCCACTCCCTTTAGTCCTTTCACTCTGCACTACAGAGGTCACCTTAGGAGTTTCTTAGAAGATCCTGAAGCTACAGTAGTTTATCATCTTCTCAAGTCTTTGGCTGCAGAAATTCAGGGACATTCCAGAAAAGTTTCACGTTAAGCAATTTCTATCAATGTTACTAAAATGACACTGCAAGATTTTCACCTTGAACCACGTTCCCTATGCTTGCTTTTCTACAAAGGAGCATCTTTCTCATATTTTTTATCTCTCCTTTTACTGTAAAACTCCAGGTCAAAGGAGGTTTGACAGCTCTGAGATTAAAAGTTTATAAAGACAGAGCTCTGTACATACACATGCCAAATAAAACTTGCTTTTAAGTAAGAAATACTACCTACACCAGGGGAACTTTTCTAGTGGTGCCTGCCTCCTATCTAGTGATTAACTGCTTTTTTTCTATGTAAGCGCTCGCTTTATCATCGTTTACACACCCAAAACCACAGCAACAATGAAATACTATAGTTGTTTTAATGTCTTAATATGAAAGTCTGCCTGCTTTACCTTAACGTTTTGCTTGGGAAAAGGAAATAAGCAGGGCTTCAACTGAGAGTATGAGAAAATCATACTTAACACAGTACCTAACAGCATCTTTCAGCGTTTATTCAGAGATATTTAAGGATGCTCACTGGCACGAGCGGTACGTCCTGCTGACAAAAATCACAGAAATGTCAATAAAACAAAATTACAAAGATGTGCAGAGATTTTTTCCAAGGATCACCGCAATTCAGTCTTTTAAACGTCCTCTCTGGGCTGAAATCTGGCAGAAACATTTCAGCTTCTGATTAGTGATCCATACAGCTACGAGCAGGGAAGACTACGCAAGTGCCAAATGACACCAGCTCAGCCTAAGACCCAAAATTTCAGGCACTCTCAAAAAAACCTCCCCTCCCTTGTCCTGTCTTCAGGCAACCATTTGGATGACATGTGGCATGTGCAGCTTCTACTGAAGGTAAAACTGAGCCCTAACGCTGTGAGGAGGGGCTCTGTCTTGGTTTTATCCAAACTGGTTTGCTTCCCTTTCTGTCCATAGCTCTCTCCCCACAGCTTACATACACAACTGCTGTCTTTTGTGCTCCAAGCAGGAATATTTAGAAGAAGCCACCACCAGCCGTATTCTCTAATATACGAATTTAAAATTTAAACACAATCATCTCTTCATATCCTAGTAGGAAAACAAAGGGGAAACCCCAAGTTATTGGTGAATGTCAAGTAGATCAAGTATCTTTTTTTAAAAAATTTTACTACTGAGCTCAGAATTGGCAAAGCATCTCAGTAGCTTTGGACATGAAAGGAAAGCGGGATGCTCTGGCGGAAGAGAAGATGGAATATATTTAGCCATTGTCAACCGATCGCCTTATTGCGATTGTTAACTGATGCACCGTAAACTGAGAGGAGATACAGATATCTCGTTGTGAAATAAAAGTACTATTGCTGACTGTGAGCTCAATCTCTTTAAGAGGTAACAGAAGCACCTCCAGAATATTTTCATAGATAGTTAGATCTTGACTGCTCTTGACTGCTTATCCAGTGCTAGAGTCTCCTTTTTCTTTGCTCATTATTGAATCAACCATATGAAAACAAGCTAAGTCATTTTTGTTGGTGTTGATTTTTTTCCCCCCCCTGTGACCAAAGATTTATCATTTATCTACATCCAGGTTGTGCTCAAAAGTTCTCATGACAAAAACTTCACCGTCCAACAGATGACCACGAATGTCATTTCTAGTGAATTGATTTTCAAATCCTTGGTCTTTACCTTTCTCCTAAGTCTTCATCTGACTGTGGGACTTTGATGTTTTGATGTTTAAACCCAACCTTCATAAAACTACCTAGCAGAATTCTTTGAAATATGCCAAACGTCTTCCTTTTCTGTTCTTTTCCTAGTTTATTTTTCAGAGTGGAAAAAAAAAGGGCTGGATCATTTTTATTGGAATCTTCTTAGCATTAAATACTGCAATTAAATAATCTTCCAGTGTCAATACACAAAGGGTAAAATCCTGGCTTCAGGGGAATTATGCCTTTGATTGTGGTGAGATCAGTTGTTTTTTTTCCTTAGTCTTTATAATCTCCCCTCACAGGGTGTATATTCATAAAAAGAGGGAAGATCTGACTGCATGTTTGTGAAGAATTGTTCAAATGTGCCCCACTTAGCAAGTAAGTTTTGTTGAACAATTTTTGTTGTTGAGTTACTTTATTCCTGAAGATATGAAGACCCCACAAAAGAAAGCTTTTCACACGAGAATGCCTCACTGCTTGATAGAATTCTCCTGTATATATATGTATATAAATAATTTGCATGAGGGTTTTTAACTCTCTTGATAGTATTTCCAGGTATTTCATCTTTTGATATTTCAACTCGAGTAACTAAGGCAACTTCATGCAATTAAGTCAGTGGTGAATCATATGAAAGTCAGGATTTGAAATGCCTGAACCCTTTCTTGCAACTTTCATAAATTGCCAACAGTCCTTTCAGACCACTTGTAACTTGGGTTATATGGTCCATGTAAAATGTGTACTGCCTGGAAGGGAAATGCAGTAGAAAAATACGATTCCCAAAAAACAGCAAAGGGTTTATAGGGGACCTACTCGACTGTAGGCTTAACTGAAGTTAACAATGTGCAAGCAACTAAATGGACGCATTTTGGAAATCGCGTGCTTATCATTGATAAATCTTGGGGATTCGGGTATCGCTTGGGTGTGTCTGATCTCCCAGCTACTTCTTCTTCAGTGTTCTTGCATCACATGTCCAGTCTCCTGTTTCTACATCTCTCTCTCTCTCTTTGTCTCCTGTATTTTGCTGGGTATTTGCCAACACCACAAACTCACCGCGTTTTTGCAATCACTTCACTCTCCTTTCAGTAATTTACCCAATGGCTGTAAACCTTTGCCCCTCCCATAACACAAGCTCCTTTCTCCGCCGTCTTTAGTCCCTTTCCTTCCCATTCCTGTCACCCAGTCACACCTTCAACAACATTTCTATGAGCGAGCCCATTCTCTCTTCTCTGGTATAACACCATCAAATGGTCATCGCTGCGCTCTTCTCTTGGCCACGGGTCATGACTCCACTGCTAAAGTGAACGCTCTTCCCAACAGCGTGCACTGCCCGCTGCGGAGCCTGGGTGCCAGCCCGCTCTACGTGGAGCTTCTGTCCAAAGAACGTGTCCAACGTCCTTCCAGCAAACACTGCACTAAAGCAACTAGAGACTTAAATGAGAAAATGGCAAGACTGACCTTCACCTTGAGGTGGTTCGGGTGGGCCAGGCTGCATTCATCACTTGAACTCATGTAAAAACGAGCAAATGAAATCAACCCAAGACCCAGCGTGTACCTACTTGGAAGAGCACTGGAAGTCACATCGGAAGGACGACATCTCTATATGTATTTCGGAGCTTGTGTGTCCCATCCTCCTGTCTCCCAGGCAGATAAACCTATCGACTGAAACAGGATGAGTTACTCAAATCTGACACTGCGGACGGAACAACATCCATATCACTCTTGCATCAAAAAATAAATGTATCTCAGTATTCCTGTTCTTGTCAGTACAAAATAAAAAGGATATTTTCACATGCTTTACGGAATGATTAATTACTAAGTAGCATTTTTAAAATTCTTACGGTTTGCTCAAGTACCAGGTTTTGGTGAGAGTAGAATCATAGAATCACTTGGGTTGGAAGAGACCTTCAAGATCATCGAGTCCAACCATAAACCTACACTGCCAAAACCACCCCTAACCCATGTCCCTCAGCAAAAAATTTTTTACTCCTCTCCTGAGAGTAATTGCACAGGAGTAAGTATTCAGAAATATTTACAGAATAGAAAATGTGCATTCTGACTGTACTAAAAAGCTAAAAAAAAATCTACCGTCTCCCTCAAACCCAAAGGTAAATCACAGAGAGTTTGTATGTTGGAAAATGCACCCTTCAACAATCAGCACAGTTAGCACTCTTCTACGACGGAGCACGGGGTTAGGCTGACTGCAATCTTACCGGACTTCTACAACTTCCACCACCCCGGTTGTCTCAGCCTCAATTGCCACCCAACATTTCAAACCTTGGGTCTTCACCAAGCCTAAGCTAAGCCAACGGAGAGACACTTATTGACATCTATGAGCTCTCCACTGTTAGGTTCCTAAGGAGACTTGCTCTTACAAAGTAGATCACTGGGTAACCAGTCTGAAGTACTGGTAAAGGAAATACATTGAAATTGTCCACCCATGACGCTGGACTGGTGAAGCTGCATTACAAACGTTACACTCAAGAGTTTAAAATAAGAGACTCCGGCAATGGCAGTCAAGGGTTGAAATAGGAAGTGTTGTGGGGTTTTATTTCTGTTATTAGCTGTCGTGAGAAAAAAATAAGAGACCAGAAGGAAAAAAAGAGAAAATAAGAAGAACCATCCTGGCTCAAGCCTGGAAGTCATCCCAGCCCACGCTCATTTCAGAATCAACAAATAGCAGGTACAGATAGGAAACTATAAAAAATGGGATTCATGCAGAACGAGCTTTTCCTAGTGTACAACCCCGTATTAATGCTGATACTGAAACAAAATAGACACAAGGCATTTGATTGTTTGAGAAACTGGTCAACAACCGCTTATCCTTTCACACAAATCGCTCCGCACTGGTTCTGAGGTCAGTGAAAATCAGTGAATCGCTGCTGAACGGCCAGCCATGCCATCAGAAGTCATCTTCCAGTGCACCCATTTTTGGGAAGTTTTTCCTTTTTCTGTTTGGTGTCAGAGCCTCCCTGGCTGCATTCTGAAACTGTTGAAAAAATGCCCGCCCTCTCCCTGTTTCGTACTCCCTGGTCCCACAATTTCAAAAAACCAACGCAAACAAAGCAACAAAAAAACCCCCAACCAAATCTAGTGGCAACCATCCCTTTACTATAAAATGGCTATGGGTGGACGTAAGTTTTTGTGTTTGTTTGTGCTCTCTTCTCACACATGACAAACCCACCCACCTGAATTTTAATGTACCTAAAAAGCACCGGGCTACAAATTCCGTCGCTTTGGGAATGCAGGGACAGCACACATACCTGCTCTCTTTTAAAACTCCCTTCGCCTGGAAAATAGGTGAGGGCAAGGTAGCAGATGAAACATCACTTGGGATGAAATGGCAATGGGTGTGAAGTCGAGAATGGTTCTTGGGAGCCAAGAAGAGCTCACCAGCCCAGCTGGCAGAGGGAGCCCCTCTGGGCAGCATCTGCCGAAGCATCACAGTCCAGCAGCCCTCACGGGAACAGACAGAAAATTCCCACTTGCCTTTTTTGTCCATGACGGTTATATTGCCGGCCTCACCACCTAGCAGCCAGACAGAATCACAGAATGTTAAGGGTTGGAAGGGACCTCTAGAGATCATCTGGTCCAACCCCCCTGCCAGAGCAGGTCCACCTACAGCAGGTGGCACAGGATGGCGTCCAGGCGGGTTGGGAATGTCTCTAAAGTCGGAGACTCCCCCACCTCTCTGGGCAGCCTCTGCCAGGGCTCTGCCACCCTCAAAGGAAAGAAGTTCCTCCACGTGTTGAGATGGAACAGTAGTTTAGTAGATGGAACAGTAGGAATAGTAGATGGACGAGCAGTTTCAGTTGGTCCCTTCAGTTCTGTGGCAGTCACAGACAGCAGTGAGCACCCTGCAGAAGGTGACTTAACCCACGTAACCCGAGACAGGCCATATCACCTCCTGGAGATGCCAGCTCTGAAGGGAAACCAAACCACTAGTCCAGACTAGTTTCTTAACTTGCACGTTTCTAGAGTGAGGGGAGGTGAATCCCACCCTTTTTATCTTTCTGCACTGAAAAAAAGGAAAGGGATACAAACAAAACATGATCTGGGAGGGAGGGGTGCGAGTGAAGAGCTGGCTTGGAAGGCACAACACCTGGGTTTTGTTTCTGGCTCGGCCATCTCCTCCTTTCAACAAGCTGCACTTTCATGGTGCCTAAACATTATGTAAACAGAATAAAGAGAATTGTCTTGTCTCTTTGGATGACAAGCTCTTCACTGTAAGGGTATGTACAACACTTTGGAATACTTGAGAGTTACTATAAGACAAAAACCCAACAAAACGAGTTCATGACTGTGGGAACCACAAGGCTAGAAGAGATACGGAACAAAAGGTGCGTAATGAAAAATTGCAAAGTCTTGTCCTTGCTGGAGCGGGGCCAGAGGAGGCCACGAAGATGCTGGAAGGGCTGTAGCCCCTCTGCTGGAAGGACAGGCTGGGAGAGCTGGGGGTGTTCAGCCTGGAGAAGGCTCCGGGGAGACCTTAGAGCCCCTTCCAATCCCTAAAGAGGCTCCAAGAAGGATGGGGACAAGGTTTTTAGCAGGGCCTGTTGTGGTAGGACAAGAGCTAATGGCTTTAAACTAAAAGAGGGGAGATTTAGACTAGATACAAGGAAGAAATATAAGGTGAAACACTAGCCCAGGTTGCCCAGAGAGGTGGGAGGTGCCCCATCCCTGGAAACATTACAGGCCAGGTTGGATGGGGCTTTGAGCAATCTGGTCTAGTTGAAAATGTCCCTGCTCATTGCAGGGGGGTTGGACTAGATGGCCTTTAAAGGTCCCTTCCAGCCCAAACTGTTCTGTGATTCTAAATCGGCAGCTCACAAACAACTGACAAAAGGAAAAGGACTGAAGCCGGTCACTATTCCGGCATCCACCTACATAAGCTCTGTACGCAGCCTAACATTTGCCAGATGTACAGTAACACTCACACGGGTCTTTCAAGCCCACAATTAGCTCGTTTGTAGCTAATAATTTGTTTTCCGTCAAGATCTTTGTGGTGTTGGGCTGCTCCACTCAGTTTCTGAAGAGCAATTATAAGCAAAAAATAAGTCAGAACAGTGTGGGTGAGAAGAGTAGGGATTAGACACCTGCCACTGGAAGACCCGAGACAACCAGTTTACCCGAAGATGTGCCATGGGCAGCAATGGACCACGTGCCCGCTGCACATGTCCTTCTACCAGGTAACCGTGATCTAAGAAGCCTTGTGAAACCAGAGATTTCTGCCTGTAAAAGCAGCTGTAATGGGCAAATGGTTTGAATTAAAGAGGGAGCCAATCCAAATTTCTCTTTGAGAAAAAGGAAAGGGATGAAACCCAGCTATCGGAGAGCAGCGTTTGGGATTGCTGGCCTCAAAACAAAGCACTCGCAGGTGCCTGAGTGAAGGCTATTATGGACTGTGCTGACTTATCATACCGCATGAATTACAGGGAAGTGGCTCAGACACTTCTTGAGCCATCTCAAGTTTAACTGGGCTGGGCCCATCCCTTTTATCTTCCGAACAAACTCCAGCTTGGAGTTTCATTCCTTACCAGACATGACTTACACCCTGTGGAAAAAAGGATGGATCTTGTCTGTTCCGTTTGAGCTTGCTCATAACCATAATTTTAGGCAACCGGATGCCTCTGGGTATGCTGGGATAGAGCCTGGTTCTGGAAACAGGTGTGGGGAGGAAGGATTACGAGTAAAAAAAGGGATTGGAAATATGGAAAGAGAGGAGGATTCAAGGCAGAAGTTCAGCCTCCATGAATCACAGCACGGAGAAAGGGAGGACACACATTCCCTAAAAAGAAACCTGATGTGGTAGGTAACCTAAGATTTCAGTAATATAGTCATATTTGGTCATTTTATTAGGATCAGTGTTTCCCAAACAAATTTTCCACACGGAAAACACATGCCTTTTTTCAACACCAGCCAAATGGGTGGTGGCGACTGCCATGCAGCTCCTCTCCAAGACGACCAGCAGCGCCAAAGGTTTTCTATCTGTTATTGTCTCAGCTGCTGCACACCAAATTGCCCAGTTGATAATGAGGTATACAGTTTTTTTTAACTACTTGCGTTCCCCGCCCAGCCTGGGATCTCAATGCTGGGTTGGTTGGTTGGTCGTTATTCTCCCCTATTCCCACGCAAGCCCTACCCAAATGTGCCCGTTTCCTGTGGTTTCAGGTTAGGCTCTTTGAGCATACCCTCAGCTAGAGATTCCGGTACCGCACCGATGAGAGCAGCATTTTGATTTGGGGGTTTTATTGCATCTGAAGGGCTAAAAGGAAAACCAACAAACGCCCACTTCTGCCGACAGCCTCGCTGATAGGAAAAGCACTACACAAAACTACAACGCACGTTGAGGAAACTCCTGTTCTCCATTGCCATTCTGTTGACCGTAACTGTTCTTCAAGCAAACATTTAGTGGGACAACCCAAAGATAATGCAACTTGCCACTTTGCCCCGGTACCTTTGGTCTCCACCCGTACTGGTGTGTAAACCACTGTACTTTCCACATTCTGCCTGTCTTGATCCCCATGCTGCTACTGAAGTGGTGTCTGATGACCTCTGGTTACCCGCCACTGAGTCATCGCCACGTTCCGCGGGCTGCTCAGAGACTGGGTGGGATATTGTTTAAGTTGGAACTAAATAACACAAACATTATGTATAGGGAAATCGGGCTACATCCATTTTTGCTCCTTTCCTGGATTTTCACAGGAGCTCAATAGTTAATTTTCACAGCTAGCACAAATTCTGTCCTGGCTTTCCAAGACCCAGGGACCAATGGTTACACGTCCTCTTTCCATGTCAGATACGTAGAGCACAAAGGTTTATTACAGCCCATCGCTGGAGAATTTAACATTTTAGCTCTAACTTCCCAGATCTGCTCTTCACTACGTCAGTCAAAAAGCCAACCTGCGTGGGAGTTTGCACCGAATTCAAGATGCGGGGGCCTCAGACGTTTGGAGTGACCCAGTGGGAACAAGCCAACGCTGGCACGGAAGTTGCCATCTAGCCTGATATTTAATGATTACATATTTGTTTTCTTTACTTATTAAACAGGAAAAAGATTTGGGGCGCAATTTTGTGTCAGTTGGTGATGCTATTCTCTTGTCATCAATCCCTTTTTCCATGCTGTCACTATTTCAAACCGGTGAGGTAGTGTCCTGGTTTGAGGTAAAACAGGAGCAATTTTGTTCAGTAACTTTACTTTTTAGCTAGGTCTCTTCTAACTGCTGAAATAACCGGCACGTTGTGCAGAAACTGCTGGCTCCCAGAGTGACCAGACCCATGTTCATAGCGGGTGCCAAGGAATGGGATGCAGAGAGGCTCGTGCTTATCCTTATTGCTATAACCACCAAGGGCAGCCGACTTCGGTGTTTGCCCCGTTGGAAGGTGGGAAGCGGAAAAGCGCAAAGGGGTCACTCCTGCGGGGAGGAACAGACAGGACAAGGGACCCAAAACTGACCCACAGGGTATTCCAGCCCATCTGCCTCACGCTCAGGATAAAAGCTGAGGGATCACAGGGTCAGCCCTCTTTCTTCACTGGCCGGCGTCTGAGGAGGACTCTGTCTGTTCATCCACCTTTGATCCTGATCCCGAATCCAGATTCGGAATCTGGTTCCTGTCCATCACCAAGTCCAGACTGGGACTTCCCCAGCGTCTGCTGGTGATGTGACTGTCACCCTGAGAGCCTGATACGGTTTTGTACATATTTAATTATTTTCTTATTTTTGTTTTATTATTACTATTTTATTGAAGTAGTTTATTTCCTTCTAAACTCTTATGTTTCTCTTTTTCTCTCTCTCCTGCCTCCATTCAAAGCGGGGCAGGAGAGAGAGAGAGCATCTGCCATTACGCCTGATCGGGCCAATCCAGCCCAAACCACGACAGGCAGAATGGTTTGTAGATTTATCTTAACTCATAACCTGACATCTTACTTTGGTTCTTTGCTGGGAAAATTAAATCCAGGGACCATATCCCTGTTATCTTCGACATATTGGCTTGTTAAATAGACGCAGTTTCTATTTTGATTTGTCTCTAACAAACCTGGAGCTGAAACCAATGGCTTTAACAAAGCCTTTTTTTCAAAGGTGATGTCTCTACCGGTGCGCTGGCAGTGCTAGGACACGGGCTTGGCCAAGCCCACGCATTCCAGCTGTTAGCTGGGACCACAAAAAACTACCAAGCGGAGCCAGTTTAGTGTAAGCAAACCTTTAACAAAAGGACGATTGCTTCAAATCTCCTTCAATTTTTTCCTCTGATGCTAANCCTGCGGGGAGGAACAGACAGGACAAGGGACCCAAAACTGACCCACAGGGTATTCCAGCCCATCTGCCTCACGCTCAGGATAAAAGCTGAGGGATCACAGGGTCAGCCCTCTTTCTTCACTGGCCGGCGTCTGAGGAGGACTCTGTCTGTTCATCCACCTTTGATCCTGATCCCGAATCCAGATTCGGAATCTGGTTCCTGTCCATCACCAAGTCCAGACTGGGACTTCCCCAGCGTCTGCTGGTGATGTGACTGTCACCCTGAGAGCCTGATACGGTTTTGTACATATTTAATTATTTTCTTATTTTTGTTTTATTATTACTATTTTATTGAAGTAGTTTATTTCCTTCTAAACTCTTATGTTTCTCTTTTTCTCTCTCTCCTGCCTCCATTCAAAGCGGGGCAGGAGAGAGAGAGAGCATCTGCCATTACGCCTGATCGGGCCAATCCAGCCCAAACCACGACAGGCAGAATGGTTTGTAGATTTATCTTAACTCATAACCTGACATCTTACTTTGGTTCTTTGCTGGGAAAATTAAATCCAGGGACCATATCCCTGTTATCTTCGACATATTGGCTTGTTAAATAGACGCAGTTTCTATTTTGATTTGTCTCTAACAAACCTGGAGCTGAAACCAATGGCTTTAACAAAGCCTTTTTTTCAAAGGTGATGTCTCTACCGGTGCGCTGGCAGTGCTAGGACACGGGCTTGGCCAAGCCCACGCATTCCAGCTGTTAGCTGGGACCACAAAAAACTACCAAGCGGAGCCAGTTTAGTGTAAGCAAACCTTTAACAAAAGGACGATTGCTTCAAATCTCCTTCAATTTTTTCCTCTGATGCTAATTAAGCTTTCTGCAGATTTTGAAAGCTGCTACTGCTGCTACAAGTTTTGTGGAATTTCTTAAAGATCATGATGAAGATGGGGGTGGAGATTGCCCGCTGCTTATACAAAGACTAGAACATTTTGAAATCAAATTGGCAACCACTACCAAAGATTAAAACACAAGGAAGAGGAATTCCCCGGACCGGAAGCAGAAACTGCAGCGTGACGCTCACCTTCACAATGGCTTTGCCTAGTTACGAAAAGTTTGATTTTTCAGCAAGAAGGACTCTCCAGATTTCAGTTTCACAGACAGCAAAACGAACTTCCAGACTGAAATCATCATTGTTGCACATGCAGAATAACCTGCCTTACATTACAGAGTTTAGTTTAGAATAAAAATAATAATAATAATAAAAAAATCTCTTTTCCTAGTTCAATCTTAGTAAAGCCACTGAGAAATTCTGCTTTTCCTGTGGAGCGCACCTTTCACAAAATCCTTTTGGCATACTTAAATTTTCTTGTTATCTGGATAAATTCACAAAGCCAAGATTTCACCCACCGGTTTTGCAGAAAGTACCATCTAGGTGAGACAATGTTTTTTTCTGTAGATTGGAGTACTTAAATATTCTTTTATCTCCTGAAGGACAAAGAAGCCCAAAATGAAATAAGTAAAACTTGTAAATACTTTTCCAAATGTGTTTAATACTTCTGCTGACAAAGGGAGGGTGTTGGGCATGGTTAGCAACAGTAAGAAAAGAAACAAACCTTTGCCTCAAAGAATAATTTCAAACACCCTGATCAATTAGAATGACACAGTAATATTGGGATAGACGCTTCAAAATCCTCAGCCTCAAAATTCTGATGCCTCAAAATCCTCAGATCCTATGGGATCTAAACCTCAGCAGCCGAGCGCAGCCACTCCTGGATGCGCAACGGCAGTTCCACCTCATAGAGGGTGTTTGTCTATTGAGATTATCTGCTAGAAATTCATCACAATATTTAGACTGGATTCTAAAACACAATTGAAATTCCCGCAAAATACTGTATTACCTAGAATAACACTCCCCGTGCCAGTCAAAAAATAAGCGTACATTATAAATATGTATTATTCAGATCACCTAGCAGCGCCGCTTAAGCACAAATACAGGGGAGTTCCGTTAAGTAAAACCAAGGTTATGTTCTGTTTTGGGAGGATCAATCCGTAGCAAGTATCCTGAGGTGGTTTGTTTTGTTTTTTTTTTTTTAAATCTTAATGTTTTTCCACTCATTATTTCCTTCTCTTTGAATGAAACAGAGTTGACAAATTAGCCTACTCCTATCCAAACCACATGCTTCTTGACTTCATGGCACTTGTGGTTTTAGGGGATTCATTGTTTGCAAAGAGAATATCTTTTGCCGGGAAGATCAGACTTCTGATGCAATCCCATGAAACCCACAAACCACCTCCCTCTTCAAAACTTTAGAGTTGGGGTATTTTTCCTCTTTCTGCTGAATTCTTGGCAAATGTTTCAGATCACAGGCCATGACTAGAATCCTACAGAAATTTGAAAAATTTGTTTGGCAAAACCTCTGGAGATTGTTCTGCTTAATGTGCACAACGCTAGGTTCAGCTCCTTCGCTACTGTGGAAAATGGCTTTCCTCTTAATTGATGTCCCCACCCCTCTCACCAGGGATATGTTTATGAGGAATGAAAATAGATGTGCGCCTGGAATATCTGAGGACTCCAAGAATAATTCCTACCACCTGTATCAAGTACATTCCTCTTCAGATCATTTAAAAGTCAAAGAGGCACCTAATTCCCTTCCCACCATGCCAAACTGAGATTAAAATTCAAGTAGTTTTACATTCTCCAGTAGCGCTGGTTGTAGCTGCTCAGTAATGACTAAGCTCCACCGATGGCAAAGGATGCCACCCTCGTCTACCCAAGCAGTCAAAATGGTCTTTATGTCAAGGGAACAGATACGGGACAGCTTTACATCCTGAAACTGGGCAGTGGACCCTACAGCATCCCTGGCCTTTGGACGGCCGTTCACTTCTGAATGTAAATCTGACCCACAGAACAGAGTTTTGCTTTTATTTGGTGCCTCTAATCAGCAGCCAGCAGCCCGAGGACAGACAAAAGGAGTGATTTTCACACCATGATCTGTGTCCTGAAGAAAAATGAGGTATCGCTCACGGCCATTTACGGGGAAAGGCTGCAGGTACTGCCGAGCGCAGCCATCTCAGCATGTTTCTTTATGAATCTGGCTGTTTTCTCCCCATAAACAAGGTGGTTATATTTTGAATGCCTTTTGTTATTCAAGTATCGAAGGAGCTAATTTCATTAGTCAGGTAGAAGAAACAAATCCAGTAGCATTTAAGGAATCAGCCACGTGCAGTAGGTAACAAATAACAAATGCCAGGGTACAGCCTTAACGAACAACTGCTAGCATGAAGTGCATTTGCATAGACTGTCTTGATAAATGTCACCACAGCGGTACAAATGAAAATCTGTTCACAACTGATTTCCTACACAGGAACCAGAAATGATGAATTTGGACCTCGAGCATTTTCAGAAATAACCTGACACTCTGTAAAACCTCCCCAAGCCCCTCCGCCAAATTTTTAATTTCCCAAGCCCTACCTGCCACGTGCTGTCATAAACAGCATCAGAGTGTGGGTTAAGTGAACAAAAGCAGAATAATGGCATGTGAGAAAAAGCTCCTTCACAGCATGGCATTGTTCCAAAACTACATATGGAAATTAATATCCTAATTAATAAGGGTTCATGAAGCACAAAATATTAAGGGCAGACAGAAATAGCTGGAGTGCTTCTATGTCACGACACACTCGGGGCACACAGATCGGCAAAGATATGTTAGATGTACAAAAATAGTTGGAAATTTTTCCAGTCTTTCCAGCCCAATCCTCTGTGCGAGGATTATATGCAAGTGTCTCACAGCACTCAAAGCCAATTTACAACGACGTGATAAACCAACTACCAAATCCACTCTGTCTCTCCATGCCCAGCATTCTCAGACGCTGATGAAGCAAAGAAACTAAAGGGAAATAAACTGATAAACATGCCAGAAAATTTTCTGAGGGCTCATAGTTCAGATCTAGTGAAAAAAATTCTTTTTCATCCCTGTTTTCTAGTTTCCACCAAGAGGTACAACAGCCAACAGGTTTGAACAAAGTCAGCTGTGTAACTCCTGAGCCAGGCAAATGCTGCCCTTCCACTGGGAACCCACCAAACAGGTTATTGGAGCTTTCACGTTCTTATGTACCCCCATTCCGGCTGCTTTTCCACCTAAAAGGAACAATGCCAATTTTTACTACAGGAAGGTTTTGCCTAAACAACTTGAAAAACGACAGATATAGCCAGATTGTTTGGGATTCTGGTTTTTTTGGTGTTGAATTTATCACAGAGTGACCATGGAAAATGTTAATCCCGAAATACTTTGAGAAAACTAGAGTTATAATAAAGACATTCTATGACTGCTCCATGTTAAACCAAAGAACCAGAACTATCCTTCAACAGTGGCTCTGGTATCCACCCAGTAAAAATTCTATTAGCCAAGCCAAAATCATGACTAACAAGAGGCTGAATTCACAAACATGTCATATATACAAATATTAATGCCGTGGCTTGATCTGTCTCCCGAACAAAGACGTGCTTTCACAAAGCCCCTCGGGGCAGCGAAAGCTTTTGAGCAGTTGCCCACTCAAGTTTTCCAGCCAGCACTTTGACCACTGCAAAGACAACGTTATGACCATGGGTGGGGAAAGCGATAATAGGAAACGTCAGGTGCAACCATCGCAACCCGCTCTTTTGGAAACCTCTGTGAGGGAAGAAGAGCTGCAAATAATAAAAATCCGTTAGCCGGGTAGTAAGGCAAAGGAATCGGAGCAGTATTCAAACAGCAGTGTTTGAATCGTTGGCACCAAACCTGAACGAAGGAAATGTCCTCAGAAGACAGGGAGGAAAAGCTGAAGTCCGAAACGCTGAGCTCTGCGCCCGGCTGTCACTGACTCCAAGCCTGGGCATGAAACTATCAACTCAACGCCTTGGCCTTCAAGAGTCACAGGAGATTAGAACAGGTCTCTCATGGGACCTGTGAGGCAAGCAAGCATCAAAATGTAGATTTTTTGCCATCCTGGTGATGTCAGCTCTGGATTAGCTGGATTAGTGCTACCTCCTCTCCTGCTCAGTAGGTTAAATGCACCAGGTTCATGATAGGAGTCATCAAACCTCACAGAACTCGGTTCCTGTAGCTGACACTAACCAAGTCTCCTTTTGTTTACACAATTTTTCATTTTCTTTGAAAGTTTAGCTACTTCCTAGACAGATCCCCCAACAAAAATTTTATTAAGCCTCTTTTCATGCCAACTACTTCATGCTTATTACTCATTCATCAGTCTTGAGATCTCTGTGGCACGTCCTACATCATCGGTGTCCTCGCTTCCCAAATCTGAACACGTCTCCTGTGAGACGACAGGAACTTGGAGGCAGCTGAGTGTCCCCCACCTCTACCTCAGAGCCTTTCAGAAGAAAAGGGTGCTAAAAGTTTGCATTTCAAGAAGACACAGGACATGTTTATGGAAGAGAAACGCAGGGAGGGCTAGTGCATACACAGAAGCCCTGTGCAGTCCGGGAAGACACTGCAGCTGGAGGCTGGAAGAGCACAGGAGGGAGCCATGTGTACACTCATCCTGTCTTGACTCTCCTCTTCAGACCTTCCTAATGGCCAGCTCTGGAGAGAGGACCTTTGGTCTGAGGCAGAATGGGCAGAGAGAACATGTTCTTGCATAGCTAAACTTCTTCCTACACTACTTGAGAGAGCTTGGCTGCGCACGGACTGTCGTCATCAACCTGCCAGCCATCCTACTTGATGCGTGAGCCATCAAGTAATCAGAAAAGGCCACCAAGAGTCTCCCCAAAGGAGAGAATGGGGAGTTGTTGGGAGATAAAGCGCAGGAGAACACAAAGCTACACCAGCCCCTGGGTACAAACCAGCTGATGGCCCACGGGCAGTGCCGGTGCTGGAGCCCGCTTCGCCCACGGCCGGGCCCTGGGCCATGGCCAGGCTATCTGCAGAGCTTTAGCTGACAGATCCACCCAACTGCAGCAAAGTCATGATGATGTAAAAATAGAATGGCAAAGCAAAATAGGAAAAAAAAAAAAAAAAGCCAAATACAGCCATAAAGCAGGTGCTGCAATAAAGCGTGTCAGATTATATTGCCTCTACTCCAGGACTCCTATTTTCTTTTTAAAACTGCTGGTTTTCAGAAAACAGTTTTTAAAAGTTTACTGAGCTCACATAATATCATGCTGTAAAATGTCCTATTCACCTAAACCAGTCCTGTAATATTATTTTACGCAGGAAGAAAATCTGGCTTCAAGTTTAAACCTTCGGAAAACTTGACACGTGTCATTACAATACATGGCACGCTGGATAGTTCAGCTAGTGATGGATGAACTGCAGAAGACTGAAGCTTATCTGATGTTTTTACTCCAGAAATCAGGCTAAAACCACAGGAATGTCAGATTAATGAGATTTTGGCACTTCCTGCTCCTAGAGGGGGTATAGCCCTTCCTGGGATCTCCAGTCTTGGCTTCATGAATGATGCCGGAAAGGGATCTCAAACGCGTGTCTATATCATGGTACCTTACCAACTGCCACCAAACGCTTGGTCAGAACGTTCTCTGACTTGATCAAGCCCACTTACAACCCGCAAGAACAGCACAACGGAAATCACCTACGGAATACCTGAAACAAATCAGAGGTCTCTGACAAAATGTACGGGATGTGAAATCGGAAGAAAGGGATTTTAGTATTTCCATCAGCAACCTAAGCCTTAGTATTAAAGCGCAAATTCTAATCACTACATAGCAATAATTTGGAGCGAGGCTCTCTACAGCATTTTGTGAAAACAGACCTAGGATGGACTTCAGCAAAGGCTGAAGAATTATATCGTAAATAATTGCACAGCAAAACTGTGATCATTGCTGATACATCACGGACTTGCTAGGGCACAGACTAGCACGGGCACAGGAATAAATCTTCAGGTTCTACACATCAGTACTACCTCAATTCAGCTGCACTTTCCCATTTCACCAAGAGTATGGCATACTGGTCACGGCAGAGAGACACCAAAATACACCCATGGAGGAGCTCAGCCTGTGAACTCCGGTTCAATACTTTTCAGCCAAGAGGAACTTGTATTTAAAGCTCACAATGTGATTACCGTGTCCAGCAAAAACTTCCCAGTAATAATAAAAGCCAATATATTTAACTAATAGAATACTACTACTACTACTACAGAGCAATGTTAATAAGAATGATGTAGAAAGTATTTAGAATCAGAGCATCGTACTAATTATTGAAAAAAAAGCCTGACTTAAACAGCTTTTAGGATGAAGGAATTTAGACAAGACTTTTCCAAACCTGACTGTAATGCCAGTTCAGATTTCTCAGGCTTAAGCTGAATTAAGGGGGATAGGAGATTGTTTTAACCTTAAATCGGTTTCTTTCTTTCCTTCCCAGTATGAATTTTGCAAAATGGTTCTTCACTTGGGAATGTTACCCTGGATGAACCAAGTGCTTCATGGCATTCACTGTATGTGCCTGGGCAGTGCTATGGATAGAGCTGAGTTTCACACTAGCTATTACAGTGTCAAACCAAATTCAATTTTTTTCATTCATTGTCCACAGACCAATGTACAAAGACTCTTAAATAACACCTAGAACTTCATCCACATCAAATGTTGTAATGTGTTTGCATTTGAAAGACATTTTCCGTCTTCTGGAGCTCAAAACGGGCCAGGACTAGGCCCAGTTGAGTCCAATTTGCTGACCCACTCACCCCTGATGATTCTGATGGCCCCACAGTCCAGCAGACTGCAACGTTTTGGTAAGCAAACGTGCTTAGCAGACTCCTCCATACTTCGTACTCCGCATCTGCAAATCCTTTTTACTTCGGTGTTAAAACTCATCAGATCCAACAGTCTTCACCCAAAACTTCAGATAAAGTGAGTGTATCAGAACATTGTATCTCAAAAACTTTGCCAGTTTCTGAGAGCAGAAGAGCAGATAGCAACCATGGGGAGGACAGCAGGGCGGCAGTCTTGGCAAAAGAGCCCGATTTTCTCCTTCTCCAACAACTCAATAAATAATAGCAATGATTGTGCATCAAAAAAATCCCAGAGAAAACAACTTGTTGTAATAGATTGTGAAAAATGTTAGCAATTCAGTTGCTCTTCAGTTGGATATTTCTTGCTGCTAAGGAAGTTGTTTTCTTGTTTTCCAACTGCTCAGTGCGAGGTATCTCGAAACAGATTGAGGATGAGATGCAACATGTTTTATCTGTATATTAAGGAACAAAAAATCTTGTAATTTTTTTTTTTTTCTGTTTAGAAATAAGTATTTGTTTGCTGCTTAAAATAAAAATGTATTCTAAACTTATTTGGAGAAGTTCTTTCCCCCATGAATCCTGCCCCGCGGAGAAGATGGGATTTAGTGACAATAGTTACAGGTGAAGGGAGAGGGGGTGTGAAGGCATAGAAGACCCAAAACAGTGAAAAGCAATCCTTCCATGACATCCAAAGTCCTCCGATTCTCCCATTTTGTTCTCTCAAGTTGCCTCTCCTCTTCATACACAGCTCTATCGCCATGTTCACTTGTTTACTTAACATGCCACCATTATGCATGCACCGTTACGCACTGTTAAATGCATCGACTGGGCATTTATTCACTCTAAATGGAACAGGCTGCTGTTCCTCCTCAGCAAGGATGCAAAGATGCTCCTGGGCAGAAGAAGTGGTGACACGGAGCAGGTGATCTGGCTCTTGTGCTGGAAACTCTGTGTTTCTACCACCACAGCACTTGCCAGCTTGATCAATAGATGTTTAAATATCACCATGTGTTCTTAAGGATCTATGACGCAAAAATCTCACCTCTTTCTGAAGTATCTCAGGTCCAGACTTTCAGAAAAAGCTCCAGGTGAGAGAGCTGGACTTCCCTTCCCTTGAAGAACCTGGAACACAGCCCTTGGAGACCTGGAACACCTCCTAGGACACTGGTCTATATGCTTCCTAGCTGGAAGAAAGCTCTTGTTGGGTATGTTTTTTTTAATTTGGTGGTTTGTTTTTTTTTTTTTTTTTTTTTTTAGATTTAGTTTTGAGGGCTGTGTAAAACTGCCAAAGGGGACATAGAAAGCAGCTAGTGAGGAAGAAAGAAACGCTGGCAGCAGCATGTGAACGTTGTGCAAGAGAATCTATAGTTGGAGATGGTTTGTAGCACAGACACCAAGCGCCCCGTAAAATGTTTCAGATCTCCCGAGCACAGCTCCAATAGGCTTTGAAGTGTTGACATCACATAAAATAAAATGCATCGCAGTCCAAATTATCGCATTGGTTTTTCCCCCTCTCCTCACTTTGATGGCTTCTACAAAGCATTTTATAGGGTTGAATAAATTTGAGTAACTCCTTACAAGTAAATCAAACCAAAATGGGTTTTTTTAAAAAAAAAAATATTGGATGCTTGCTACTAGCCTCCTTTGAAAAAATAGAGTGTGTTTCCAAATACGCTGCGTACAAGATGGTGTGATGCAGCCGGATTGGTAAACAGCAATGAAGATGAATACCTCTCAGATGCACTGTGATTTTTCACCCTCAGACAATCACTGCTTCCCAAATTAATGACCGGTTTGTTGATTAATTGACAGCCTCTATCTAAAAATCAATTGTCTTTCCTCTCGCTTACGTTCTGCCTTTTTGTGCGAGTGGCTGCATGAGGTCTGCAAAAAGAAAATTTGCAAAATTAAGATTAATTTATAACGGGATCCTTGGCCAGATCTCCCTCTATGTTGCAGCAGATGGACTTTTGTGTGAAATATTTTTCCTTAGTTGCTATAGAAACATGCCAACATATTTCTGCTTAAGTGATTTGCTGGAGAGCTGTTTGTTGTGTTGCCCAGCGCTGACAGGAGTGAATCATTTTTAGTCTTCAGTCAAGGCTGATTAAAACCTGGTCTCTGGGTGTCTTACCGCCACTAACTGCTACTTACAGGAGGGACACGCTGTTAAAGTCATTATGTCTGGGACATTTGAAGCATGCCTTGCAGTAAACGGGGCAGGTGGAAGGTTAAAGTTCCAAAAATGACTAAAAGCTGAGAAAAACCCAAGGCTTACACACAACTGGAGAGGAAGAAAAGGCAGAAAAGTTATGATGACCTTTAAAAAAAGGATTATAAGATAATTGGATCTAGAAGCCAACTGTGATGGAAGACAACCCCCCAAATGGCATTTATTATGCCAAAGGAGTGGCCATGTGCCTTTTCAAAAGGCATTGTTTGCAGGACTCTACCAAGCCCAGCCATGTCAGGCGCTGGCGAGGACCCTGCCGGCGCCAAAGGGCAGCAGCTCTGGTCCCACTCAAGTCCGACGTCACAAACACACGGCGCAGGGGAATGCCGCCAGTGATGCCGTATTGAGTACATCTGTGCTAAAATCCTTTGCTCTTTAGACCACATTGAACTCAACCTCAACAGTGTCAAGCTGAAGGTGGGCTGGAAGGGGATAGCTTGAGCTATCCGTGCCAACGCTGCTTAGTGGGCCAGAATGAGACCCTCCATATATCCCAGTTTTCCCACCTGACAAGCCAGTCCCAGCCACGGTGGCCATAGCCGTGTCTAAACCGTGCAGTACTTGGTCCTCCTGCTACGCTGCCTTGTCCTTAAGTACCAGCCACGGCACGCCACACGTCTGTCCCCAAACCTGGCAGCTGGGAAGCTAAGGGAGAGTCAACACGTAGGTAACGTGGATGATCAAAAACCATTGACTTTCCATGAATCCGTGTTCCAGGGTAAGGTGGCAGGATGGATACACCTCCAGAAACAGAACTGACAAAGCTTGGGTAGGGAGCTGACAAGCCCCCTCTCCCATTTCTAAGGAGCAGGTAACAAAGACCATTCCACCCGTTCTTCCATCCTCCTGCTCTGTGCCTCTGCTCTTCCGCTTGTAAAACTCAGCAGAAGACACTGACCACGCACCGATGTTGGGAGATCTACCAATTAAAGTTTTCTGTAAGAGGCAGGTCTAATTACAAGTGATCGGAGGCTCACAGCATTTCAGGAAGCTGCGTGAAGAGAAGCAGCCCCTGAGATCAGACTGATGAAGCAACTCCCAATTCCCTCAGAAGCAAACCTGCAGATACATCCATGTTATTCAATCCCTTGTTAAACCTAGAGATAAATTTCTCTATTTTGGAAACAATATGACGTAACTGCATGTTAAAAAAATATGTTTCTTAATAAACTTTTATCCAGAGCTAGCTGCCAAGCCTTCCTCCTCTTGTTAGTTAGCCATGAGATCTGCTGCTCACTGGGGCCTTACAGCAGTGAGCCTTCAGAGGTGTTTATAACAGGCTCTTTAACTGGCATTTTCTCTCCATTTTAACATTTTCCTCATTTCTCTCCCTATTTTTGAAGCACACTCCCGCAGTGGCAGCTCTCCAACTCCTCTTACCTCCAAGTGAAGGGCAGGCTACCAGCTACCTTTATAGTTAAAGCCAATTTTTTTTTTTTTTTGCTTGGCCAACTTGCAGGGGAGCTTAGTCCGCGGAATAGTTGATTCTCTGCCCGTGGCAAGCATATGAGTCATCTCTCCAAAAAGTATAACCTCTGCTGTCCCTCACTGAGATGTCTAGGACGCCTGAAGGGCCAAAAGGCTCTCTGGATACATCTAATGTTATTTCAGGATGCCCAAGGCTGTACAATTTAAAGATAACTCGCGGGAGATGGAGGACCAGGGAAGCTGACTTAGAAAGTCATTTGGTTCTTGGTCCCATGAGTGTAAGCCTCGAGTAAGCCCATGAAGTTATTAAGTCCGTCCTCCAGAGAAACAGAAGCAGAAGTAGGAAGCACTGTGGTAATCAGGGTTCTTCCACTGCCCAACTTGGAGCCCTCAATGAGTTACTTGGATTTTCATCATCTGATGCCCCCATGTCTGCCAGCACACGCAAACTCAACCCTCCACTCTGTGTGCTAATGAGGAAAGTATATTTTTACGCCTGAGACACAAGCATCTGGCAGCAGAAGACAATCTCTTATAAATAAATGATTTGACGTGCCCATCACTGCTTTGCTGAGACTGCACGTCTGGAAGAAGATATATTCCTGTTAGCAATAATTTCACCTCATTGCAGAATTTGTAAAATTATAACAGGTCTATAACATGGGGATTCAAGCTCCTTCTCTCTGGGAGAAGACACAAGTTTAGGGACATTTCACATGTATTAAATCTATTCTCCAGGTGCTTCTAAAATAGTAACAGTAAAGAAGTCAAAATTCCCTTCCAGCCATCATATGATTTCTGTAGTTGTGGAGCATGAACTTTTCTGGAGGCTCCAATACTGGATACTGTTCTGCCTGTTAATTTGGACAGGTAGGATTCAATTGAATTCAATTAGCTGTCTCGCAGATTGATGGAAAACTCTGCTCTGCTTTCCTTAGCATTGGCCAAAAGTTTAGAAGTATCTTTCGAGATTGTTGGGTTTTTTCAAGTTGGCTGAATGTCCTCTTTGTGAAAAGAAATGAAGCTTCAAATGTTCTTCCTCATCAAAGACTCCCTCTCTGTTAGAGACGGGGACCAGGTAGACCCTTGGACTCCCCCAGGATGGGATTCTCATGCTCCTGGGTCTTAAGTTTCCTATAAATCACTGTGTCTCTTCCATGGGTTTTGGGGAGCACTTGCATTAATGAAAGCGCAGTTCTGTTTTTGTGCTATTTGGCACTGATGTAGACACAGACGACCAAAGACAGATAAGGGGCGGGTACGAAGCAACAGGTTCCAAATTTCCTGTGTAGTTAATAGTAGATCATTTGGAAGGGTTGTGACGCTCCTGTCACAGAACATGGACTAGGGTCTTGTTTAAATCACCACAGGATTCAGCTTGCTTTTAAAGGCTCTGCTTGTTTCCTACTGGGGAAGACCGAAAATACCAAACCAAAATAGTTGTTGAAAGCTCTGAGATTTCCCTCTGGCCACAGGTAACAGCAGATCTTGTGAAATCAAGTTCTTCGTGATCCTTTTAACGTGTGCCGCTGGACTTTAGCTACCATAGCTTCAAGATGTCATGAACTTCCAGCAAAGTACTAACAATTTACACCTCCAGCCCCTAGGTATATCACCTGCTCCTACCCAGTTCTATGAGAAAGGCACACTAGTTTCCCATCTCCTTCATCCTTGCTCCTGCCAGTTCCTCTCTGATTCTCCAAAACCAAACCAAACCCCCTCATTTCTCAGACCCACAACACCATGAAAATACACCACCTACAGTCCAGTTACTACGTGGAAGAGGAAGGCGCTCACCTACGCTAAAAGACGCCATATCCCAAACAGTTGTTTTGGTTCGGGTGATTCTGCAATGCCTTTGCACTGCCAAGAGGAATGCCACCTCTTCCGACGCAAGCTCTGTGAAGCAGTGATGACTGCCTCTCATCCAGGAATATTTTTGATGTAGGCAAATAGGAAGCATGCTTCTAGGCTGACTCGACTTTTTTCCATGAACACACAATTCAGGATTTTTCAAGACAAGAGAATACCATCTTTTTCCATGTTGGTGCCTATCGTGGTAACGTTTAGTTGTGCAAATGGCAGGGGGAATTTAATTTGAGAGAAATCCATAAATAAGAATGACCTTATCCAGGGCCGAATTATTTTTTATGTGTTTTGGAGGTAACTTCAGGACTCTTTACACCTGTAACTTCCCAAAGGGTCAGCGGTGGCTGTGGGAACACTGTCCCACCACAACACAGCCCACCAGAGAAGTCTCCCTAGTCTATGTATCAGACATTTGCAGTGACCAGCAGGGGGGAATGCTCATTTTGATTTGGGTGGGAGGCTCTGCTATAAATACAAATACTAATAGTTTTTAGGATAAGAGTGACGAAAAGTAACAGTGCAAGAGGGACATGAGAGTTTGGCAGAAGAGCCCCCAGACTGTAACTATCTGAACCTTGAACTCTCTGCAGAGCCAGTGTGACCTGCCTCCAGAAAGGCGCAGACGGTGCCGCAACGCTTTCATCCCATCCATTAGGACCCAACTCTGTGTGGAACAGCACCGAGACTGCACTGCAGAATACTACCAAACCCCAGCAATTGCAGGGGTGCTCTATCCAGGGGCTTCAGTTAGCCTCTGGGAAGCGGAACCGGTAATGAAATGCATGTAAGAGAGGAAAAAAAAAAGATATTTTAAAAATTGCTGCTGAGAATAGACGGTGCTCTTAAAGATGCCAGCTTGCTCAGAGTCAAGCAAACTCTGCTTCTCTGGAGACATTCCCAACCAGCCTGGACCCATCCTGTGCCACCTGCTCTGGGTGCCCCTGCTCTGGCAGGGGGTGGGACAGGATGATCTCCAGAGGTCCCCGCCACTCTGTGACTCTGGAAAACCATCACGCAAGCTGCCACATGCCAGAGTGCCATGTAGGTATGTAGATTATTAGCAGAAAACTGTCGTGCTCCAGTGACGATGGCCCAGGTATGGCACAACCTGGGAAAGGAAAGCCAGTCACTCACCCGCAGGGTTGGCAGCTTCTCTCCCTGCCTCCTCGTAGCGTGCTGCGAGGCAGATGTGCAGGCTGGTGTTTTTGCAATCGAGCGGTGCGTGGCACTTACGCATGTCTCCCCCGCTAATTTTGACGCATTTAAATGCAGGTTGCCACAACATTTCACATACATCATCAAAATGAACATCTGACAATCACGGTGAGAATGGCAAATATTAATTACTCCCCCTTCCCCTTCCTTTTCCCTGATTTACAAATTTATTTTGATTGTACTTATGCTTCTATTGCCTTTACTTTTATATTCACTCAAATGCTTGTTAAAAGCATAGTTTAGTTTCATGGTAGTGTTCAGGTGAAGACTGCTACATGAGATGCAACACCAGGTTTCACAACCCCTACTGCCAGACTCCGACACGGAGACAAACAATCCAGACAGGGCTTTATCCAGAGCTCTCCCAACAAAAACCAGGTACATACACACGATTTACATTGTGTGAAAGCAAAAAAATCGCAGAATTTATTTCCAGCTTTGCCCCGGCCAACGCAATTTATGTTATCAGCCTAATTTTCCCGGATCCCTCTGGGGATGATAGCCTACTTCTTTCCCAGCACCTTCTTCCAGTTCTCTTGGTTATAACAACTATGCTTTATCCAGCCTGGGAGCAATGACCCATCATTTGCATTAATCACAACTAACCACCGTACGTGAAATTTCAAACACAGTATGAATCCAAGCAGTTACCCTCTTAGAAAAATATTTCCCACTCATTCACAGAAAATGTGCTTTTAGGCACCATGTGCTTGTACGGCATTAGCAGACCAGGGACCTGATCAGCCAGATACTGGGCCAGCCTCTGCCCCAGAGCGAGCAGAGGAGGCTGTGGGCATTGCTATAGATTCTATAGGTGACGCTTTCCTCCTGGATACGGACGGAGTAACTGTTCCCAGTCTGGCAAGGAGAGCCCACGCTCCTGATGATGGTTAGGGAAAAAACGTCAGCACCTGATCAGCTGCGGTAATGAAGAACACCTGTGACAACAAAACCTGAAGAGTTTTACTGAGTATCTTGGCTGAAATTTTGTCTTCAGTACCTTGGGCAACCGGACAATGTTCAGCTGTATCCTCCCGGCGGCTTCCCTTCCAGATGTAATCCTTCCCAGCCCAAGCTGCTGGGAACCACAGCTGTGTCAAGCTAAAAGGTGGTGCTCCTGCTCTTCTATTTTGACAACTTAATGTGATGGGCCGTTCAGGTAGACGCACATTGGAATCATTTCTGCTCCAAGTGCCTGGAGAGAAATCACAGCGGGTATGACACAGGCGTCGGTGCAAGACACGCAGAGGACCTACGCAAAGTAGGTCCTGGTGCCTGAATCCGGGTTGCAGGTGTGCTTCCAGAGATGTGCAAAATCATTGTCCTACAGACAGCTCAACGGCAGCTGTAACGCTGCACCTCCGCTTCTGCCTGGTGATGTCCTTCGATGAAGAACAAGCTTGAGACAGGGTCTAGTTCACAAAGTACTTGCATTTGCCTTAGGTTGAAAGGTTTCGCATTAATAAAAGCCATTAATTCATGCTAAACAACAAAAGGAAACAAAAAACCTTCCCTTCCCCCTCTTGCAATTCCACTTGCCCCATTTCTTTAACTTCTGTAATGTCTTGACCATTGCTGCCAGGAGATTAAAATGGAGACACCGAACATATATTCTCCATGTGCTTTTGGTGTCCCAGCGTATCCAACGCTTCACATAAGAGAGCTGGGGTCCAAGAGCACACCCTCCTACGTACTCGACACTCCAAAGTTCAGTCACAACAAACCTTTAGGAATCTGAACACCTTTTCCTATTTTTCAACGGAGACAACACTATCCTATTGCAGGAAGAGCGTTTAAAAACATAATGTAGCTTGACACTGTTGTCCACAGGCATGTACAAACACCCACTGAAGAACTCAGACTGAGATGAGGACGCTTGTAAAAGGTTCAAGAAAAAAGTAAGTAAACCAAAAATCCCTGTGTTGGAGGTAAATTGAGTGTGTTCATGCTGTTGCTCTCTCTAGAGAGAGAACAAAAATCACATAAATGAGGACGGTATCAACTCCCTCATATACAATAGGCCTCAACTCCACCTGGGAAGAACCAGCTCCATGGGTAAGGCTGGTGTCTCCACGCTAGTCAAGGTTTTCTCCATGACAGCAGACGTTTGGTGGCACTGCTGTGCTAGAAAATAGGGACCAGAGTGTCTCCCTGTGGTCCACAACAGACACTGCTGACTCTAACAGCAGAGTTAACCCCCAGCCTCCTTCACAGCACTTTGGGGACAGTCCAACCACTCTTGATTTCCTTCCCAGGCCAACAGTCTCAAAGTCACTGGGACATCAAGCTCTGCCTGTCAAACTACTCATGTTCTCTTTCTTCCTACATCAGTTTTGTCTGGGTTTGACAGAATTATTTAACAGGAACACAGGACCTCAGTGCCTTTGTCTCTCATGAAAATCTCCTTTTTTTTCTCCAAGAGGAAGAGGCTTAGAAAAGTGGATTATTTCCCTCTCAGGTCCCTCCCTCCTTCAGCAGATTAAACCTCATGTAACAAATGGATTCGCAGCATCAGATGCTCTTAAACAGTGGCTGATCTCTCCACAAGAGTCACACTTCCATTGAAGCCCTGCTGCCCCATGGTCTCAGTTCCCTAAAGCCACTCCCTGAGAGTTTCCACATCTCATTCTTCAAGGTACCTGTGGTGGGTTGACCCTGCTTGGACACCAGGTGCCCACCAAAGCCGCTCCATCACTCCCCTCCTCAGCTGGACAGGGGAGAGAAAATACAATGAAAGGCTCATGGGTTGAGATAAGGACAGGGAGAGACCACTCTACAATTACCGTCATGGGCAAAACAGACTCTACTTGGGGAAAATTAATTTAATTTACTTCCAATCCAATCAGAGTAGGCTAATGAGAAATCAAACTGAATCTTAAATCACCTTTCCCTCTGCCCCTCCCTTCTTCTCAGGCTCAACTTCACTCCCGATTTTCTATACCTGCTCCCTTCAAGCAGTGCAGGGGGATGGGGAATGGGGGTTGTGGTCAGGTCATCACAACTTTTCTCACTGCTCCGTTCTCCTCAGGGGGAGGACTCCTCACTCTCTTCCCCCGCTTCAGCATCAGGTCCCTCCCACAGGAGACACTTCTCCACAAACTTCTCCAACGTGAGCCCTTCCATGGGGTGCAGTCCTTTATGCACTGCTCCAGCATGGGTCCCCTCCATGGGGTGCAGTCCTCCAGGAACAGACTTCTCCAGAGTGGATGTCCCAAGGAGTCACAAGTCCTGCCAGCAAACCTGCTCCAGCATGGGCTCTCCACAGGGAGACAGTCCTGCCTGGAGCCTGCTCCAGCACAGGCTCTCCATGGGATCACAGCCTCCTTTGGGCATCCACCTGCTCCAGTGTGGGGTCCTCCACGGGCTGCAGGTGAAGATCTGCTCCACTGTGGACGTCCATGGGCTGCAGGGGGACAGCCTGCCTCTCCATAGTCTTCACCACGGGCTGCAGGGAATCCCTGCTCCAGCACCTGGAGCACCAGCTCCCCTCCTTTTTCACTGACCTCGGGGTCTGCAGAGTTATCGCTCTCACACACTCTCA
This sequence comes from Chionis minor, assembly GCA_013398295.1. Classification (NCBI taxonomy): domain Eukaryota; kingdom Metazoa; phylum Chordata; class Aves; order Charadriiformes; family Chionidae; genus Chionis; species Chionis minor. Next base: position 228,856 of record VZSF01003428.1, on the reverse strand, counting down.
CTCCTCTCTTCTGGCTGCTGTCACCCAGGTTTTTTCCCCTTCTTAACTATGTTATCCCAGAAGTGCTACCACCATCGCTGATGGGTTTGGCCTTGGCCAGCAGCAGGTCTGTCTTGGAGCTGGCTGGCATTGGCTGTGTCGGACATGGAGGAAGTTTCTAGCAGCTTCTCACAGAGACCACCCCTGTAGCACCCCCACTACCAAAACCTTGCCGGGCAAACCCAATAGAGTGCCTCAATCCTGAACATTCACAGTCCTGCACCGGGGAGTCCCTTTGGGTGCAGAAGGGACACCTGCCTGCCACAAGATGAAGTTTGGTTCATAGGGGCTGGCTGATATATTGACTTGTTTCTTATCAGCTAGAGCTGGAATTATACTAATAGTCCCATAAGTTAAAATATGCTATGCAATGCGGTTTACATTGAACATGGAGGACGAGCTTGAGACAAATCCTCAGCTCATGCAAGTGCCCATGGCTCTCCTGACTCCACCTGAACTGTCTACCCTCTTCCAGCTGAAGATCTACCCCATCATTTTAGGAAAGCTCAGGAATCCAAGTTGGTGCCATTTACTCTCCAAAAGCCAGACAGCTGACATAAACCACTCTTCCACTACAATATTTCTACCAGCAGAAATCTGTTTGCCTTTAATTCACATCTCTCATGTGTGCTACCTGTCTTACTGAAAACTGAACCCTCAGAGCGTCCCAAGGTGTTAGAGATAAGCTTAGGGCTAAAGTAATACAAAATGTGGGGTTTTAAACATATACCAGTTCAATAAGCTGTATTTATCAGCAGTCCCTGAACCTACATCTTCAACTAGTTTACAAAGAGCAGCGAATTAAAGATGGTGATAATACAAATATCCTTCCCTCAGCCTGGTCCTTAAATTCCACTCTCCATCCTTGGAAATCTTAAATGCAATATTATTTATGAGGTTCTGCAGTAAGAACGCAGTCCGTGTGTAATAAATTACTAGCAGCAAGCTAATGTTTGAATTTTTTTTTTCCCAAACACGGAGTCTGCTCCCTCCTATTAACTCCCTCTTCTCTACGGCTTTGTCGGAGAGGGCTGTCTGCGGGAGCGCTTCCCTCCCTCAGCCTTCCCTGGCTGCCAGCAGAAGATGCCAACAGCCACGACGAGATGAGTCCCGGCCTCAGGGGAGCACCTCTTGTAAGAATATCACAAAAACAACCTCACAGCAAGAGGGGTCGCATCCAGCAGCGAGGGAGCAGGCAACGGGAAGGAGGGGAGATACTACCCCCACTTGGAAAAATGTTCTCATATGATGGCTCAAGGCATCTCTGACATATAGGCAAAATCCAGAGGTCATAAACGTAACTACGGAACAGATTTTGGTGGGCATGGCCAGTCTAGCTGCCAAAGAATCTGGGTTTCTCGAAAGCAGCTCATACTGTGACCAGTTTATGCAGTAGGAATAAGCCAAGTGCCAGGATCCATACACGCCGGTGCCTCCCTCCACTGTCACCAAAGGAGTTATATTCACCAAGGATCTGGATAGCATTTCAAATCTACTGGTAATACTAAAAATATTCTGCAGTCAATACGAATACGAAGCTCTTGTTTGAGAAGTTAAACAAATTTCAGGGCCCTAAATAGCCACACGTTTAACACTGCAAAAGCATCCATACTGCTCAAGCAAAGTTCTCGCTGAAGCCCTAGTGCAAGCTGACAACCAACGCTCGCCTTGTTTGGTTCAGTGTGACCGCAGGAAGAACAACTCACCGCAGCGAATGTTCAAAGTTAAGGGCTACTGCCGCCTCTGAACTCATTCTGACACTCATTTTTCTGCCTTTTTTAAACCCTAAGTTTCATTTGTTCCGCGCCTGAGTCCTTATTTTCTTCCCTAACTAAAACAGGATCGCTAAATGATAATATATATGGTTTTCATATTCAGCTTTTATTATTTTAATATGGTTAGTATCCTACGTGTGTATAAACCAGGAATCCAGGTTAGAGAACCAGGAAACTTTCCAAACACAGACATACTTCATATTTCATTTATTCCCTGTGGTTGTGAAGTGGGATTCAACGGAAGTGGTATGGGAACTGAATGGGGAGCCCATATTCTGCACCCATGTAATGGAGAGTATGTAGGACTGGAAAAGGACAAATCAAACCTATGATGTTTACATGTTCTCGAAATATGACTTTGACTGGAGACTATAGAGTTGCACAGTTAAGTTTTCGAGACAACAGCTTAAATTCATTAAGCTCATTAAAACTTTCCTGTGGGTAAGACACACTATAACGCAGCTGTATTGCAGCGCAACCGACTACTGCTAAAATACCATTCTTCTCTTCCCTGTAATGATGACAGACTCGGAGTAACAAGCTCATAATTGAATAACACATAATTGGCATAACTTTCAGCATGAAAAGAATCATTTTCTCTCACTTGAATTATGCAGATTAACTGGTAGGAGAAGGTATAAATGTACCTCCTGCCTGATGAGGCACAACACACATTGGAGGAGGAGACTGTACCTGTGAAAGTGCCGGTCCGCACTGACCCTGTGTCTCTGTGGGCAGCATGAATGGTCAGAATGGTGGGCTGGTACTGGTGTGAGATGCAGGGGAGGAGAACCAACCCCCCTGTTATCACGACGTTTAAAGAAATGACTTTTTCCTTCAGAGAAAAAAAGTACTTTTCGAGGTGGTCCCCTTTACTCAGACATCGTCTCAGCCCTGGTTGGTCAGTAAAAAGGTCAAGTCACCACTTCTACGAGCATTTTGGGTTAGCAGTCACAGCGGAAAACCTGAAGAAAGAGACGTGGAGTCTCCCGAGGACACATGGACCCTACTCGTAGAAGGGCAAGGCAGAACGATGCCTTTGGTTTTAGCAGGACTTCCCTTGTCCTGGTCTGCAGTGTCAAGAAAAGCCCTGGCTCAGAGGCAGACGGTGCCAACTGCCTTTCTCCAGGCATCTTGCCTAGAAATGCTTCACCTCTGCCAAGTCACCTCCTTGGCATAACACACTCCTCCAAAGGAAGTCAATTGTCCACAGACACATAGCTCCGCTTAAAGATGCTTTTTAAAAGCAGCCCCCACCCCACCCCTGATATTCTCATGCACGGTTAGGATTCCAATATCCCACCTCGATCAAGGTAGATCTCATCATCCAGGGGGAAACCTTTCCTTAAGTGGAACGGGTTTGCTCCCAGAGACCAAGCGTTTTTCTGGGAATCAATCTTTCCTCTCACATTAACTAGGAACTACTGCAAAAGCTCTTCTAACATGAAATACCCTGAAACAAAACCTCACTGGAGGGCGTGAAGACATCTCCAAGTGGCAGCTGACGCTGGGGAAGCGTGCTGGGCTGATGACAATCTTGCAGACAGGGTCCTCCACAGGGCTGCAAGAGACACGCAGCCTGAGCAGCGGTGATTCCCATCTTCTGCAATACTCTTCCCTAACACAACTCACTCTTGCCCTGGTGGGCTCAGCAGATCGTGGAAATTAATTCCAACTATTTTTATTAGGCTGCTTGTTGCTATACAACATACCCATCCATTAGGAAGGGGAACACTGTAGTTCCTCTTATCCCCTTCCAAAGACATTTCAAATAGGTGGAGGTTTAAATACCACAAGTGAAAGCTACAGACATAAATTGCATATTTGTTTGTGTGAATCCGCACATGGCTAACCTTACAGAATGTAAACCAAACCCTAATAATGGGACCCAGACTGAAATGGAAACCAGCTCTCCACAATGAGATACAGATTCTCATGTCTGAGAAGTTTGCAGTCAGCTACAATAAAAATCAAGAGCTACAGCCCGGCCAGCCCCCAAGTCTCCGTAAATATCAATTTTCCCTTTTTTTTATTGTTAGCAGAAGAAGCTTGGCAGTGGCATGCCACCACACTATTAGTAAACACACATTATTATAAACACAGAACAGAGATCATAATAACCGTCAAGAAAAAAGAATGAAGAAATTACACAACCAACCGACTCCTAAGAAAATAACGGCAGGAACACAAGGCTGGAAACTCGCTGGAAAGGCCGCTGTGGTACCCCGCACCTGACGCTTTCTGCCACCCCTCGCTGCACTTTGACGCTGCGCAAAGCCAGAAAAGAAGCTGTGAAAAGGACCTGGTGGCCTTCTGTGTTCCCTGAAAATGACGCCACATCGAAAGACAATTTCTTAATTGCCAGACTGGCAATTACAATCAGGTTTATAAGAATCAGGCTACGATCTTTCTACCTTTTAACTACCACAAATAATAACAAGATGTGTTCAGAGAATTAAAACAGGACGGTGCTTCTATGGCATCCACCCGCGCAGGGGACCAGAAACGCGTGGCCATCCAAGCATCTGAGAGAGCCTGATGCTTCCTGCAGAATAGGGTTTCACTTCAGGCCTCCAGTCAACTCTTCCGAAGTTATTCAAGTTCAAAGCGCGCATTCCTGGCACTTGTGTGCTGTCCTACCCTCATGCTGGCACTGCCATGAGGGGATGCTCTGGGCAGCCAGAGGCAGCCGCACTGTCACCGCGGCTGGACCCATCACGTCCCTCTCCTGTGAGGTCACCTCCTGCCTCTCCACGTGCGTGGGGCCATGGAAAACCTCAAGTACAGAGGTGTCTGAGGGAACAACGCGGAAACCACTGTACCACCTGTAATCCTGTACACCATGGCTGTCTTCATCATGGGCCACCGCTGCGCTGTACCTTGCCAACACCAAATAAAAGGAGAGCTTCCAAATCTTGGCTTGACTTATTTCAGGAAGGACTACCTGTAAGAGCACAGATGAAGTGAGCACAGGTCAGAAATCACAGAGGAGCAACATGAATGATACAATCCACTGCTACAAGCTGTCACACGGTGCATTGAAAAGCATTTTGAGGAGTTTTTGTATGCACCAAAGAAAAGCAACTTTCTACAGTCAGAGTAGGTGTGAGAGGCTGCGGCATCCTTGAGAGACAAGGAGAGGAGATCCCTACAGCAATCACAGTATGGATAGATCACAGTTCAGCCGAGTAGATGTTTGGCAATATCCCTACCGTGGAGATGTTCCAGAGAGAGAAACTGCATGATTTTTGACCAATGTAAATACGGAGACCTAGAGCGAGAATATAGAGCAATCAAGAACTGAGTCAAATGATAGATGATGAAGGGTGATGACGGCTCTCCGATTCTGAGCTTCAGCTAGAAAGTGACCCCTAAAGATCTGAGGTTGTACAGCAAGAAGCTGGAACTGACTAGACAGTGCCCAGGATGAAAAGAAACTCCAAATATATAAGGAACCTTGAATGTAAATGCCCAGAGAAAACTGAAAAGTTGATGGGAAAAAAACATGGGACAAAGTAATCTGTCCCTTTGCCCAAAGGACACTGAAAAATTAAACTATGGTGGAGATAAAAGGAAGGCTTAGAAGAAGGCAATAAAATGGAACTCCTATGTTCTGACACAGGAAAGAAGCAGAAGAGACTTAAAGTGGGAGAAGGAAAGGTACCCCAAAGAAAAGGAGAGCTCATACTGTAATTTTTCAGTCATCTTTTAATTTATCAGTAAGATCACAGCTAAGCAGGGGAGGGCAAAAGCAGCAAATCGGAAATACTTAACAAGTGTCTGGGATGCTGCAGATGGAAGATGTGGAAAGACATGCTTAGGGGGAAAATCCACAAGTGATTTTCAGTACGAGAATTAGACTTTTTCTTGATGTAGAAAAAAATTAGTTCTAAGGCATATATAGGTGGTGAAGTAACTTGCTCTCAACTTGGCACCTGCCAGGCAAGCAACACAAGTGTGCTTCACATTGCAAGACGGGGCCAAATGGGAGCGTAACAGGAAGATGGAGACATGATTTGTACTTTTGGTACCATTTAGGAAAGTTTATTCTCACCTCCATCTTTCAAAGTCCTTTTGGATCTGTTTTAAATAGATGGCCTTGCACAAATGTAAGTCAATGTCTGTCTTTATTTCTCTAGAAAAAGAGAGGAAAATATGTCTGAAAATCCTCTCTCTGCCTTGGGGGGGGGAAAAATTATTCCACGACTTGTTAAAAGTTCTCAATATTGGATGCAGATGAGCAAAAATCGCTCAGCAATTTTAGCAACATCCCTGCGGAATCTGGAAAAATGGTTAGAAGTGGTAGTTCACGAGAGGAATTGCTGGAGACAGCTTACAAAGCCGGCATCTGCAGTTCAAAAAGAATATCACCACTGGCCTCGGCTGGACCGGCCCAGCCTCTTACCTCCGTCCTGCCGCTGGACCACGTCGCCAGCAGCAATTTCCTCTGGAATGCCCACTCCAGCGGAAGGAACATCTGGTATGTCCATATGGGGCTGGACAACAAGTGCGTTTGTTGGATGTTCTGCGGCAGGAGAGGTTAACGCTAAGCCTTTAAGTGGTCAGAAGTAGACTTTGAAGTTAACAGTCTATTAAGAGGAAGGGGGAAAATTCACACCTCTTGGTGCTATTGTTTTAGTTGGTCTCCAGACTCAAGAAGACAGCAGAGGGTTGATTTACATTAAGCCGCCTACAGTAATGCTGGCAACCAAACGAGCTATGTAACCTAAAAAAAAAACCCCAAAACAATGTTCAAAATCTGGAAAATAGAGCAAGATCTGCAGAAAAATGCTAAAGCGACAGGACCCATAACCTTTTCCAGTAGAGCAAAGCTGGATGCCCTCAGTCCTTACTTAAAAAAAAGACTAAATAAAGTACGCAGTTGTTCAGGGCATGATTTAAAGTCGATATAACACGTGCAATAAAGTGGCTGCTGCAGTGTCTAGCTGAGTGGGCTGAAGTAATAAAGGCAGGTGGCAACAGATTAGCAAACGGTTTTTACTGCTTAGCAAATGGTATATACTTCCCTTGACCAGCTCAAGAAAACCCAACATTTTTTTCATTTTCCCACCATTTTCTTCTCATGTTCCGTTTGACGGCAAAAATATCATACTGCCAGGGGAGGCGACACATCCCTACTGCAACGCTTATGCCAAATTTTGATCAAAATCTCAGTCGGACCCTGAGCTTATAGAAACTGATAAATCATATTAATTCAGCCCTGGCAACCTATTTTTTGTTTCATTATATATTTATAGTTATTCCAAATCTTACATCAACAGCCTAGTTGGACATCTAGAGTTAATTCTGGATTCAAAATACCTGAATTTTTCACGGTTTCACGTGGATTTAGCTCTAACTGTTCAGAATGGAGTCACAGCAGAATTCAAGAGACAGTGAGAACAGGGAATGAATTCCGACATGGATTCCTGTAAGGATGGCTGCATAGGAGAGAAGACAGCCCGTAATCAATACACACCTGCAACTCGCCCCTGAACCACTTCGGGCACAGACCAGAAGAGCGGGTATGAAAATACTGGCACAATTAAGGGTAAACAAAACAGACAATGATATAAAAAGAAAGTATATTTGGCTTTATCGCTTTGTGTGGTGTTGGTGAGTCACCCACAATAATACACCCAAGACACCATCAGTGACAGGCAGCACGTGAAGATAATTTAAAACTCTCAATTTAGAGTTGAATTGAACTCGCTTGCCTTACTTCAAGCCAACGTATCAATTTTCACAATAATTTGTGATTTAAAACGTACATTCTGCACACTTCTCCCATTTGAGAGGAAAAAAAAATCAGCATCCACATTGAAAACCTTTACCTATACTAAAGATACTTTCCCCATATTTTCGTGTTCTTTTGGCTACCATAAATAACATCAAGAGCTGGAAAAATTATTTCTGGAACACAAACATTCTGTCCTGTTTCAATGAAGTCCAGATTTCACAAACACGGTCTTTTACCAGCGATGCCTCGGGACTTGGGAATGCCGAGACCGGCTGGCACAGGCAGCTCCCAGCAGTTTTCACCTCAGAAAAGGTGCTTAGCGCCGTGGGCAAGCACAGCCAAGAGGGAAATTTTCAGCTAGAAAAGATCAGCATAATCTCATTTATAGGAGCGATGCTGTGTTAAACTGAGCATAGGACCAACTAAAACTGCACCCGTCTCCTACCTGGCCCCATCCTCTCCCGAGGTCCATTCCGACACGTGAACAGCATACGGATTACTGAGACTTTTATTTATTCATCGGCATCAATTTATTGTTTACTTTCTCTGATAAAGAGATTAAGCTATTAGTAGAAAGCTACATTTCCCTCAAGGAAAAAGGACTAAAAATAGAGTGGATGTTTGCGAATGTGGGGTTAGGAAAAGCCTGGCAGAGCAGCCAGTATCTCTAATGCCATAATGAAGATAAGCAGATGAAAAGGGCCACTGCGGATTGCCACCGGCTCACAGTTAAGTGGTGGGTTTGTAAAATAATTCCTTCTGATTCATTTTTCTGGTTACATTAGGGTTCTTCAGTCAATTATATTACCACATAGGGTTTGAAACCAGATTCCTCAGTAAACAGCCAACAGCAGACAAATTAGTGGAAAAACCCAAGCACCGGTTCTTTATTGCCCGAGTTTTGCTGAGCGTTCTGACTGATAACAGACAATCCCTCCGCTTCCCACCGGTGTGCCCCTGCCCTTCACACTTACACACGCTTTGTGCGCACACAGCCCAGAGGGGATTTATTCTTTTTTTTTTTTTTTCAGCTATTCCCAATACATTCACAGCTGCAGAACTCCTCCAAATAAACAAATAAGCAAAGGAACTTGGGGTTTTTTTTGGCCGTGAAAATCAGGGAGAGGGTGGAAAATGGAGATACGCAACCATCGGCTCTGTACAAAAATGTACTTTGCTGTTGGAAGAACTGGGTGAATTTTTTTTCTGGGGGAAACACTTTTTTTTGGGTTTTCCCCCCAAAGCCCTTGTGTCCGTACCACCAAGGCTCCTTGTTTGGGTCTCTGCGAAGGAGCTTTTTCAGAAAGAGAAATGATCTCATTACTGTAATTCCCTTTTGTTTGAAGAACTTTCTCCCCGCTGTAATTAGGATGCTTAACCTGCACGGTCTTGCCCCCGTGAAGGCTCGGGTAGCGTGAACAAGCCAGAACTAGGAATAAGACAAGGAATGCAGACTAAGGGAGGGATCTCAGCTGGTTTTTGTTTTTCCCCAGGGCTGCCAAGAAAAGGAGCCTGGGCACCCAGGAATATGCCAAACCCATCGCCTTCAAGCCTTGAGCATCCACATCCTTTAGGCATTCAGATAGCTCCACTTCCTGGGGTGCACCCCGTCATCCCACCTCCGTTAAGGGTGTCTCGTGGGACAAGGAACTCGCCCTCACAAGTCCTGCCCGGACAAAAATAAAGGCGAGCACGAGGCGGCTCATCCAGAGCTCCCACGTAATGTATTATCAGCACCTCCAGATCAAAGCATTTGGGGTTTGCACTGAAATATTCCGGTTTGCAGCTGGGAAAAAAAAAAAAGAAGTTTAGGTTTCCAAGGGTTTGTGTATGAAAAAGAGGAAACCGTGGAAGGCAGAAATGCTAAGTGAAATCTTCTCCATCTTATTAAACCTATTTATACTAATAAAGGTCTACCTGGGAGCTGCTGCTTCTCGCAAAGCCTTTGCTAGAGCTGCAAAGCCCACGGTTTAAGCTCAGGAGCTAATCTCTGTGCTCAGAGCTGTACACTGAAGCCCAGCAAACCGGCATGCCCGAAACCACATTCCCAGGGGGCACGGGGCACCGTACCCACATCCCCCGGCACCACGTGCTGCGCATCACTCTGTCTCTCCACATACCAGGTCTAGCAGGTATTATTTCATCCCGTGCTCCCTGGGGAACTGTTTCAACACCATGTTGGAATCTACGCTGAGTTTTGGAGATGCTTTTGTGCATATTTCTCTTCTTCCTTCTGGGAATTAACATCTCATCCTTATTAAGGATTTTATTTATGAAGCAGGGCAGCGCTGGCGCATGCTTCTAGCTTTAACCCTGTGCTTAATTTCATTATCCTTCGAGAAGGCGCTGCCCTTTGGTGGGCCACAATTATACGGATCTAGACCCAAGTCCTGACGCCATCCCACGGGCAGGACACGCTGGCTGCCTGCCCAGCGCCCCCCGGCTGCCCGGAACACGTGCAGGTGCTGCTTCAGCAGAAAGGATTGCCGCGTCCGGCTCTGCTCCCCGCTCCTTTGGAGACAGCCAAATTAATCACCCGAGCGGGTTCTGCAGAATTTGGCCTGACTGTTTCCTCGACGGACTGCTTACGCTTTGAATTCATAGGAAATAAAATCATTTTGGGAAGAGGTGTTACCTCCTCCCAGCAGACAGGCAGGGGTAGCTCCCTGCTCCGGCCCTACGGAGCTCACGGGGTTAAGTCCCGACGCACCAGACTGCTGCATCCTTAACTTGGGAAATCACAGCTCTTAATTTGTATTTCCTTGGCAAGGGCAGGATTGGCCTTTTAAAATACCCGCCATAAACTGAAGCCACTGATAAACCTACATTTGCTTGCATTGTTATGTTAGTGAAAGCAACGCTCTCATCAGTCTTCATTAAATCATTTTCACTGCAAAATACAAATTACTCAAAAGAGAAGCAGATAAGCACCAGTTTTAGTGCAACTTTTAATTTTATTTTTTTTTTTAAGATTCCCTCTGAAATTTCTCATTGCTGAGAAAACAAAGGCAGTTTCTAGAATAACCAGCTGCTCAGCGGTCACAGTTGTCACCTGGGAGACAGGAGATCCAACTGCAAATTTATTCGCTGCTGTGCATCTGATAAGCAGGATGAAATAGCTCTGCTGATATTCCAGGACTGAGACTCCCAAACTCAGTGAAGGCATCTAAAAATACTGACATCTATTGGCCCCTAAAACTAATGACCATTTTGTCCCCTGTACGGAAATCAAGTTACGGCAACAGCTCAGAAATACCCACAGAAGGTGCCGTCCCTCTCGGGACAGTAGAAGGAATTCCCAGAGCCCCATATCCCATCCAAGCCTCCTCTACAGACCAGGACACCAAAGCTTTCTTCTCTCTCACGGCTGTAGATCCAGCTCCCCTGAAATCCTGAGTAGCCAAGTTTAAGTGAGACAAAAGAGAACAGGGCCAGCATGGGTAGGGTCCCTTCCTCCCGTGGGTCACTTGCCCACATGTACGTGCCAGTCAATACATTGGTGTTTTGTCACAACCGTCAGTCCTGCCAGGACGTCACCAGTTGTACCAGAAAGCAGGCAGCCCAACAGTGTCCTCTGTCCATCCCCAAAACCACACTCTCTAAAGGAACGGGGTTGTGAGCTTTACAGCCAGGCCACCGAGGCTTCCCAGGAGGCTCAAAGGAACGTATTTTCTGCTGAGTTATGTCCTTAGAAAAAAACAAATGAAAGATTAAAAATAAAAATAACCTCCTTTCTTAGAGAAAGAAATACTTCTGCTATTGAGCTGACCTCTCCTCCCCGTGCCCGAGCGTCCAGCTTCTCCGTCAGGCACCCAAGGGCTGCGGGATCAAAAGAAGGTGAAGATTCTGGGAAGAGGGGCTGCTCCGCCCCCACTGCACAAGCAGTACCCACAGAGAAACAAAAGAGAGGGAGAGAAACACGATTTCTAGGACGATTTCTGCACCAAGGGCAGTAAAGCCTACAGACAGCGTGTATGCTGATTCTCAACGAAGAGCGTTACGCACTGGCAGGGGACGTTCCTTTGAGGGGTGCTGAGCTCCAGCCAGGCACTACCGGGGGGATAAACCAGACCCAAAGCGATGACGGTGAAGAAGGAGGGTGGAAGCATACGGATGTAAACACATTTCTGAGGCAACAGATGACGCCGGCCACAGGTTAGCGTTGAGTCCCTGACAACATCGCACTGAGCTATCTGCATGCTCACATCAGCTGGGTTGGAAAACATCCTTGCCAAATGGATCTTCCCTCTAAATCCTTTCGTGCTTTGAATGGTAGTGGAGAAATACACAGATATCAGTGTCGTGGAAATTATCACCAC
>VZSF01003428.1:39499-216971 GCA_013398295.1 Chionis minor | reverse complement strand
CCCCCCTCCCCCCCCCCCCCACTTGCAGCAATAATTCAAAATAACCGCCCAGTAAAAGCAAGGAGCTGTTTTTGCCATTTCTCTCAATGAGAGCCGGGTCACTGGGATAAGAAAGTTGGGAACCTCCGCGATGGTGCGAGCCGACGGTACGGCTCACGGAATGAAAATCTGCTCCAGAACTACTCCTGCTTACAGGCACTGTGCTGCGGCTGGCTGTCCGTCTGTCCGAGCCACCGCAGGCGCACAGCACGCTGCTCCACCGAGGGGCCGGTCGTGGCTGGCACCAGCCCAGGGATGCGATGGTCCATGGACCACCCCGCAGCATCTTTTCCCTCATTTACATATGTTTTGCATTAACCCGGATGAAACGCAAACACACAGATCTGCTCTCCAGCCATCGCTCCTGGGAGTAAACAGTGACTATAACCTCAGCCCCAACTTCCTGCTCCGGTGTCATGGCGGGTACCGATGGAGCCAGAGCCTCTGATGATGGGAAGCACCTTCAGATCCATGTTAAGATTGTGCCCTTTCAAGGCCATTTGTGCTTGACCAGCCCGGGGACCCCAACATGGGGTCCTGAAGTACGCCCATGCTTCAGCCATGGACCCATGAGGTATCACTGTATACCGCACCGCTGCTTGAGGAGGGTAGGCATAAACCCCGATTCTTGTTTCTAACAATTGCAGCTTTAAAACTTAGAAGAAAGAAGAAAGGGGGTTACATTTCAACTGCAATATCTAAAAAATATTTTTATATTTTCATATATTCATATTAGCCGGCAATGTGCGCTTGCAGCCCAGAAGGCTGCATCAAAAGAAATGCATTTCAACTGCAATATCTAAAAAATATTTTTATATTTTCATATATTCATATTAGCCGGCAATGTGCGCTTGCAGCCCAGAAGGCTGCATCAAAAGAAATGCGGCCAGCAGGACGAGGGAGGGGATTCTGTCCCTCTGCTCCACTCTCACGAGATCCCATCTGGAATACTCCATCCAGCTCTGTGGCCACCAACATCAGAAGGACATGGACCTGTTGGAGCAGGGCCAGAGGAAGCCACGAAGATGATGCGAGGGCTGGAGCTCCTCTGCTGGGAGCACAGGCTGGGAGAGTTGGGGATGTTCAGCCTGGAGAAGAGCAGGCTCCAAGGAGACCTTACAGCCCCTGCCAGTGCCTAAAGGGGCTACAGGAAAGCCGGAGAGGGACTTTTTCCAAGGGCAGGTAGTGACAGAAAGAGGGATGATGGCTTCCAAGAGGAAGAGGGGAGATTTAGATTGGATCTCAGGAAGAAATTTGTCACTCTGAGGGTGGTGAGGCACTGGAACAGGTTGCCCAGGGAAGCTGTGGCTGCCCCATCCCTGGAGATGTTCAAGGCCAGGTCGGACGGGGCTTGGAGCAACCTGGTCTAGTGGGAGGTGTCCCTGCCCAGGGCAGGGGGGTGGGACTGGATGGTCTTTAATGTCCCTTCACACTGTAACCATCCTATAATTAATTTCAAAAATGCTAAAGAAATAAAAAATAAAATAAGAGGGCTTAGGGATGGTAATGTAAACCTGGTATGACTTCAGCTCCCCTACTAGCTTTTCCACTATCCCTGCAGAAATTGGTGGGGTTTTTTGTTGATGCTTTTCTGGGCGGAACGGGAGGAAACAGTCAGTCCTTGGCAGCTGGCTGGCAGCAAAGGGGTGAGCACCTACCGCAGCCAAGCCCTCCACCTCTGCCACCGTACACGACCTTCCGTGTGACCACACGGGTTTCAAAACCAGAGCACAATCGCAGGGTGAGGAAGGTAATAAATACACACAGAATTGTATCCATCCACTGTGTATCAGACTCCTCAAAACTTATTACACACACACTTATTTCCCACACCGCACATGTGGGAAATACAGAGACCAGGGAAGAGTCCGGGAAAAGCACAAGGTGGAGAAAACACCATTTTTTTTTAAAAAAAAAAAAGGGAAAGCGTAGGTACGCAAACGTTTGTGTAAGGTCACATACTGGTCACCCGAACAAAAGTGAGGTTGGCCACACTAGTTTGTTAAAACAATTCTGGAAGGCTCAAGTGTCATTCCCATCTTTATAAACCTTCCCTCAGTGTAAAGCTAAGTTTCAAATAAACCAATAATTAAACAACACTGATGGAGGATAGTCTGGTGATGTCAAAACTCTACGCTAGAATTTGAAGAAACTATCCTGTTCTCCAATGAATTTTGATTTCAACACGGTGACATCAGCCATGCTATGCCTTTTATGAGCACAGGAGCTAGATTAGCAATGATGAACTCAAGTTATTTACTGGGGATCCGCAGGAGGACAAATAACCAACTCTGAATCACTGTAGAGAATAAAACCCTCAACAGAATTTGGAAAAAGTCTCCTTTACTCCTTCCAGCACCTTCAGCAAGTTACCTGCACCTTTGCATCTTCCAATACATCAGGCAACTCTGGCTTTCACGAAACAGTAAATTACTTTCTTTGCAATCTCATCTATTTTTTCCCTCTCCTTTCAACCTCCTGATGAAAAACGGCTCCTGGCACCTCCACCAGCCTTAAAGCTCCTTGTCTGACCTAGCGCCACCTTTGAGGCAACAAGAACTTCCTAGTAGCATGTACGGGTTCCCAGCTGTGCCCTCCCGTGCTGTCCCCAAATTAGAGACCATCTAATTACTCACTGTCAATTTTCCAAGTCAAGGAATAGCCATCCCACGATCACTCCGTCCTTTTAAATACCTACACCGATGAATTTCCCGTACAACAACATTTTAAACTGGGTACGTTCAGCAGAAATACTGTAATAAAACCCACCGATTTTAGAAGGTTAAACAATAACTTGGAAACACTTATTTTTCCCTTGCACTCGGCAATAATTTTTTTTCAAGATTCTTGCCTTGATCCTCTCCATCATTTTCTTACATGCCTTTTACTGACGGCTCGTTATTACTAGGGCTTGACAAGCAGCAGCAATCTCAGCGCACAGGTGGGAAAAGTCAAGCAAAGCCACTGTGAATAACTTCTCCTGTCTCTCAGTTGCAATCAAAGAGACTTAGAGTCAGCACTGTGCGTCCCTGGCTTGATGGTCAATGAGAAGCCTCTAAATCACACATCCCTTACTGTAATAAAGTTGAATTTTTGTCTGTAATTAAAACATTATGCCCACACCAACCAGTACCAACATTTGTTTGCACTGCTCATCCAGAGAGAGGGTACTGAGCGTTTCCACCTCCCAAGAAGGATAAACCCAACATCCAGGACTCCCCATCTCATCTGTGCTGCCGGAGACAGCAGTCAGAATATTACTGCAACACCTACCGAGAAAAGCACCGACATTTAGAAGCAGGCACGACCTTAATGTCCTTTCAGCTATGCTACTGACTCTTCAAACATTCTGGAGACCTTGACTCATCTCTGTCAAATACGGAGAGGAACAACGAGAATAATAATGAGGGTGGGGAATCTTAGGGCAAGAAACCAAAGAAATATTGGCTGGTGTCTATTTTCATTTATTTCACCACAGTACTGTCTTGCTAAGAGCTCGATTTGATTTTTTTCTGTTGATCCCTGAATTGGAGGTGGTGATGGGAATATACTTAAGAAAACTCAACGGCTGAACTTTGTTTAGACTAAGGTCGGGACAAAAATATTAATTAGGATTTGTCTTTTAGGGGTTTTGAGCCTACCGAGTATTAAGATCTATCAGGACAAGTAACTGGTGCACAGAATAAAAGCCAAATTTTTTCACGGAATGTGATACTTTGGTATCCAGGAGCCCATTATGACTAATACGCTGCCAGCACTGAAGCAACATATACTCATGATCTGAAAACGTGAGATGATCCAAGCACTGTTCCAATGGAGAAACGGTCACCGCAGTGGGACAAGCCAGCAAGGCACAGATTTATGGGTGAAAACGTATAGGTAGCTCGGTAGTTTCAGTTGGCATGAAATTAGCGTTGGCTGATGTTCTCACTCAGGCTGTCAGGGGACTTCTGACACCTGGTTAGTCTAGTTATTTTATTAAAAAAATAATGCCTCCCCTCAAGGTTTATGGGATTGGACCAGTTAGAAATGAAAACTTGTTTCTCGTAAAACACTGCAATGGGTCTGCCCATGTTTTTCTGACGGCTGATGGCTGGCGACACTCCTCCACCAGTGAAGGCAGCAGCACGGGCAGGTAGACTGGGACCGACATCAGGGACTCCTTTGTCCTCGTTCTGTCCATATCCTGATTTTCTTGAAGGTTTTGAGCCCATCACGTCAAATTCCCTAAGCTCCTTTCAGACAAGCAAATTCTAGGCAGCATCTCTCTTAAATAAATATTTTTCTTTCTTTGTAGAGTCAATGTTCCTTTCTCAGCTTGAGATTTTGTGACTTGTCCGTATTAGCCTTTTTACCATGCCAAAACATTTTATCGCCCTAAGGTTATATCTGAATCCTCAAACAACATTACACGGAATGACATAAAGAAGGCAGAAACTGCAGAGTGCCTCTGTCATTACTAGTCTGGCAAAGTGACACTCAAAGACCATTAACCAGCCCAGCTTTGTGCCTAGAAATATAACCTAACCACCTGGAATAATTTGGCATCCTTAACTACACTTTTCTGCCCTAAAACGTTCAGCGCAGAACTCGTCCTCGCGAAAGGAATGTACCTGACGGAGAGAGACGTTCTCAGCTGCAGAAGCAAAAGGACACGTTATAGCAAGATAATCCAAATATTGCTCTAACACTGCACTCACGGAGCTCAGCGCTATTACTGGCTGTATTTTGGCTGTTCAAAGGGAGCGCAAAAATGATGGGTTTTATCTCTTGTACCCACGCAAGCACTTAAGACTTCCCTCTTTTTTTTTTTATAAGGGCTCATTTAAAGCCAAGAGGGAGAGACGTGTTGTGACCATCAGATAGGAGCGAGACATTTTAATTGCTATTGGCTTCTGATAGATCAGAGTTATTCATACACACACAGTTTATTTTCCTATGGCCCATACTTTTCTGGCGAGCTGGCTGATGCCGAGGGTAGGCTGGGAGAGACGAGGCCAGGGATTCGTTGGCTTTAATGCACAAATGAAAGATGCTTTCAGTCAGCCGCAGCCTGGGTGCCAGGTTTTATTTTTTCAGTGCTCTCACTTTGGGGCGGAGGGGGCTGGCCCTCTCCTTCCTCATGCTTCCTTTGCTCTCGCACAATCTTTGTGGAGCTGCAGAAGAGAATTTTCCCATAAATAAACAAAATATTGAGTTACACACCATGTAAGTGACGACAGAAGAGAGCCCCAAGTCATCTTCTTAATTTCTATGCACAACACAACGTGCCAACTCTCAGATAAAAGATGCATGAAAGAAAATTACATTGCTTCCAAGTCCACATAGTTTTCAACTAAAATCACCCAGTCGTCATTTTCCACGTACTCATGTGCACGTTAGGGTTCAGCCATCTGCCTGCCTACCTCCACCGGCACGCTCCGAGCACGCTCCCCTGGGCCTTCTCTATCGCTCCCACCAGCCGTTGGGTGCTCCGAGGCTTCAGCATGCTCAGCAGCCTCCAGATCTCCATATTTTAACTCTTACAGGCTAGCAAGTGACTTTTTTTTTCTTGTTTCTCTTTTTTAAGGGGTAAGAAGGCAAAGACCTGGGGTAGGCAACATCCACATCCTGCTGAAATTGCAGCTGCAGCTTTCCTTCCCTTGGTGGAAATCAGAACTTGGCTCTAGAAACTTTAATCGGGGATGCGTTGCCGCAAAGGTCTTTGTAAAGCCCTTTTGCAAAGAGGTGGTTTCTTCAGATTCTACTGGGCAACCTCCAATTAGGCTACTTTAGTGAATAACGTTAAGGCTCACTACTACGATTCATGAGAAAGTGATTCAGAATGTTCCAGACAGAACTAGAACATGACCCTCTAGTTGTCTGCCCAGGCCTTGCCACTTTGCTCTGGGGCTCTGATGGGATGGGGGACTCATAATTTAGCTGTAAGTGACCATCCTAAAGGTTGACGTGTATTGCAGTCAATATTGTTCTTCACAAGCCTTTGTGGCGGGAGGGTGTGGGGTAACGCTTTGGACGGCGTTAACCGACTGTCCCAGGGATGCCCCGAGCCCCCCATGGGGGGACCAGCATGGGACGATATCCAGTCAGAATGTCACTGCGCTGGAACGTCAGTCGAAAGGTCCAGTGCAAATCCAGGCTGAGAAGGAAAATGAATACCTGGGAAATGAAATCATTTCCAAGTGTTCCTAGAGAGCCTTTAGGGAGGCAAAGGACTCAACCTCTGCATCCTCTGCTCCGGTGCGGCATTTAAAAATGCTTTCTGCCTAATTACACCTCACTGTATTAGACCTAAAATCACAAATGGTATGGTAAAAGCTTTATAAAAGCTGCCCTATTAGGAAACTCTCACATCACTTACAAAACACCAGGCACCACATCGCTGTCTTCCATGGAAGATGCACCCACCGCTAACAAGCACTTAGTCCCTGTCCTGAACAAGGCTCTGGGAAGGTTTTGCGGCGGTTCCGTGCTGCTGAGGGCATGTGGCCCCTTCAGCACACACACGGCTTTACCAGGGAGAAAAAACCATGCACACATGTGGGCCAAGATCCTCATCCAGCCCAGCATAGCCCCACTGCAGAACTTCTAAGGGTTTTCCGTGCCATGGCTCCATAAGCAAAGTCCAGAGGTGATTATAGAGGAATACAACAAGCAGAAACTGGAGCAGGAGTGCCCTAGATTAAAGTGGTGCCTGGGATGGGAGTTCCACACTCTTCCCAAGGCCCTACACAGAGATGAAGATGAACTTTCAACCAGAGAAAGGGTCATCAAGCACTGGAAGAGGCTGTCCAGGGCGGTGGTGCAGTCGCCATCCCTGGAGGTGTTTCCCAGCCGGGCAGACGTGGTGCTGAGGGACATGGGTTAGGGGTGGGTTGGGCAGGGCTGGGTTGATGGTTGGGCTCCATGATCTCAAAGGTCCCTTCCAACCTGGACGATTCTATGATTCCGTAAATACACACGGCTTATTATCTCCAACATTGACCACTAACTTGCTCCTTATTAATTTTTTGGGTTACTGCTTGAGTTCAGTACCACTTTACTCACGTAGTCCCCTACATGTCACAGGACTATTTGAGAAACATATTGGCTGTGTCTCAGCTCCAAATGACCACAGGAAACCCCACGGGTGGCATCAGCTGGAGAGGACAGAGCTGCAGCACCACGTGCTCAGGGGGCTGATGCCCCGGCACGGCAAAACCAGGAACTGCTACCGGCTTCCAGAGCTCATGAGCCAGACTACAAAGAGCTTGTGACTGAGGAAATTTTGGAAAGGAGAAAGAGTAATACCCAACATTTTTATTATTATTTGTTCTAATGGTCTTGGATCTTTCAAGACTCTTTTTTTTTTTTTTTCCTTCTCTTTAGAACTTCTTTTACAGCAATGAAAATTTGGAGTATGTACATCAGGGAATAAAAGGAAAAAGAAAAAGAGAGAGATTTGTTGATAACCATATAAATCCTGGAAGTGGGGATTTAAGCGGCAATTTTAATGAAACGGCACTTACTGTACTTGGTGAAAATACTCCCTTTAGAAATCGATATCAGAGAAACAGCACAATATGCTCATTTTTAAGGCTCCTTTACACAGTCAGTCAAGTACAAAGAAGGGTTTAGCGTAAATGAAGACCAGTCGCCCTCTGTGTTTTTTTGACTGATCACTCCTGACAGCTACTGGGGAATCTCTGGGTCTAGGGGGGCAGATTCACAAGAAAAGATTGAACAACAAAGGAGCTGGGCCAAACCAGTGACTAAAGAGCTCAGTTTAGCAAGTTTGAGTAATTTCAGTTGCACAGCCACCCAAGGTTGAGGTGGAATGGTCTCAGGTGGTTCAAGGAATGGTACACAGCACCTACTGACCTCAACTGAGCCTGAGTTTCCTACCCAGGAGGTCGATTAGACACTGAAATTATTTTTCCAAGCAAAAGGTAGCAGAATCACCAGAGCTTGAATTATTCAAAACTAGACAGGATCAGGAACACGGCACCAGGAATAATTCTGTCAAGAGCCAACAAAATGAATGACCTAATAGGTCTCTCTACCACTTCTGGTTTTCAGCACAGGAAACGCAGTACGATGGCTTTTGCATCTCACAGCAACGTGACCATGTGCCCCAAGACCAAAAAAAGACACTAAAAGCCTATTTTACAATACAAGAGTTGTTTAGGAACGGCCTCCATCACTGCAGCAATACCACAGTCAACTGTGTAATTGTGGGTTATTATTATTTCTTTGTCTAGATTGCTTAATTGAGATCAAAGCCTCATTGTAGCAAGCACCACGCGAGTGCATACTGAGATACCTCCCGCCCCAGGCAAACGGCAGAGATAGAAGAAAGGAAAAATGTCTTCTCATGCAATGTATTAATTGGGAAGCCTGAGAGAGAACCAAAGTCTCGTGAGACTGTGTCTACCTCCTTAATCACCCCACCGAGTCACCTCTCACTGCACCAACCATCACCACCAGAAGAGCACCCAGCCACGCTCTCCAGAGCCCTAGCAGCGAGCTTTAACACCACAAGCTTTAAGTAGTCGCATCTCCACAGAGCTGCCGAGTACGTTTACTGGAAATACTGGCCTTTTCTAGCAACAACATCTTTTCAGAAGTGAATTTTTTTTCTGAACAATGGGCTTCAGGATGTTTCTCAACAGCTTTCCAATGGCTTTTCCTTCAACATACCTGAATGAAGTCACGATACACCACGTGTGCTATACATTTCCATAAGGAAATTGCCTGCATGGGATATACATAGTCCCCGCAAAACAGGTTTCATACATCAGCACAACTGCCAGCACATGTTCTGACAACCCCTAGTTTCAGTTCCCAATGCCACAGGAGCACCAGCAGCCCCGAAGGGCCTGGGCAGGCTCCACCTGGGCACCCCAACAGCACCCACCACCGAACTGCTATATAGAGCTGACCTCCCAGTATGGGTATGCCCAGCAAAATACATGCCTCCAAAACAGCACACAGATGACAGCAAGATGTTTCTAGCTACAAATTAACACCGACTATCTCCCCACTGGAAAAGAGAGCTGAGAATAATTAAAGTGAGCTTGTGGGAAGTCTGCAAAGCGCTTAGTGCGGTCAGAGTGCATCACGGACATTGCCCTTATCACTGTCGCCACTCGTCGATCATAGCTGTGTAGATAAGCAGGGAAGTGCAGTCAAACCAACCTTCTTAAGGGCTTGTCAGTGTTGAGGCCAACCTTCTGGGGTTTTTTAACAAGGCAGGCAAAGTTCTAGAAGTTGTTAGGTCTTTCAGCAGAACACAAGTAATTGTTGGAGAAAAAACGATAGGCAAATTCTTACACTTAAAAGCAAGCTGAAAACAAGATTAAACATATATAATATACACACACTGTTTTTCCACCCACTCTCGGATGAAAGCTTAAAACTCTTCTAAACCTTCTTACCTTGTAGATACCCCATGTATCAACAAATAGGGCTGCTAACATCAAAGCGCCATAAAGATTTGAAACATCTCAGAACCCGTGGGTAATAATTGCATACCAAAAGCATTCACCCATGTTTACAGATAGGGAAATTAAGATATATAGGGCCATACACTTCCTCATTTACTATATCAACTGGAATTACAGGAGCAATGAATCTGTCTCAGAGAAGTTCAAATGATTTGCTTGAGGTCACAGAAGAAAGTCAAGGGCAGAGCCGGAGCAAGAACTCAGGAGTTTCCAGTCCTATTTGTAACCCACTTGATCATACTGACTTCATAATTTGTCAGAGGGGTGAATGTTCAGTGCTTCTGCTAGTCCTCAGAAAAACCTTCTGACACGTATTTCCTTTGAAAGAGCTGATACTCCCAGAGACCAGAAACCAAGCTCAGCAGACTCACGGTCCCCGGTGGCACGGTGGATCTCACCCAGTACTTGTATCTAAACAAAACTCCCTGTTCTCTCCGAACCCGACGCGGTTTCCCAGCACGTTCATCATGCCTTGGCACTTTCTTATTCTGAAATACACCTTCTCCAAAATCACCTGCAACGGAAGGTTATAGGTACAAAATGGTTCATAATTAACGGTCCGGCAAAGTGACACTCAAAGATCATTAACCAAATCAGCCCTACGCCTAGAAAATGAATGTACCAGCCTTGACAGCTGTATTCCATGTCTGATGATGCCCTCATTACAAATGCTGAATATTCAACCACTTTTTCCTGGCAATAAAACCTTGACACAAGCTTAGGAAATCTACTGTACTTGTGAGAAAAGTGAGGTAAGAATATGTTTCCATTTACTGTCTGAAAGAAAACAAAAACAAATGACCTGCTACTGAATGTCCTTTTTATTCAGAAAAATAAATCAGCGGCAGTCGTTCTAATTTATGTTTCGCTAACTTTTCCTTGAGATTATTTAAAAGAAAAAAATGGGTGTTTCTATGTTTAGCTGGGAGAACATGAAGGATTTTCTGATCCTGTTTGTTCTTGTTAGGGGCCATAAAGTTCTACTTCTTGCTGAGTTCCAGTCACTGCAAGCCCTTCCAAATTTCAATGATATTTCATAAATTAAATTTAAAAAGAATATAGCACAGTATTAGTGACAACTTCACAGCAGAAAAGAAGGGGCAGGGAGTTAGCTTCATCTGGGGTTCTGACTCCTACTAAATCAATAGGCTTCCGTTTCCTTTTTCAATTAAGTCAATACCGGAATAATTTTTCCTCTCTTTAAGAAAAACTGAAAGGAGACCGAGAAAGCTGAAAGTGGGGGTAGGATAAAACCCCCTCATACATCCCATTCAGCTGCTGGTGTATTGCAAAGAACAAACAGGAACTGAGAGCACATTAAGAGGGCATAAGTGCCTTTCCAGAGGAAACTTTGGGGGGTGGCAAACCACAGGGCAGGGATGCTCCTGCAGGACATGGGGAAAGGAAGAGCAGCCTAAGTCAGACCATGAAAAAGAAGAGATCATATTTGTCAAGATAAAATTACGTTCCAAATAAATAGAACAAAAGAAGTACAGGCAATGAAGTCGCTTCTACACCACTATGCGGAAAATGCCTGCCAGTCGATGGTGTGATGGGACCCCCTTGCTCGCAAGGATCCCTTCCCGCTTCGTACCAACTCCCCGGACTGGCCGGCGACCACGCGCATGGAGAAACACGGTCCAGACACCAGTTAAAAGGCTGAAAGCGAGAGAGGAAATCCTCATCACGCAAGCGCTTTGCAGAAGCGGGTAGCTCAAGGGAACAGGCAGAAAACTGCTCCTTCCTGTCCACCCCAGCCATTTTTCTGCTCCGGCAGGGAGAGGTGCTCCCGACCACCAGCACAGAGCCTGATGCGCCTCTCACCGACCGGATTCAGAGACATCCCATGACGGATTCGTGGGCCTAACACTGCTGAAAGCAATTTTCTCCTAGCTTCAGGGCTCGGGGTCTGTGCTCTATATCCACCCCCGTGCCGTGACTTCGAGCGCAGCGAGTGTGCGGAGGTCAGCAAGCCCACAGCGGGGACCGAAGACTCATTAGGACACTGGAGGCTGACCAGAAGACTTGTCCCGGTGTAATGGGAGCCACGCAGCGCAAGGCTTTAATGGGAACAAAATACCATTATTCATTGGGAGCACTCTTTAAACACACTGCGTTGCTGTAAAATTATTATAAATGTGTAACTGTTCCACCTTCGACGTAACTAAATGCCCCATTCCTTAGAGACTTAGCTCCAGCCCTCCAGTCTACATTCTGCGCAAAAGCCTTTTTTTTTTCCTCCCCTTTTCATCTTTATATTTGTCCCTACACTATGGTCATGACCTAAAAACATCTGAAGTCAGGAAAAACCTTTGTGACTAACTAGAGGCACTTCTTTTTGGCATTCTTCTACTGATAAAAGATGAAATAATATGAATAAAGTCCTTCAATCTGAGACCATTTTGGTAACAATATTTGAAGCAGCAGAATTAGTCCATTTGCATGTATATGCATAGTCTATATGCTGATTTATCTATCAACCTTTGTTAGGTGGGTTTTTTTCCTTCTTGCTTGGGTTTGGGTTTTTTCCAAGAACATAAATTAATATATACGCAGTCACAGGAAAATAAATTCTGTGCTATGCAGCATGCATATTTTGAATATTTAAAATTTAATTGCACGAATACAGCTTGCACATTCCAACTTCTGCTTTAGGGTTCACACCCTGGACTTCCCAGCGCTGCTGTGCCATACCACACTTTTGCTTTTTGGTGTCACAAATGGGAATGGATTATCTGCAGCTGCAATTGAATATGGTGGGACTGAATTAGGCCACAGCTGAAATCCAGCAGGGCAGCCCACGTACCCACAAGCAAACTTTCTCTAGAGAAACTAGAAAATTGTGTTCTAGAGCAATCATAGAATCACTTGGGTTGGAAGAGAACTTCAAGATCATCGAGTCCAACCATAAACCTATGCCAAAACCACCCCTAACCCATGTCCCTCAGCACCACGTCTGCCCGGCTTTTAAATACCTGCGATTCCACCACCTCCCTGGGCAGCCTGTTCCAATGCTTGATAACCCTTTCGGTAAAGAAGTTTTTCCTAATATCCAATCTAAACCTCCCCTGGCACAACTAGCTAGGCTATTCCAGAGACAGCAGTTGCTCTTAAAAGAAAAACAGCATCATGTTGAAGAATACCTTCCAAGTGGCATGGCTGACTGTATCTTAAATATTCAAATGTAATCTTTTTAGCTGAAAATGTTAATTTAATTACAATGAAACATTTTCCTTTATAAAAAGAGATAACCTTAATGACTGAAAAAAATACTGCTTTCTTCTACATTTTTCATATAGGAAAAAAATAATAGTTTCCTTATCAGTTGTATTTACCAGCTACATATGAAGTTTATTAATTGGAAGCCTTCAGTGTGGAACTGGACTGACAGCCCCGGTACTAAGGGGGAACTCCGGCAGAGCGGTGTGGTGCTGCAGGAAACCTCCCTGCCTTTGCTGGAAAGATGGTTTCCCAGCCCAACTTCCCATCTCCCAGCCAGGCCCTGAGCCTCATTCCCAGACCTGAACCTTTCTTAGGCTTTTAGGGAGCGCTGAACGGAAGCGGAGTCCTACCTGTAGCTCCTAACAGCAATGCTGGTTTGGCCGTTACACCACTGCTGGATAAAGAAGCAGGAACAGCCCGAGAAGCAAGAGCCAGGACTTGGAGAACCTCATCTCAACGCATGCCTTGGCCATGCTTCCGCAGTCAGGTCCCCAGTGGCTGCTGTCCTTCGGGCTCGGTGACTCTGGCGTTTCTGCACACGTGTAAAGCTTTCCAAGGAGGAACATACTTCTCCGCAGAGCACAGCCAAGTCTGGTGGTAAGTGCCCTCTCCTGCAAGGTGGATCCAAGCCCGTGCAGACATCCTAACTGGGCCAGATGGCCTTAATTTTAATTAGCACAACATTGTGCAATGCCTTGTTACGGTAATGCATGTAAAAAAGGTATAAATTAAAAAACAGGCCATCAAAACGAAGAGGATTCCCTGAGTTTTACACCGTTTGTTAAATGCATCTGAATTTATTAGAAAATCAAGTCTCCAGTACCTTGACTTGGGCATGAATGACACCCAAGGTGACAAGTTTTAGAGCAGCAACAATTTTGTTCTGCTTTCCAGCAGCTGGGACGTGGAGAGGAGAAGAGGCACGGCTGTGAGGGGGCGCAGGGCTTCATGACCCTCCTACGACCGCTCCTTCCACACCAGCCCGGTGTTGAGTGGCACGGCACGGCACCCAACCCACAGCCACGCGTGATTCATCTCCTCTAGAGCCGAGTGTGCCCGAAGAACCCTTGCCATGGGATGTCAGCTGGCCACCTGCCCCATTGCTGGCTTCTTCCAGGGGAAAGCACGGCAGGGAAACGGCAAAGCTGACTTCATTTGTTTTTGTACACGAGAACAGATGATTTTTGGGAAATGGCGGTTCAGAAACGTTTCGAGCAAACATTAACGAGCCCACCGTGATGATGTACAGCGTGAGACGCAGACCCGCAATTGCACGCGCAGTGCTGTTTATGATCTTACGGCATTTACCTCTCCTTTCTCTCTTCACCTTTGTCTTCAGCCTATTTTAGAGCAGAAAGCAAAGGAATGCCCTGTCCCCCAGGCCCCTGACCTTTAAATTGAGCTCTCAGCAGCGTTCCCCCATCCCAGCTCCGAGGAACGCTGCATTTCCGCTTTGAAAGGGGAGATTTGAAAAACAGAAAATATATTAAATGGAAAACACAACTGGTCAGAAAAGCCATTCTATAAATTATGGGCCTGGGCAACAGAGATATTTTTCTTTGGAAATCAGTCACTCGCGGTCTCCAGGCTACACTATGTGTAAGAAACAAAAAAACCAAACAAAGAGAAAAAGTGGAGGATTTTTAAGCTGGCTCAGGAAAGGATTTTTTATTTTTTTTCCCGAATCGGGGAAAGGAAACTTAAAATGCAAGTGAAAGACCAACAGCAATCAGGACCAGCTGGGTACCGAGACATGGCCACGGAAGCGAGTAGCCCTTGACCTGTGGGGGACACAGAGGGATCTCCATTGCGCATCTATGGCTTTGGTAGAGATTATCTAACCATAACCCAGCTAACTCTCCTGAAACTGTACTTTTATGGATACGGTCATCCCATTGCTGTGAAGGAGATCCCCATCAGGCCTGAGAGCATCCCCTCTGCTACACATTGGCCACGTCCACCTCCTGCAGCACGCGGCAGAGCCCTCCGAGCTAGAGGGAGGGCTCAGTCCCTCCCAGTCCCTCTCACCAGGCATCTTCGCACAGATAAAACAGCTGGAGTTTAAACCAAACTTAGTTGCACACGGTGCCAAAACGAATAAGCTCTGCCAACAGCAAAGCTTGTTCTTTTGCATCGAATCCTGTAGGAATATTGCTAGGCAGCTCTGGATGGGAGGGAGCTCGTGGAGAGCCTGCCTGGTGCCCCTGTAAGCATGGTGCAGTCTCATAAATAGAACACGACTGGGATTTTCAATTGACTTAAAGGCAGTCAGAGGTTCAATGTCCATGATATTTTGGTGTTATTAGGATATGTAGCCCGTCAGGCTTCTCTGGATCATTTAGCTTAGTATTTGGCTCCTGGAGGCCACCTCATCTTCTGAACCAACTGGTAGATGTTTCAGAGCACTTCAAGGCGTAAGCTGCTCCTCAGCCTTTCTGCGGGAATTTGCTCCTGCCTTTTCAACTACAGTCACCCGCAGAGTTCAGGGGGGATTAAACTGACCCAGGGATGAAGATGACTCAAACAGCAAAGTGCAGTCTGGCTGCGTGCATGGTTTCGCATGGTGACCCAGGCAGGTTTGAGTCCCCAGGGCAGGAAGCAAAGAGCTCTAGCAGCCGCTCCTGGCAATCAGTGCTACCATCCTCCTCCTCTGCTGTCCTTTTACTTTGATTTATGCCTCTCCACAAAGTCACCAGCATCAGAACAAGGCCAGTAACCTGACCCAGCAAGTCAGACACCCGTATAAAAAAGACCTCCTCCCCGTACTACTTCTGAGCACTGTCACAGGTCTTGATTAGAAATTATTTTATATGTGCTGCTTTAGATACTTTTTGTTACAACTCATTCAACAGAGCTAAGAGTTACTGCTTGCATTTCTTCTAGCTGGTCTTGGAAATGGAAATGAATAAGTCAAAAGTGTTTCAACTCTCTGTACCTGCCTTCACGTAACCGCTGTTCTCCTCGCGCAACAGTAAGAGCAAACACTTCATAAGAGGGAAGTTAAAAAGGCTCTGAATTATTTACCTGCCCTGAAGTCACACCACAATTCAGCGTCCGAATGAGAGGAAGAACCTGCACTTGTTGATTTCCATTCCAGAAATTCCTCTCCAAGACCACACCGCCTGGCCCTCCTGTAGCGACAGCAACCATAGTGTTTCAGTTCAGAGCAGCAGTGCAGCTTACAGAATCATAGAATACTTTGGGTTGGAAGGGACCTTAAAGATCACCCAGTTCCAACCCCCTGCCCTGGGCAGGGACACCTCCCACTAGACCAGGTTGCTCCAAGCCCTGTCCAACCTGGCCTTGAACATCTCCAGGGATGGGGCAGCCACAGCTTCCCTGGGCAACCCGTTCCAGTGCCTCACTGCTTCCTTTGAAGCAGATCTTTCAATGGTTCCCGCTTACCACACAGGAGCTCAACTGCATGTGCTGCCCCGGGGCTTTCAAGGCGCTAGGAAGCCAGGCGCCCATTGCAGGCGTGCACCCAATGCGCCCAGCCTGCAGCAGCCCATAGGAGACCAAACCAATGCTTGGTCCCGCAGGTGGCTCCAAGCCACCTGCTTGGTTTGAAGGAAGCCAGACTAATGCCAACCTAACATGAACTCCCAAATACATTTAATGGAGGTGTAAGAGCCTGAACATCGACTCTTCATCTAGCGATGTGCTTCTATCGCACCAAATCACCTGCGGACATAGCCACGGCTTCCTCTCCGTTGATTGGCCTCGATTCCTTCAGCTGCCAAGATCCAGGATTTAACCTCGGCTCTGACTGACCGCAGTCACCGTGCAATCAATTTGGGATGTCTGCTCAGCATCTGCACGTAAATATTCCCTCCGCAGCTGGAGTCCACCCTGCAGCTCTCAGCTGCGACATCTAAGCAGGCTCTTCTCCGGTCCTTCCAAATGCTGCTCAGGGATTGCACTTTGGAAACGCTCAACGGCTTCACCCAAGATTTCTGATAAAACCACATCAGTTTTTTGTTACAAAACAAAATGTTCACTGGAAGACAGTATAGCAATGGATCTATGCACAGGGACAACCTCAGGTCTCCACCAAAACTACAGTTCCTGATGCAGAAAAATGATTTCTAAACAATACCTTGTTTTATTTTAAGTGATTTTTAAGGTTTTGTTTTCATCAGACTTTACTTATCTCTGTGGTTTCTAATTTCCTGGATAACAAGACAATGAAGAGCCAAAGACAGACTGGGCCTCTCGACTTGGTAGTCCTGGCTTTCCCTGGGAGAGCAATTCCTAGGGGAAGGCTTGCTTCGCCGCAGACACTGGATATCGCAGCCCCTTGGAAGTAAGGACATCGTTCTCATGTCAGGGACCTCCAGAAGCTGAAGTCAGCTGAAAGGTGGGCTACTGCTTTCACCCCTGCATCCATCAGCAACGACATCAACACGAACACTCCCTTCTCACTGCAGTTTCACTGTATATATTTATAAACAGGACGTAAAGAAAGAATTCAGTAGACACTTTTGGTTGAGTTCTCTCCCCCATGACAGACTAACTCCTCAGAAATTAATGCTGGCATGAAACTGGAGTAACACAGTAAAAAAGGGGATCCCTTGAGTTGTATTTTGTGTCAGTTACCCCCATGGAACCTCATTAACTTCACTGAAGCTGCAGAAAAATAACATATTGCAGAATTTGGCCTTATTTTATTTTTGCAAATGCATCTTTTAAAATTGCGCATCTGGAATTTAAGTTCTCTTCCAAATGTTGTGTGTGGTTTGTTCTTGCCAGAGAAGCACACCTGGGACTAAGAAGGGGGTTTAGATAAGTGCCTTTCCATATGGCCCACTGATAAATGATTCATTCTGCGCAGCTTAACTTTGAAAATAAATTCAGTATCGTTAAGATATTAAGATACCAGCTTCATATTTCACCTCATAATTGCACTTCACATATCACAAAAAAGAGCTGGTCTGTTGTTTTCGCTGCTGCTGTTTGCAGATGCAGCCGGCGGAGCCGAAGCGGAGCTCCTGGGTATTGCATCACAGCCTCGCTCGCTCCTTCCTCGCATTCCAGCACACATTTCGCTCTTCTTCAGAGGGTAATTTTCACGTGGATTAATCCCAAAAAACCAACCAACCCTTTTCTTCTCATAAGGCTAGAGATTCAGTATCCTCAGATGAAGAAATAGATAAATACAATTTTGAGGATAATGCTTAATTAAATATGCTGGTGCGATTAAAGATCGCTCGGGATGAAAACAAGATCAAAGCAAGCAAAACGCTTCCTTGAGAGGCAAGGAGCTTGTAGTGCTCAGCCCACCCTTTTGGCACCCAAGGCAACCATGACAAGCTTGTAAAACTGCTCCTCTATTTGCTATGCCATGCTCAGGGCAGGGTTGTCACCTTCACCTTCGCAGCTCTTTTGCCCACGAACTTCCAGTGTCACCGCTAGCACACTACTAGGTCGTCTGCCGGAAGGGTCAAACCAGTCAGAAGATTCTTCCAGTGAAAACAAGGACATCATCACGTTTTGCATTTGACCCCTAAACACAAAGGAATAGGTACAGCCGGCCCTAACAGGCTTAGGATTGAAACGCAGCTGGTGGCGCAGTGCATGATGTTCTTGTTCCCTTCTTAAGGGATCCATAAGGGGAACAAGTAGACAAAGAGACAGACACCGGGGCAGGAACCTACATCCCATGCTAGTCCATATCCTTAACCACTGGAACAGCCCATCCCAGGGACAGCACAGAGTACACTACAGTCCAGGAAAAAATACGGCACCGTGAAAACTTCACAGGTGGATGACAACAATCATCTTGCCAAACCTCTGGACCATACTAGAGCATTACCATCACAAAATAGGAGCACTACATCAGATTCAGAAGTGCCGTTGCTCCGTCGGTCTCAAGAGACCACCTGGGTCTTTCCAGGTGGCATTTACCTACCGTACGCAGGTAGGGACCACTAACAGGGTCTCGCTCCAGAGGCAAGGAGCCTGGTGTGAACCAGCATAGCTCAGGTGATGTCAACGCGGTTGTACTGCTCCGGGTTGCGAAGACCCAGCTGTGCCCAGAATGGAGAGCAAGGACACGACCCAGGGGACGTGCCGAATCGCTGCAGTGCAGACAAGAGGTTTCTGCTTTCTCATTGGATTTAGGAGCCAGACAAACAGAGTTTCCGTACGGGAAGAAGAGCCAATCTCCAAGTGCTTCCAAGTCCTTATGGACAGCAATTCCTCCCGAGGGTTTTTGGGTTTTTTTATCTCCTTCAGCCATTAATTCTTTTCAGAGCTGGAGAAAATATTTCCTTTGGTCCTACCAGGCCGCACCACTTTTGCTTAAACGCGTCTTCCCTGAAAACCATACTCAAAGCAACTGGGCACAGCTAGGAGCAAAGCGGGGGAGGAAGCTCAGGCTGCACATCTGGAAAATATTCCTCCTGGTGAGATCTGCTGGAGCAGGGAAGGGGCTCCCCAGGGAGCGAGAGGCGACCCACGGTTGGCGTCGTCGTAAACTGGACGAGGCCGGAGCCCGGAGGGAGCCGTGGCAGGAGCAGGAGCTATTTGACATAGTAGGTGCTGTCTCCAGCTTTGCGGGGGGATTAGAAAGCTGCCCACGGCATTTTTCTTGCCTAGTGCACGGGGACGTGTACGGTTTCCCTGTTAAGAAGGATGGTCGGAAAGAAGGTCGGGAAACAAAAGGCAGCGTGCTGCACGCACCCTGGCTTGGGGCGCAGCGGGGAGCGCTCCGGCCGCAAGTTCAGCTGGCACAAATGAGCGTAACCCCAGGAAAGGGAATCTATGCTGGCAGCACCCACACCCGATGTCTTTGCAGTTGTCAGAAAAAAAGCAAGAAATGGCTATTTCATGCATATTCCAAGAGTTTACTGTAAACAAAGTGCTAAGTATTGTGTTAAAAGCAAACAAAATCCCAAAGAAATAAGAAGGTGACACGCCAACGTTTGATCTTGAGAGCTCCTTTCAGGGACAGACAACTGAGAAATATGACTAGAGCAGAAATCTACTTTCAATTCCAGGTGCAGTCTAGAGACATTTAGGCACACGATATTTTTTTCTATATAAAAGCAGTCCCAGGTGAGGGTTCATACATGATATATCTAGAAAAAAAGAAAAAAAAAGAAAAAAAACCACGACGACAAAAAACCCACCAAAAAAAAAAAGCCTTGCTGCCTGTTCCAAAAAGCTGTCTTCTTTCTTAATTCTATCCATTTAAATTTATTGCTGCTGAAATTCCCTATGTCTGCCAAAATGTAAGGGAAGTTGCATACAGACGAGTGTTACCAGCACAACGTTCAGAAACAAGCCGGGAAAGAAATACTGAGAAGGACAGATCCGACATTTTCAGTCATTACAGCAATTCTTAGGAAGCACCTTTTTGAATTACCAGTAGGAAAAAGGAAAAACAGAAGATAAACCAGGAAAATCCCTGCTATAGGAGACCGGATGAGGCCAGTGGTCTGTATGACTCGTACTAATCGTGGCAGTCACCTGAAAGCGGAAGCGTGTGAAACTTGGTGCTGTAAAGATGCACCGAAAAAGATCTTTCTGTCCAGAAAAACTTGCCCTCTATTTCAACACACATCAAGAAGGAAACCAAGAAGGGAAACGCAGGGGTGAAGTGACGCAACCCAGGTAAAGACTCATCTCTAAAGGCCCGCAGCGCCAGGCTGCCGGCAGCAGTCACAGCCACGCTCGCTTTTACTCCCTCTGCTCCCTTCCGGCTCGCTGGTGTCTCACCTCCACCTGGGACCTGTTCTGATCAACCTGGAAGTCACCTCCAGGACTTCCACTCCTCTCTCCAGCTCGGCCAGAATCA
The DNA here is from genome assembly GCA_013398295.1 of Chionis minor. Classification (NCBI taxonomy): domain Eukaryota; kingdom Metazoa; phylum Chordata; class Aves; order Charadriiformes; family Chionidae; genus Chionis; species Chionis minor. The sequence goes on along the minus strand of VZSF01003428.1, from coordinate 196,424 downwards.
GCCAAACGGCTCAAAGGTCAATGGGAGAAGGGTAAAGTGGCTGAAGATACTTGGAAATGGTTGATAATTTTGAAAACCAGAGCGCTTTGGGAAGTCTGCAGTTTTCATTTACAGAAAATTGCAGTTGAAAGAAACTGTTCAAAAGAAAGATGTTCAAAAGAAATTGTTGTAAGATTTGAAGTACTTTAGCCCTATTAACATTAAAAAAAACTATAATAATAATCCCAAACGTTTTGCCAGAATAGGAAAATTTGCAAAATGGAGATCTTAGAAGAATTTAAAGAACAACTATGTTAGAAGCACATCCACCAGCTCTGCTCTACCCTAAGAAATCACGTCTGCTATCTGGCTCTTTATATAACAAGTAATGTGCAGAAGATCCTTCTGCAAAGCTGGATCCCAAATGACCCCATTTATTAAACATACACTGAAAGCAGTATCTCCATACACTTACTTCCATAGCTCGTTTCGCATGGCTTTTCAACCACAGACTTTAGCAAGAGCTCTGTAAAGTGCTATTTTCCGGATGCTGCAGTTCCAGGAATAAATGGGCATCCAGGCAGGTGAGGGAAAGGCAGTACAGCCAGAGGCCCCAGTTGAGTCCTTTAACGAGGACACGGTATCCATTTCTAGGAAAGCCACGCTAACAGGAAATGTGGGGGTTAGAAATAGCTCTTGTAGAGAGGTCTTAGACTCTAATACAGATGCATCTGTATTTTTCCATTCTATCGAAAGCTTTGCCCGTATTTACTGCTTGGGGATTGTTTTTCTCACTGCTGTTGTCCTGCCAGCAGTATGTACTTACGGCCGGAGCCTCTGCGGTCCATTGGCACGGCACTTTGGACTTTGCAGTTGGACCTCGCTCTACTTCTGCGCTCGGGCTCCGCTCTGCGCCTCACGTCATCTCTAACGCTGACACGCGTGGCTGGCTGGGAAGTGCATGCCTGAGCACGTAGGTCCCAACCTACCCCACCGCCGCTCTTCCTTCTGCGCAGCTCCGTCAGGCACAGCAGTGGGAAGGGATGGAATTCCCACCCATCGTCCAAGCCCCCTTCCTCAACCACCGCAGATCTCGGCACAAGGTTGCACGAGGGGATTGACTGTTTTGCTGGAGATAAGGTACCCACCGGGTAATCCCTGCGCTCAGGCGCCAGAGGAAAGAGAAACATCTGGCTAAAAGGGAGATTTCCAGGCAGGGGGATGCAGTGCCCACCTGCATGGGAATGCCTTGCTGGTAGGACCTGCTGGTCCCCACAGGAGCTCAAGGCTGGGTACCAGGATGAGTCAGAGCTCCTCTGAGGTCACGCACCGAAGTCTCTTCCCAAACATTATTCAGGGAATTCAGGAGATGTTTTGCCTTAGCTGCAAACATTGTAGGTTTTTCTCACACAAAATCAAAGAAACGCGCAGAAATCGATTCAGCAGTGTCAGGAAGGGGCCAAGCTGTAAAGCCAGTGGTCCCTAGTGGCCCTCAGATGTGTGAATCAGCGAAAATCAGAAAAGTATCATAGCACTAAAGCAAAAACTCATTAATAAAAGTGACAGAGAAAGCTGTGAGACAGGGAAAGTTACCCAAGAGCAAAACTCATTAGGCTGGGGAATAGCCTGCCCCAGGAAAGCAGCACAGCCCTACTACGTGAATTGCTTTATAACTAGACTCATTAATATTCTTCGGAAGATACTTTAGGAAAAGCACTTTGGTGGCAAGGGGGGTAGACAAGATGACCTAATAGATATCTTCCACCTCTCAGTTCTGTGAGTCTGCCCCATTTACACCAAAGAACTACTCAGGCTTTGTGTCAAAGAAAAGAAAAGTCAGCATTGCCCTTCGCCCCTCCGTTGAAATGTCAGCCGGACGCTCAGCACAACCGGCCCCCGGTGAAAGCTGTCTTAGCGCAAGAATTTAGGAAACGGATTCCGAGCATGACTAGTATTAATGTTTCTCAGTTTGTGATGAGATCTCTGTACACAGACAGTCACTGCTTCCCCTTGGCCAGATTGACATACCCATCCTCGCAGGAGGAGTTGCTTCCCAACAGCAACTGCAGGGAGCGCACGAGGAATAAAGTTAGAGGATGAGGGTGCAGGGACCCAAACCTGGCCCTGGCTGGTCTCAAACGAGCCACACTTTGTGCTGTGCATGGTGCCTGTCTGACGCTCTGACCTATGCCAAAACTCAGTCAGCTTTTACCTCTTGGTAGACACCATCCTACAGCCTGGGGAGTCAGCGGAATGAGAAGGATCCTGCACAAATGGAGGAATTACTCAAGCTAACCCGTGGAAGAGCTCTCTAGAGCTTGATATACAAAAGACATGAAGGCCAGGCTAAACCACACGTGTCCTCAGCAAAGGCACAGCTCATGGCCAGGGCTGAAAGAACCAGACGTGCTGTACCTCCACAGGAAGGACCTCAAGACACAGAAGGGGAGCGGTCCTAGAAGTTGCTAATACCACACTGCATCTCCCGTTTGTTCACCTTCTGGAGAAGTACATGAGCTACAAAACCCAGGAGCAGCTTTATCTGAGAAGACGCAGATACCTGGGCTGCCCAGGGCTTGTGGACGCAGGCCTCCAAGTCCCACTAGCAAGCCAGCCCAGGGGCCATCCAACTGACTGTGGAGCTCTCAACGCACCCCGGGCACACACTACTATTTTGTGGATAGCTAAAGTAAACTTTCCAGGCAGTTCCCAGTCTTGACACTCACTGGCTGGAGAAGACATCTCTCCCTTGCGTGATTCTGCTGAGTCAGCTGCTCTTGACGTGTAAAGAGATCCTGACTATCATTCGTGCTCTTGCCACCCAAAGGAGCCGGGGGCACTTAGCAATTTGCATGATTTGGCTTATATAAGGACTCCAGCTGCAATATAACTTTTTTCCTTTCCTACACTTTTCTATTTAATCTGAGTAAGAGGCTTGTGAGAAGGTGGTGCCAGGTGTAATTATGCCAGAAAAGATGAGCAGGCTCCTCTGACCATCAGGGCCGTTATTTGCATACGCTGTCACACCACCTAATGCTTCTGGCTGCATGGCACAACGTGGAGGGAAAAAAACTTGGAGAAGAACAATCAAAATACCATTTCACTCTTTCTATGTGTCATTTTTATTGCCTCTTTTCAAAATTATTTCTCAAGTCAGTACTTGCCATTGTTATGTGCTATGCTCCGAAAGGATCAGTAGAATCTTTTAATCCTTGATTTATAGATTAACCTAAAGCAGGGATGTCTTTTATGCTTGAAAACTAAATTTACCAACTGCCCAGCACTGTAGCTTGCTTCAAAAAGAAGTATTTTCTCTCCCACCCCAACAATCTGAAAAGGTTTGCACTTGCTTATCCCATTAAAGGAGTCCTTAATTCCAATTTTATTGTCATTAGAGGGAAGAGGGTGACAGTGCCAGAACATGACTGTGCTATTCAAAGTCATTAACCCAGTAATTTGCTGACTAACGCAAATCCCTGCTTGAAGGCTACCAGAAAACACTGGAAAACTTCTGATTAAATCCTTTGGGGCCCTTTCGTCTACTAATATCATTTTCTAGAGCGCTAACAAGGAATCACATGGCGCAGAAAGAGAGAGGTGGTTTTCCCAAGATGCCCAGGAGAGCTATAAAGCTCTAAATTAGCCTGTGCTCTCCAGCGCTGGAGTCAAGCACGATGACCTTTTTTCTTCTGTATTTAGGATAAGTCCTGGAATGACCCATTGGACACTTGATCTTCATATAACGTGTTGGCCATGCAGAAAACAAAGCAGGGGGACCTCGCACTGAGCATTACCTTCAATGGTTATATGGTTGCTACCACCTGAACTGGGGGTGGAGATAAAGACAGGGAGATCCCTTACCAATTACTGTCATGGGCAAAACAGGCTCGACTTGGGGAAAATTAATTTTATTTATTGCCTGTTAAAACAGGCACTCTCTTTTTCCCTCCTCCCCTGCCTGTCTGGTGGTTTTGCCCTTTTTTAAATATGCTTTTCCAGAGGTGCCACCAGCGTTGCCACTGGGTTCAGATGTGCCCTGCGGAGCCAGCTGGAAGAAGCCAGAGCCGCATGAGTCCAGCACGGGGCAATCCTGACCTCTTCTAAGAGAGGAGCCCCGCTACCCAACCCGGAACACTCCGTCCACTGGTCTGCTAGCCTACAGGCTGGGTCAGCCATACTAAGGGAGAACATCTTCCTTTTAGCCAAACTTCCTTCATACCCTTTTTGGAGAAATGATAAACTAACCGACACAAAGACCTCCAGCATTTCACCTGGAGTACAAGCAACCGAAGTGTTATTTTTATGACAATAAGACGACTTGACTACACTTCCATGCATTAAAAAGACCGATTAATACTTTTCTTGTCCGAGTGACTTGTAAATGTATTTCTGCTTTGCACCTTTGGCAGCAGCATCCAATGGCCAAGCGTTTTCATAAAACTGAAAGCTTTCCTGACCTTTCCTGCAGCAAGAAGTCACCGACTTCCTCCTGCTGTGTATTTGCATAGGGAATGCTTTTAAGCCAGCAGTAGTCAAAGGAGAGTTTAGTAGTTGTGTCCAGGACTGTATCCTCAAGCGAGAGGTTAGTTCTACAGGACCTCCTTCAGCCAAGCTCTATGTCGTGCCTGGAGATTAAAGACACAATCTTATTATGTATTAATAAATCAGATTGATATATAACACCTAGAGATGAAAATTTGGTAAATGTTGCTCTTTTGCATGCACGTTCCTTATCCTTTTGTAACTGAATTCGAGCCAGTGTCATCTTTAAAAGGCATTGCTCAGACAGTCGGTGTGGCAAGAAGACGACTTGCATCATGCCAGGCGTGGATGAGGAAGAGTCAGAGCTATCAGCCTCCTGCCGCTGACTTCTCTCCATACAGCCTGGCTACGGACAATCCTTCTCTCGCATCCTGCAAGGCTACAAGCACCGAGACACAAACTTCAGCTGGATTAGCACTCCTTGCTAACCTCCCTTACCTAAGCGGTCTGCTCTTGGCTTTCTAACTTTTCTAGAGCCAAGCTGCGGAGCGGTGATTTGTTACAGCTTTTGTCATTTATAAATGGCTATTTGCATGTTTTGTTCATTATTACAGCCTCTGAGTCATGCTAGTCACTTCTAATCATTTCTATACTAAACATTCAACTGCTTAAAAGCAAAACCCAGCCCCGTGTGAAGCATTCGCTGGTGAACAGGGCCATAAATCACCTTGGCCGAGTTCTCAGAAGCGGCTGGGCAAGGAGAAGTTTCCTAGCTGTAAATGCCCCCCCCACCTTTTCCCAGACTCTTGGACTTTTGATAAACACAAGCAATTAGCACCTTTGAAAAAACATCATTTTCCTTCCCCGCTGATGGAATATTGGATACCCAGAAGGAAACTGTGCCTTGGAGAGAGGTTCCAGGCAGGTCTTCAGGATTGTGCATGGGATTATTAACACTGCTTCAACTCATTCACAGAGCGATGTGCTAACATGCTCCTCTCACCCACACCTCCCTGCACCGGGAGTGACATGTGCTGTGACAAGCCCATTTCTGTCTGATGGGAAGAAAAACAAACATTAACAGTGGATAATCAAACAAACGTGGGCTCTTCAGTTCTTGGATGGGAACTCACTCTTAGCTAATGTCATAAAACATGGGAAGAATGCTCTGTAATTAAATCCTTCTCTGGAAATATTTGACTAGGTTTGGGATGAGCTATAGGAACAACCTTGAAGTCAGCAGCGGCAGTAAAGGTTGGATGAGACTGGGACTGAGGGATTTGCAGCAAAATATATACTGGGGAGAAGCTGGAGGTAAGATGCTGCTATGTTAAGCAGGGGAATTTAGTGAGGGATTATATACAAACCCCAGCAAACCTGGTTTTCCTTCTGTTTACATCCCTGCAGCCACTCTGCCGCTGCGTTTGCAGAGAGGAGCCAAATTTCCACCACTACAGTCGCTATCACACAGTTTTCATCTTTCTGATGCAGGGTTCAGGTCCTGCTTCCACGCTGTCTGCCCACAATCGACTCTTTCTCCAGCCACAACAGTAGCTGAGCCATTTTCAAGAAAACCCCAGACTGGTTTAAGTGATGTGGCGCTAGATTTACAGCACAGAAAACAGCAGCTCTGGTGTGTCATCCGCAGCAGGCAGAACAACGGAAGCCAAGGCTGGAGACCTACAGGTAACAAGATGGAAATTTCACAGTAATTAAACCACTTGCCACCAAAAAATGCTGGCAAGAAGAGGGACACGTCGTGAATCCTAATGACGCACAGAGATACGGGAAGCTGAGCCTAAGGAAACGCTCAGGCTGTTCAATTCTGGATCCCGGGAAGATGTGAGCAATGCTCCAGAAGCACGGGGAGCCCAAACAGCCGCAGTCTGAATTTCCATACCACCAGAGCAGCGTCTCATGTGGGTAGTGCTGGTTCTCCCTGTAGATCTCGGATCTGGACCGGGACCTCCCCTTCTCCCCAGCCTGCACAGCTACACATTTCCTTTGTTCATCACTAATTCCCTTCTCTCCACCTGACTGACAAATGGACATTCTCCATCCTTTGCCTCTATTCATCCTCCTGAACACGGATCCCACCTCAGAACAGCCTCAGAGGTCTAAGTTCAACCTACAAAGCTCAGCTTGTCCAGGGCAGGTTGCTCTAGGACCTTCAGGCCTGTCACTCCCAGGGAACCAGATCAGGGTGGCACACACATCCGACAGGATGCACCGCTGCGTGTCGGATACATTCACATATTACACCAAGATCTGCAGCAACAGGATGCTGAAAACGATGCTCTGAAATCTGGACTTGCGTGGGTCGTTTTTTAGGAAGTCATAAAGAGTGCACAAACCCCCACCGCAAGTTGGGAAGGGTGCCTGAAGGTACACGACAATTCCTGAAAACCACTTCCATTTTCCAGTGCCTTCCTATTTTCAAAGCCACTAAGCATTCACACTGAGCTGAAAAGCTTAAGAATGAACTTTACTTTTGGAAAACATTCAGTTTCACTGAAAAGCAATATAAATGGAGAGGAAAGGACCAACCATGGAAGCGAGAAGTGGGATTTGTTAGTAAAATGGAAGAAATATGAGTACTGAGTCTCCTATGTGCTGAGTTCTGTTCTAGGTTATCTCTCTTACCATCTCACACAACACCAGTTAAGCTAAACTTTCTGTGCCTCAATTTGTCACATGTTGAGATGGATGAGCATTAATTACATTTGCCAAATGCCTGGCAGTCTTTTGAGGAAACACACAAGAGATGATAATTCTAAATTTCACACAAGGGCCGCTGGAGTCCGTGGTCTGCAAAGGAGTCAAAGCCAGTGCAGAGCGGATGCTTCCAGCAGAGCGGCAGGACCATGGGAAGTTACGGCACCGATGGCCATCAAACCCAGCCAAGATCACACATCTCAAAACTGTGTTTCAAAAGAAGTAGACACATATAAAAGAACAGTCTCTTCCTGCTGGAAGCATCAGGTAAGCCCCCAAAGGAAGTGTTAGAAACTCGTTTGCACAACTTTATAGCTTCATCAGAAAAGACAATGTCAAACTTGGGCTACTGAAATGGTCTTCCAACTGGATGCTGAAGCAGACAAAACAACAAAAAGAATAAGAGAAAGCTGATGTGGTGACCAACCCCCAGCCTACTTCCTTCTTGTTTTTGAAATCCGAATCCAATTTGCAAACTAAGAGTCAAATACCATTGTCAAAAGATGTAATTCCTACAGCTGCTGGGCCACGGGAGAAAGACTCAAGGGCTTGACAAAAGAGTACAAATACGGTACGCACTGGCAATATTTCCCATTACATATTTCAAAGGAAAAATTGAAACCACATTTCTAGACCGCAGAGTTGAATTACCAGAAGGGCAGTGGCATACACACTGATCGCTCTGCCTCCCCTCCTCTTCCTCCCCAGCCTACCCTCCCTGCGGCACCTTCCCAGGCAAGCCATCAAACACCCCGTACCTACGGCAGCAAGGCCAGACCGCTGGCGTCTGCGCACCCGTTTCAGAGAGAACATGCCCGTAGCGTGAAAGGGTTAAAGAGGACAATAAAACACAGCAGGTGCAAGCACACAAGAAAGAAATAAAGCAAAATTCTCTCCTTATGGGAGCAATAGAAATGATTGAGAGTGTGGACTCTGTAATCTGCAGAAACTGGGGCGACACTGTTGAGTCAAATTAAACGCACAGAGTGGAAAAATCCTAGCCCGACAATATATCTGTGTCATGTGTCTGCCTGTAATTTACTACCACAGTTGGAGTCTGCCTGCGATAGATTCAGGGGAGAGAATTAATGTGCAGAGCTCGTTTCCTTATGAAGTACGGACATGTGCGTACGTCTGTAACCACACTGAAGAGTGATGAACAGGAGAGTAAATTTTTTGCACTCCCCAATCCCCCCGTCACGGTTAAGAGCTGTCTCCACCCTATCACTGCGCGCGTTGTGTCTGCTTATAGGGAGGCAGTGAGAAAAATACACGGGGTGAAGCCTTGCGAGACAGGTAATTGCTGGGGGCGGAAGGGGTGGTGAGGCTACAAAGCTGCCAAAGGGATGTGCCCCCCCGGGGAGCAGCTGCGCTCCTGCATCCCTGATCTCCGCTGCCAGCAGACAGCAGCGCCACCGGATCCGAGCCCGGTATTCAGTGGCGCCCAGGGATAGGACAAGAGGGAACAGGCACAAACTCGACCACAGGAAGTTCCATCTGAGCATGAGGAGGAACTTCTTTCCCTTGAGGGTGGCAGAGCACTGGCAGAGGCTGCCCAGAGAGGTGGGGGAGTCTCCGCCTCTGGAGACATTCCCAACCCGCCTGGACCCATCCTGTGCCACCTGCTCTGGGTGCCCCTGCTCTGGCAGGGGGTTGGACGGGATGATCTCCAGAGGTCCCTGCCAACCCCGGGGATTCAGGGATTCCTCTCCTGAGCCCTTTCTCTGATCTCCTCAAGCAGCCTTAGGTGCCATCACACAATGCCCTTTGAGAACGCCAGGTTCTGACAATACACAGACAGGACCACCAGGACTCGGGGATGCCAACGTGCTCACCCGAAGCGCGGGCGGGAAGCAGGGTGCATCGTGCTGCACACCAGCCTACCTCGGCCGAAGGCAGGGGAAGCGCAACTGCTCTCCTGGCTGCAGCAGCTTAGTCCCACTCAAGAAAAGGAAATTCTCTCCCGCAAGACACACAAAGGCCAGGAGCGGCACCAGCAGCTCTGCACAGCCCTGCCTCTAACAAGAGTCCCAGCCAAAGGCCCCGGTGTCAGTGATCCGAGCAGACCAGTCCGTATTACACACCGGCACACTTTTTAGAGGAGTCCTTCTCCTCTCCAGTGATTCTGCTCAACCAGCCACGGGGCTTTACTTTGCTGTCAGTGTTGGATTTCAGCTCCGAGACTTGCACTGCAGCTGCTGGCCAGGTTCAGCTCCTTCTCATCGGCTCTAGGAAACTTGCAGGGTGAAACACGAAACTGGGCAGTTCTGGTGCGTTACCAGCGATGCTCTGGCATGACATCTTGACGTTCATTAACGCCAGGCAAGTTCAAGCATCCCAGAACTGGTTTTTTTTTCTAGTGGATAGATGCAAAGCAAGAATCAGTTTGTCTCCTTTTTTTCTTACACACACACAAAGCCCAGATCACAAACCTAAGCTTGAGGGGCAAAATTACCCTCCCTCCACTAGTAAAAGCATAAATAGCATCAAAGACGACAACAGAGCCACAAGTGTGTGAGGGGAAATGCTAAGCCACAGGAGTTTGCAACTCCCTTTAAAAACAGACAGACTTTCTTTAGGTAAACTTACGCTGAAGTGTGCCCAGCTCTGCTGCCCCTGCGCTGCGCCCTGCGCCGCAGGTGGCACGGTGCCCTTCTTCCTGCGGCACGCCGCCCCCATCCCACCAGAGACTGAGACTTTCCAAGTCCTCCAGTTTCCAAGTCTTTCTTTCACCTCCCTTCTTCTATTGAATTGTCATCAATTTGGAGAGAGAACAGCAGATGTGCCTTTTTCTCTTTTTTTTTCTCCCCCCCCGGCCCCCCCCAGCAATTACTGGATTTAGTTACCTGCCAGCAGCAATCCAGGCAGCGGCGGGAGGGGGAAGTAAATACTCCCTGGCTCCTTTCCAGCACCCGAGTATTATTTCATACTCCAGTAATCATACAGAAGCTAATTAGGTATCTAAATAGGCCGGGATTATTTATTCTGTAATTTAACCGCCTGACAGTTGTCACAGGACATTTGTTTGATGCTGCTTTACCTCATTTTACGATCTTTTGCTGGCAAACGGCTCCGTCACAGTGAGCAGGATGGAGCAGGGTAGGTTTTGAGGGGCTTTAGCCTCCGCGAAGCACCCATCGGGGCAGAGGGTTTCCCTTTGAGAAGCCGGGTCCCCAGCGCTCGCTCGATCGTCCCCGGCGCTCGCGTCCTCGTCCCCAGAGGGCTGCAGCCAGGACACGGGGTGGCCGTGCTGAGGGAAGGAAGCTGGAATAGAAACTCCCGAAAGACTCGGACTAAACACAAACCTGCTAACGTTAAAGGCATTTTTTGAAAAAGAGATAATTCCTAGGGCCCTTCCTTGTATCTATGTAAGAAAACTTTCCGGAGGGAAAATTCAAATGCAATTTTACCTATATTTTTCAGAACAGCAAGAAATCACATTGGAATCGAAGCGGTGTTTGATTTCATTCGCTGTCTGCAATGTTAAAAGAATATTGAACTGAACGAAGTGAGACTTCATTAACAAGCTTACAAAGCTCAGAAACGTTTTTTAAAGGATTTAAACATTTAAAAATGCAATTTTGTTTGGAAAAATGGAATTTCAAAGCGTTTATGTACAGAAACCTAACACAGGAGAAATCAACAGGCCGACCTTGCGTTCAGAAACAATCATTCAGGAAGGGGAAAAAATACCGTAAAGAATTATTATTAAAAGTATTTACAGGAATTTGGAAAATCTGAATATATACAAATCCATTTCTCCGGACAGGAGCTTCACCTTTCCGGAGACCAGAGTGGCTTCTCTCCCCTCTGCCTCGCCGTGGCCCCTGAGCAGCCAGGGAAAAGGTGGGACCTCAGCGAGACGTCTCCACCTGCCAGAGCTACCTGCTATTGACTGTCTCAAAACCATAACCACCAGCTCAGTGGGGTAAGGCACGATTTAATGCATATGATGGATGTAATTCACATGATATTTAACGCTCTATATAAGACAGACTGCACGCCGGCTAAATTCCACATTCCCACATGGACAAAACCACCCCGGGTGATGACGGTCAGGGCATGGAACGGGCCGCGCTTTCTCGCATGCGGGAAGAGCTCCAGCATCCAGACGCTGGGGGACTCCGCAGCTTGGGAAGTGCGTTAGAGGATACCTCCGCAGCCCACGGCAGTCAATTAAGATGTGACTAATGACCACAGTGTGTCATCTGGGCCGTGAAAGGAAAACGGTGGGAGAAGGCCGTGACCCTAAGCGTAATGGAAAGAGGTGGACTGTGCTACAAGAGGAAGCGTGCACAGACCCAGGGACTGTGTCGGCTAAAGGAGCGACCCCGGGAGGAAGAGTGTTTGCTCGGACAAGAGCTCTTTGTTGGGCAGCCCATTGAGGGGGTTTAGTTTCAAGCCGAAATAGGTGTCTGATTACTCTCTCACTTGGAGATAAGGTACCTGAATGTCTTGTGCAAACACGGGGAGGCCAGAGGGAGAACAAAACTTTGTGGAAAAGGCTCTTGGTTGCACATTGTCAAAAGGAAGAATGTTCTGAGGAAAAACCAAACAATTCCCTCTGACTTTTGTTAGCACTGATGGAAAGTGGCAACGTATAAAAATGAGCTTTACGGCTTGCCAGAATGTCGCTGGGAGTGGAACAGATGGCCAATTCATCTCCACCGAACTTGGCACTTCTAACAAAAGAAACAATATGTGTTTTGCTACCCTAATTTTTCCCCCAGGTATCCCAGCAGGTGACTGGGATGTCTGATGACAAGAATGACTTGACTTGTGCTCCCCAAGAGCACGACTTGCTTGTTTCTGTGGCCTTGCCATTGTTTTGCCCAATTACCCGCTCCTCTGCAGCACGCCGGTGAGGTTTCTCCAGATCCAGAAGACAATAGCAATCCTGGATGACACACACACACGCGCTCACGTACACAAATGTCACCGCTTACCGGGGACTCATGTTTTCACCGGGAGATTCATTTCAGTTTCCTCAGGACTAGTCTGAAAGCGTCTATTTTCTTGTACTGCAGTTGCACACGACACATCGCGAAGATGCTTTACAGAATGGAACTGGCTGTAAAAATTCCAAGATGGGACCGAGGGATCCAAGAAGCAGTTGGCTACCCCAGTATGTTTTCACATTTCGTATGAATTCCCAGGCATAACCTTGACTTCGAGATTTATATTTCTCTGCAGAAGGGATAAACTGCTGCATTTTCCCACCGGCAGAGCCTGAGGGTTCCACCAGGACGGCTCTCACACCAGATTCCGGGCAAGGGAGGGGGAAAGATCCTTCTCACACGGATGCAGCGTGCACGGGGCACGCGTACGGACACCCAAAGGAGGGAGACATGATTGACATGAACACAAAATGGGCAGCATCTCTGGATAAAACACATTTTTCTCCACCTCCCATGCTACAGCTGAACCGTGGCGCAAACTGATACATACCGAGATTCGTAAAATTTGCAAGTCTTGTGAAGGTGAAAGGGAGCCGGGGATAACCAACGTCTCTAATATTCTCAAGCATGGGCAATACAGTCCGTTAGCCACCAGCATGACTCTCGGGCTTGACAGCTCTACTTTGAATATTTTCCTGCCGTTGCTTTTCTTTGTAACAACAGTAGATGAAATTACCAAGTCTAAAAGGCACTAGAAGTTGGCCGCCCGCTCAGGAACAGTGGATGGGTGTTTGTGTGATCTCTACAAGACTAAATGCTTTGGAAAAAACACACCACAGCTCTACAAGTAGTTTCTGCTCTACCTAAAATTTGTCTGGTCACGTGAACAATACTCTATCACGTGTTAATGAAGCAGCCAGATCATTAAAATAATGTAAAAAAAAAAAAAACCATCAATGCTGATCATTCACTGGAAAACTTCTAGAGAAATATTATTAATAGTAGATCATTTTTAAATGATATTTTAAAGAAACTGGATTTTTTTTTTTTTGTATTACGATGCATTAGGAGAACATCTAATGGGTTAACTAAATACTTTATCCACAAGCTATTATATTAGGAAATACAACATTATATTGCCCCCAGAGCAAAAAGTTGCTTTGTCTCACTAGTAAATATTGACTAAAAAACACTGATTAAATGAGTATTCCCATCCTGCTGACTCAACCACAGCAGGGTTTGTTCCCTTAAGAGAGCGCTCCACGCACTGAATAATACGTACAGGGGAATCAATCATTAGACACATGTTTAGGATATTATCTTTTCCAACAGAAAAGGCTGGGCTTTCAGGGAGAAATCAAAATCCAAAACAAGTTGCTCGAACAGCTTATCTCACAAAAGCCCAGCAGAATAGGTCCCATCCCAGCCTTACAGAAAAGCACTGCCCTATTCCTATATTTTACAGAATTTGTAAAAAGAACCATCTCATTGTTTTTTCTTCTCATCTCATCATTTTGGTTTGTGGCAATCTATGGGGAAATGGAATAGTCTTGCAGTTAAAAATACAAACTTGGGTCTGCGTGATTGTAGGCAAATAATCTCCAGCCTGATTTTTAAAGATACCTGATGAAGATGCAGAACTGGGCTATTTTAGAATATGCCTCAATGTCTCCCTGCCACCACTTTCAAGGGAATTGAAACCCATAACCTGTCTTACTTAAGCCTCCCAATAGCGAGTGGAACAAGGCCTAAATATCTTTAAAATGCTTGAGTTGGACAGATTTTCAACACAGCTCAGCTCAAATTTCCCCTGCTTCAGCACGATCCGTGCACATGAAGTCAGTAGGACGGGTCCGGGGCTCGCCATCGCGCACGGCTCGGAGAAGGCTGCCGAGCATTTTTGGGAATCTCGCCCCTTTCTCATGTTCCCAAGTGAAAGATGAGCTGCTTGAAAAAGAAAATAAAAAAATCTCGCTTTCATTTCTGTAAAATAAGGGTTGCAGCACACTGCTGATTCACACAGGCTTGGGAAAACAATAATTGTAAAGGGCTCAGATGTTCAAATGGTACTTAAAAGATGAAAACAAGGTCAGTCAGTCTCGCTACGCTTCCCATTCCACCAAGCCTCCTTTTATATTCCTTATTCCACTTTGCTACGTTCTTGCTTGTTGGCTTCCAAGACAAGGCAATTTAATTCAAAATATTTAAAACTACTGAGGGAGGAAAGCTGCTACAAACCTTTAAGTGTCAGGCTGGGAGCAATCTGGCAGGTCACTTTTTGCAAGTCTACAGCAAAATATTTCAGACTATCGTGAAAATAGGGGGATCGGAAGGTCCTGAGCTTTATTTCCAGTTTTGAATAGCGTGGGGAACCACAGTTAGATGTATTTCAACTGAATCTTGCCAACTTAAAATTTCCTAAGACTGTTAGTTCCCAGCAGGCTTTTGAGAAAGAAAAAAAAAAAGCGGTACTGAAAATGGATATTAACTAAGAATTATATTCTTGGTTCTGAAAAATTTTATGGCCCTTACTTTTGAAGTTTGTCACGTGTGACGGACCAAAACCAAACTTACGAAGGGAGCACAGGTGGATTTTGACAAAAATGGATGGTCTGAAGGGTAAGGCTCTCAGTGCAGCCCCCAGATGTGCAGCAAAAGAAATACCACAGCTCTAACAACCAGAAGAAATAGCGTAGCAAAGGTTGGGTGCTTCTCCAGGGCTGCCAGCCTGGCCAACAGCAGGAATGTTGTTCAGGGTGGGACACTCTTGCTGTGGGCGAACACCCAGGGAAATCGCTCCAGGCAGTTCCTGTGTGTTTCCCTGGGATTTTTGCTATAGATTGTAGAGGAGGAAAGACCGGTCGGCTCTCTGAGCTGCTTTCAGTCCTGGTCCTCTACGTCAGAGGGATCAACTGGTGCCCAGAGATGCTCCGGCAGATGGGATAAAGACGGGCAGCGCAGAGCTGCTGGCCCGGCCACACAGCTCATCCATCACCCAGCCCGCCAGACTGGGTCAGAGCAGTGGTCTACCTCCTTCAACGTTGCGTCTCATGAAGTTGCCAATACAAGTCTCAAAGGCCATAAAAACTATACGGCGTGTTTTGTTAGAATGATTGCTCTGTCATCGCCCAGACGTTGTTGTTATAGGTGCTACATGGGGTAATAAATAAAATGAAATTAGACAGTGTCATGCAATGGAATAGGCAATCCATGCTGGCAGCTCTCCCGGTCAGATCGTACCCAAGCTCATTAGATCCAGCACACATTATTTCACTGATGAAAATACAACTCATCGCATATGTGCCTGTCTGGTCTTTTCACTCAGTGAGACCTAGACAGGGACCTGAGCCCTCACCCGAGCTCCACACTTTTCATCCAGATCCAAACATTCATTTTCATGTTTTATTCCCTCCTCGCTTACATTCGAGCAAGTAAGGACTGTGCTGACTGACCCAGACTGTTTCAACCCCCTGTTTAGTACGAGGAGAATCAGTCCTTGACACCAAGAGTGTCACAGAACTGCTTTGGGAAACACCTTAGTAGAAATTTAAGTGCCAGGTACAAACACCACATTTTAAAAGATATTTAAAAGGAAATCGTGAGAGCTGCAAAATACCAGACTAGCTCTACGATGCCATTTTGTTTGATCACTTAATAACCTTCCAGTCGCCAATAAGCTAATTCCAGCCTCTTGCCTGGTCCAAGACGTTTCCTGAATCCAGAAATTGCACAAACCCCTTCGATCCTGTCCTGCCCCAATGCAGTGATGAAGCACAAATGCTCTACTTCCATGGAAAAACCCGCGGCTTTGGACTGCTGACCCACACTGGAACAACATCAGGACCTTTTTTCACAAGACCTCCAGGAGCCATCCAGCCCTTTTCCTGCAAGCCAGTGGCAGGCTATTCATCCACAGCACGAAATCTGGCAACTCAGGACAACTTCTACCCTGCTTGGAGTAGGGACATTAAAAAAAAAAAAAAAAAATCACAGTTTTTGCGCTGTTGTTTTAGCTGCTCCAAGCCAATTCTTGTTGGACAAAGGGTTGGGTCTGCATCTCCTGCACCTGCAACAGATGGTTTTGGTCTGCAGCCACCCTACTGCCCACCCAAACACCACCCCAATAACCAGGGGAAACGCTCACAGCCCTCACCTACCACATGGATGACACTGTCTCTACCATTACTCTGGCAAAATAGACTCCTCTATACCAGCCAGCTTATCTTCTTGATCTTACATGCATTTTGGGGAGATTTGCTTACCATTTTGGAGTTCAGGAACCTTCAGGTCAGTAATTTTGGTCACTACAAATATTGGAGTTCTGTTCACAGCGGAATAAGTAATTTTTAGACTTCGGGGGTTTTTTTCCAATCAAATGAGAAAATGTAAAACTGAAAGTTACACCAAATCTGGAAAATGCCTTTTTGAAAAAGGATGTTAAAATACGGTGAGCATTTTCCAATGAAGCCTATTGATAACACTTCTTGTTAGAGCAGCTTGATGGTGTCTCAGCCACGCGCCCCCCATGACATCCTGCGGTTCCCCAGATGCGGAGCGATGGTGGCAGACCCCATCTAGCTACTTGCTGCAAGAAAATTGTTTGAATCACTAAAACAGAGTCAAAACAGGCCAGCTTTTCAGCTAGGATTACCTGCCAAGAAATGGAGAGGGATGGAGTAAGCTGCACGACACGGCCGGTTCGGGTGACCACCGCTAGAGCCACAGCCCTGCATGCCATCGGATGCATGAGCGTGGCTGCCCCAATGTGCCACGCGTAGCTCACCGCTGCTTAAACGTGCTCATTACTGGCCTTGCGCATAATTGTAGGAACCCTGGAAACGTGAAGGAAGCGACCTGTACAATCCTCTGTAAGATATGTCCCAGCCGGAGCACGGCATCCCGGCCACAGATCAGCCTGGAGTCCTGACCCGGCCCCTCATTAAGACTTAACGGTAGAAGGAGACGAGTTCTGTGCGGAGCTGCCATAGAGAGATATCTGCCAAGAATTTCTTCTTGACTTGGGAGATTGTCGAGTTTCTCTAGAACTTTTCTATAAAAAAAACCAAACAGAGCAGCTTCCCTCCAAGGATCCCAACGTGCTTTATCACAGAATCACTTGGGTTGGAAGAGACGTTCAAGATCATCGAGTCCAACCATAAACCTATGCCAAAACCACCCCTAAACCATGTCCCTCAGCACCACGTCTGCCCGGCTTTTAAATACCTCCAGGGAAGGTGCCCCCCTTCCTGGGCAGCCTGTTCCAACGCTTGACAACCGTTTCCATAAAGAAATTTTTCCTAATATCCAACCTAAACCTCCCCTGGCACAACTTGAGGCCATTTCCTCCTGTCCTATCGCTTGTTACTTGGGAGAAGAGATTGACCCCCCCCTTGCTACAACCTCCTTTCAGGGAGTTGTAGAGAGTGATAAGGTCTCCCCGCATCCTTCTCTTCTCCAGGCTAAACAATCCCATCAGCCTGTGAAATCTCAGGAGCAGCTCCCGCGATAGCTAATAGCTGGTATACTTTGTTTACAGGTAGCCAAATGGGGACACAGAAAGGCTGACGGGTGGCACTTGAAACTATCACCAATTTAGGCAGCTGCCTTTATGTATACATCTGATTTTTAAACAATATGCTGGGTGGTGGAGTTTTCTGTTTTCATTTATCCAACATGCAAGCCATATAAGCAACCCCATGAATAAACTCGTATGATCAAGTATTAAGGGCAGTAAATACAGAGGGGAAAGTAAATTGTAAAAGCTACTCTGCTACAGACCCAGACCAGAAAAAAAAATGCCATTTGACTAATTGCAGCCAAGCTATATAGCTTGTAAGTTTTCAAATTCAGACAGCAAGCCGTAAAGTATATGAAATGTGCAAAAAAAAAAAAAAGTAGTGTTTAAAAAACAAATTTTAGACCATGGAGATTTCCTGAGCTCAAATGGGGTTTGAAAATAATGTAATGTTTTTGGAAGTAATTTTAAAAAAATTACAGTATCTTGTTATCATTTTGAAACCTTTGGCTATGTAAGAACATTAAGAAGGGGATCTAGGATTGCAGAACTTTTTGCCCCCATCAAAATCACCCCCACCACGAAGATGAGCCCCAAGTTCTCATGTGGTTTCTCCTCTCTTTCTCTTTTTGCACGTTTTCCCCTGCGGTTTCCCAGCCCCAGGCAGGAGCCTGGATGGGTGCGCAGGAGGGCAGTTGCGCCTGCACACGTCAGGCAGCTGCACAACCTCCTCACGTCGGCGCCGGGGCGCACAAATCTGCGCTGTGAGATACTCCATTACAGTTATTTCGGATGCCACAGAAAGCAGCGCTTGCTCCACAAGCTCCCATGGCCGTCAGCAGCCTCACCTCCGTGTCCATACCCCGAGGCTGAGACGGTGCGGGATCAGGTGCCAGACCCCGCAATCCGGCACCTACCAGAGCAACGCAAAGTCCTCCCATCGCTCAGTTTGCAGTTCTGGGGGTTCTTCCCCCACAACCCACTCCGGTCAGGCAGGGACTGAGTTTCTCGACCTCCCAGTAACAACTTCAACGTGTGATCCAGCTTTTTCGCAGGGTCTTCACCTCCTGCTCTACCTTAGCGGGACAGCAGTTTGGTCGGGATTTCAGAGCAAGAGCCTAGGTTCTTCACCAAACAAGTTTGTTGTTTAAGGTAAAGCTTTATAATGTTTTGTAGGACACAAAGAAAAGGTTGGATGTAGCACAAAAATTATATAAAATAAAACTTTGAAACGTTGCAAGCCGAAATAGGAAGGAATGTCTATACATCCAAAAGCTGGGGTGTAAAAACTCTGTCCCAACCCACAGGCTGAGTTTTCCAAACCCGTGCCCTCAGCGTAGCATATGTAGCCCCACACCGCATTCCAGTCAATCAGCGTAAAATCCCTCACTCCCCTCCTAGATGTTATCCTTCACGTGCTGGATTAGTTACAAGCTCCGTGTGCTCCGGTAGGCACTGACAGACAGCAGTAGATGATGTAGAGGCGCAATCATATCAGACTATTGAGAGTACAAATCTATACAGCATAATGAGTCTTCTATTGCATATATCAGAGCTTTGAAACGTTTTCTATTTAAATATATAGTCTGAAAACTTTCAGCATATATCATATCATCGAAACAACAGACTTCCATTGTTCAAACGGCATAAATCTATCACAGTCTTGTAACAGCATATGATTTCCACCAGCTACAGGCTTATATATTGTCACACCAGCAGCGAAGGTTTTGTACATGGAAATCGACTTACACTGTAAGAACAAATTTTGCATTGTTCTGTACCTTAAACTCACACGTTTCCATGATGACCAATGAACTATTACACAGATTGCTGGCAAGGGTAAATCACGCTGAATAATCAGATGTGTTTTGCCTAGGGGGGCTTGCTGGAGCGAACGGCGGCTCGGGGCTATTGTGGCAACGGAGCCCCAATGGAGCGGCCCCATCTGCTCCTTCTGCACCACCCAACCGTGGCGGCGGCACACCACGACCGTCCGACTCCACGCCAACCTGGAGGCTCTTGGGGATGCTCCTACAGCACCAGCCTCACCGCACAGTTGTCCCGCTCCGTGGTACGCAAGACCCCCCGCCTGTCCCCACAAGATCCTGAGGCTCACCAACCCCAAAATGGATTGAGTGGCGATAGTAGGACACTTCCTTGGAGGAGTCAAGGATCATATATAGTCATCAGGATCATCAAGTTATAGTCCAGCATCGGGATAAGCATTTAGTGGCTTGCTGCCAGGCGGAAGATACCTGCCTGCTTGGAAAACGTCCATGTTTCATCTTTGCTAGCTGGAGCTCCACAGTTGGCCAGAGGATGGCTGAACAGGGACCAAGAAGAGCTTGGTGGTAGGCCCCTCCAAAGGAAGTGGCCCACTGCTGGGCTGTGGTCCCAGCTAAGCAGCCTGCTGCTCTACCTAGCGAGTGCTCTTATAAAGGGTGCTCCTGGAGCTGAAGATCTGTGTTTTCCACCAAACACAACAAGATGCAGAGCCCTACTCTGCAAAAAGGACACGCTTCTGCATCACAACAGGCTGGCTGGAGGTAGCCTCCTCGTCTACGCTAGATAGAAGTGTTTCTATCCTAAAACATGTTCAATCTCAGCCTGCTTCCCTGTCACACAGCCTTGTTTCCACTCCCACACCCATCTCTGGCCACTCATCTCTGCAGCTGTCATCTCATGATGATCACACCATGACTATCCATACCTCCTCCAGGTGAAGACAGGTAAAATTTTCTTAGGGCCCTTGTGGGAGCTCACAAAAGCATGCAAGAGAGATCCCACAGCAGATGCTAAATCTGCTGGGGACATTTTGGAAAGCTACCCCTGCCTGAGAACGTGCGGCGGTGGCGGCACCCACACCCTGCCTGACTCAGGTGCTGCTGGTTGGCCTCTTGGGCCAGGTACACACCGCCTGGCCTGGAGTGCCCCCAAGAGCAGGTCTTGCACATCACAGGCAGAGGTGTCCAGAGGTCACACCAAGGGCAGGATGCTCTCGTATTTCCCCCGAGGATGTAACAGATGGAGTGCTGCAGAGATGCTCTCTAGGGCACTCCAGCAGCAAGACAGAGCAAACAATTGACAAATTTGGCCTCAAAGGCATGCCCACAGAGGAGGTGAACGCAGCCGTAAAGCCTGATTCACAAAAGGGAGATAAAATACATTGTCAAAATATGACCTTCCCAACCTACTTGGAGAGGGGATTAAAGTCTTTCTGCGCTTACCACTGAACCACGTCCTCGTATCTTAGTGGCCGCCTGTACGGAGTTGCCCATCATGCACAGAGTATAATTCTAAAGGACAGTAGGAAATGACTCACTTACTAGCTTGCTGTCGGAGGACTACATCATAAAATATTGGTTGTGCTCTCACATCGTACCACACAGGCAGGAGAATTCCTATCAGCACACAGAGGCTATAGAATTACATTTTCTCATCAAACCCCAGACATCCACCATAGATTACAGGCGCTCTGCTGGCAACACGCTCGGCTGAAACAGGCTTGCAGTGCGAGTTCAGGAGGAGATTGGCTTGCAACATACATGTCTTGCGTTTTCCTGTCATTTTGCGATACTTTATGAAATTTGAAAACAAGAGGTCATGAACCACAGCCGAAGCAGGAGCCAGAGCATAATCATCATCTTCCTGGCCCACAAGCAGTTTGGGATAAGGAGCAAACGACAAATATATTCAACAACAGGAGAAAGACTGCATGTGTTGGGCGATCATCAGGAGATAATACAGTAGCATTAAAGTCAGTGGTTCCGCATCTTGTCGTCCTTAGAACCAGGATTGCTGTCCGGAAGCTGAGACTCAATTAGTGGGGACAAATTATTATTTAGAGCCAAAGAGGCAGCATTTGTTACAGCTCTCAGCCTGGGAACAGCCTGCTGAAGATGCGGTTTAGGACAACGCCAACTTGAGAGTTTGGGCTCTTCCGTGCAAGATGTAGCGATACAACCCCAAGCAGTCCAAGGTACATTACAAGCTGGTACATTAATTACAGCTGGCTGGGATTTTTTCTTGTTTTTTGTTTTGTTTCTTTTTTTTTTTTTAACTAGGAAACCCCAGAATGTTGAAATTAAAACTGGCTGGGACAAAATCTTTTACGTTTAAAAACCTTCTATATGGTTAAATCACTTTGTTCTCTTTCAACCATTTCAAGCATAAAAGCCCATTCACATTATTTTTGCTTAATATTACCAGTAAATATGTCGCACAAGTTTATAACTGCCAATGAAGTACTTTCACTTATCTGAATAGGGTTTTCTTAACGAAGAACTTCTAGATCTCGCTTTCAGTAGATTTAGATTTCAGTGAGCGTCCTCACTGAAAACCTTGGAAATTTTAATGGGAAAAGGAAAGAAACTCCTTACCTAGCACAAGCATGAGAAGTTTCCACACAGAGTCCTAAAGAAAGGTCCAACAAGAGGGAGCCGCCGGCCAAGAAGATTGCTGGTCTACATGAATGAGACAAAAAAGGGCAGAGGAAGAAGCAAAGGAAATTGAAGGCAGAAGTAATCTAGAAATACAAGCTAGTTCATTCCCTGCATCCAAACACCTCGAGCTTGGCACAGTAAGTCTGTGCTGCTACAGATTTTTTATTGTATTAGAGTTTTTCACATGCGACAGTTTATCTGTCCTGGCAGTAGTCACCACTGCTGCCACCTAAACCACCTTTAAAGCTGCTAATCCACACCGTTCCCTGAGCTCCAGCAGGAATCTTGCACCACCCCAGAAAATGTTGCCACAGCCATATTAAAATCTGCATTTTGTAACGTGCTTTACCACAAATTTTGTGGGTTAGGGGAACATTACCTAATTTACCGTGCTTTGATGTGCGTAACAAGGATGTTAATAAAATTTTAGCACCCTAAAGGGCAGCGAGATTAAATTCACTATATTTGAAAGTACATCAAGATCCTTAGGAGAACATACTAAAGATAAGAGGAGTAAAAACCCAGCAACTGTCATGTGATAAGGTCAATATATTGTTAGCTAGTGGATATATTGTTAGCTAAAGAATACTTAGTATATCTTCTGCTGGATGTGGAACAGGCAGGATCTCAGCCTATTTTATTAGAATAATGCTAATTTGAAAATCAAGAGGCGACGGGCCAGCCCAAGCAATGTTTTTTCATTAACCCAAGAGGGATAATTTGGGCATTTAACATCTCGGCTCCAGACACCGACAGAACCAGCACCGGGACACATTTCACACGCTGAGTCACCCTTCCTTTAATTAGTAATAGCTACAAACACGGGCAAAGGTTTAATATATCTAAGTATCTCATTATATTATACAATAGGTATCACAGTGCACTAATTTTCCACTGCCCTGGGTCCATGAAGCCCTGCCTAGACTATTCCTTCAGAAAGAGCCCAGGAAAGCCAGGAGAAGGCCTTTAATAGAGGTTGGATGCATGTTTCCAGAATAGACCTTTAACTGATGTTGTGCCCTCATTTGAATGAAACATGGGACTTTGTAAAAATTCAGATCTTTAACACTAAAAGGAAATAATGCTCTTTTAGTCACCACTCATTTAGAGAAAAAAATGTCTCATTTGGTGTATTTAAGCTCTCGCTTATTATCTTGCTAGTAGCTGGCTATTTCTTACCGCCGTTACCTACGTATCTGTGTGTCTGATCTTCACGCTCATACCTGGGGAGCCCGACGTTCCCCACGAGTTTCCCCACAAACACTGTCACTCATTCTTCTCTTCTGCCATCTCTCTGGTGCTCTCAGGCCATCCCTTTGATTTTGAGGTAGTTCCCAGGTATAACTGAGGAGGGAAAAAACTGCAAATAGTTGAATATTTCTGTCTTCACATTTCTTTCTTCCTTCTCTTATTTCTGCTTATCTCTTGTTCCTAATAACCCCCGGCTTCCCTGCTTTCACTCTGTCCTGGGAACTAGAGACATATATATTTTCCTTCATAATGTTGAAATCAAAGGTTCTTTTCCAGCATGTTTTCCCCCTGGACTAATGTGGATATCAAAGAGCAGTGTTTGTATGCACGCTACAAACCAAACACAGAAGACCTCCAGCCTTTTTTTGACACTAATAGATGATACTACTGCCTGCAAGATTATCTGTTGTGTACATACTCTGCAGTGCCTTGATTCCCAAAGAGCCCAAGTCCCCTAAGACTTTCTCAAGTCTTTCTCAAGATACACATTTATTCTCCACTGGTAACTGAGGGGGCTCCCGCAATACCACAAAGCAATCCAGAGGCTGACGTATTTCAGGGAGATGGAAGATATGCAGGCGGAAGTACCTGATGCAACAATTCCATGTCTACAAAATACTGGATGAATCAACTAATCCCTTACCTGGGTCGACAGAGTCATCGTTTTTTTAAAGAGGAGGAGGACATTAGGATTAACTTGAATGACACAGGCTGAGAGCAGCCTACCAAATCCTGCCGCAGCAAACCTAAAACATCTGTTTGAGCTGGTCTGTATTTTTAGCTTTGATTCACAGAATTCGAGAGAGGAAGCCTCTCTTGTGAGAAAGGGGAAAATAACCCATTTAACCTGCCTAGATCCCTTAGTGGACAGATCCCTCACAAATTCTATGTTTCTACATAGAATTCTACAGCCACGAAAGCTTCAGGTGGAAGCGTACCTTGTGGGCAGTGAACACCATCAGTGCTACGGCACAAACCTGCTGGAAACCAGGATCTCCTCACTCCAGCTCTGCCACAGGCCGGAACCGCATCACTCACCACCGCAGCCAACGCGCAGGGGTCCTCCCCTGGTCCCCGGACGAGCCCCCGTCCAGGCTCCCCATCATCTGCAGAAAGAGCACATGCAGAACTCTGTCAGGGTAAGTAATGAGATGCAAATGTATTCCTTCAGAGGTTGATCCAAAGCCCAGTGAAGTCAATTATTATTAATGTAATTAGTACTGTATAAGCAGTTCAAGACATAATTCAAGTCAGGTCTCCATCAAGCCAGGCTGTGGATATATGCAGAGCGGAATTAAAGGGTTTACAACCTAAAGGGGTGTGACAGACAAAAAGAAAGAGAGGCAGGAGATGGGAGGTGATAGAAAAAGAGCAGATAATCTGCCACAGAAACCCAATCTTAATCCTGTGCTTTGTCTCTCAAACCGGGCAGCCTTCAGCGGGAATTTTCAACAAACGTTAAAGCAACAATGTGTTCATTAAACACTATTTTGAAGCTGTATCTGCAAAGAATTTTCTCTCTCCTTACATTTTCATTAATTTTGCCTTGCCTTTAGCAAACATAAGCACGCTTCTTATTTCTGTAGCAGCGGCTCTATATTCAGGGTCATTCAAGCCAAGTCAATGGAATGACCCTGTAGTTACCAGCATGAATGAAGAGCTGAACAAAACCCACCATGAGCTTCGCTTTATTCTGTATCAGTAATTAAAAACGCCTGAGTCACATTGTGCACTTCCCGCACTCCTACGCAGCCTCCTCCAAGGTAACTGCTTTGCTCCAGCGTCGCGGCCAGATGCCAATCCACGATCCCATCGCTGCGTGCTGGCACTGGCCCAAACTCTTTTTCTTTTTTTCCTTTTTTTTTTTTAATTTTTTTTTCCCCAGTCCAGAAGGGAGCGTTTACATTTGCGGAGGGAGGGGTTGAGGAGAAAGCGGTGAGAAAGGGAAGGCGGCTGGGCGTGATGCGGGGGAGCTCCCGCTCCTCCTTTGCTTTCCACAACACCCTCTCCCCAAGCTCCCGGCCGCTGCGGCTGGTGCAGTGAGAGCACCCTCTGCTGCTCTCCTCCCTCCGGCCAGCAAGCCCTTGGCATCTTTCAAACCCTACCCAAACACGTGCCGGGGGCTATTCCTGGGATTCCAACACCCAGTCTCCCCCGAGGCTCGCTTCCACCCTGCGTACCGGGCTCTGGAAGCACACCGTCAGGCTTTCCAGGTGGCGAGGGGGAGCAGGGGGACGGGGACCCGGCACACCTCCATCACTAATTCCACAAACCTCCTGGTTCCTAAGCCAAAGAAAAAGGGGAGAAGAAAGAAAAAAAAAAAAAAAAAAAAAAAGAAAAAAAAAAAGAAGGAAACTCCTTGTTCCCTAAGTCTAGTGTCTGGATGTAACCGGGGATACAGGCTGCATCAAAGCCGACGGCACGGGATTTATCTGGAAATTTCTTAGCTGCCGTTGCTATTAGACCATATGAATGCAATTATAATATTCCAATGGAAATCAGGCGAGTATGTGGTAAACCAAGGGAACATACAAGGGAATGTGTGTAAGATAATCTCCCTATCGTGCGTATACAAGGGCACCGGGATTTCATCCAGGACCCAGCCGTTGCCCACACCTCCCCGGTGCTCCTGGGGGAGGACAGCGAAGGCCGGTTGAAGCTCTGCTGGTGGGGATGGAGGACTACCAGGTCGCCCCTGAAATGGCAAGCCAGCCAGCCACGCCGGGGCAGACGAGGAAAAGAAGCAGTAGGAAGTTCTTTTGTAGCTGGAAAAGGCAAGTCAACATGTAAATCCTAGTTAAAATCTCTTTATTAGCAGCATTTTAATCACTTGCAAAATTTGGACCGGGATCAAAGCAAACATAAGGCAGCAGCTGCTGTAAACAGCCGTTGTTGAAATGGAAAAATGATTAGCGCTGAGGGAAGGATGTCAGGAGTAATGAGCCTGACTTGAATGCTGCTGGAGCTGAGCGCCGGGCACTGCTGGGCACCTCGGCACGGCACGTCCTGCCCTACGAACCTCTGAGGGGGGCAGAGATCCCAGACCTGCAACCCCTCCGTCTCCCCAGGGAACCATTTGGTCCACCAACCCTGGCCACACTTACAGCATCACACGGCTTTTCAGCCTCCGCCTGGAGCAGAGAAGACCTACACCCATAGAGGACCCTCTCTCCTTCCATCCCACACCAGACTCTAACACTGCAAGGCATTTAAACTACTGCAGAATTACAGAAGAGTAATTATCCACCAAAACTTGAACCGACTCCCAGACATGTATTAGACGTGTCTTGGCTCTAGCTGGATTACACTATCTTCCCCTCCTCCACGAGAAACCACATTGCAATGCGTTACCTGCTACAACTGGACCAGTCTGAGATATTTTTGTCTGCTGGTGAGAACAAGGTCTGCAAGCAGACCTTGTTTAAGTTTAAAGTTTAAATTTTAAGTTTTACTTAAATTGACTCCAGCTAAATTACCACATTTTTTAATGCCATTAAACAAAATGTGAAAAGCTTATCACGTCGACAGCAGAAAAAATTCTCAAAACTGGAAGATGTTTTATACGTGTATTTTAATTAACGCAACTAAATTAAAAAAAATGGGATAACTGTGCAGGCAAAGCACTCTGAATATCAGAGGGTTTCCCATCTCCGCAGCACAGGAAACAGGCAGTAACATCTTAAGCAAGTTCATAAATGCTTTAGGGGCATAAAACCATTTAATTTAAAAAGTCATTGAAAATCAGATCTTTTAGAAGTCACATACAAATGTTTTGTCCTCTTCCAGCTCTCTGCCCACCTTTAACTACAGATGTGGCAGTGCTCATGGCTCTGCTGACCTTCTGCTGGACCTTGGGATAACCAGGTACGACATCAATCTAGGCAGCCCCTCCAGGCAGCCAAACCAGCTCCGCTATTGGCATTAGTGTTTCTGAAACCACCAGAAACGTACTTGCCTGATTTTAAGGTTTACTAGCACAAGCCAAAAAGGTTTAAATGGCTTCGACTGGGCTCAGGGGAGCACCACACACCGTCATTGTTCTGGCTCCTGTGGCTTCTCAACAGGCCGAGCTTCAACAGCAACTGCTGATGTGCTTTTCACTCCCTCGTCCAGGTGCGTTCCGTGGTGTACGTGGGTGAATTCGTTACCCTAGTGAACATATACAGAATCCCAGAATCCCCCGGGTTGGCAGGGACCTCTGGAGATCATCCCATCCCACCCCCTGCCAGAGCAGGGGCACCCACAGCAGGTGGCACAGGATGGGTCCAGGCGGGTTGGGAATATCTCCAGAGGTGGAGACCCCACCACCTCTCTGGGCAGCCTCTGCCAGTGCTCTGCCCCCCTCCAAGGAATGAAGTTCCTCCTCATGGTCAGATAGAACTTCCTATGGTCTAGTTTGTGCCCGTTCCCTCTTGTCCTGTTACTGGGCACCACTGGAAAAAGACTGGTCCCATCCTCCCAGCACCCTCCCTTATACTGGGAACACAGATTTTTCCAGGAGGGACAACTCTGCAGTGGGATCAGACCTGATCAGAGAGCTGGTACTTATTATGAACAAAATCACCGTGACTATAAAGGAATGGGAAGCATGTATTTTGGTGAGTATTTTTTATGGTTGGTATTAGTATCTCTTTTGATACTTGGCAAGTGGAAGAGAGCTCAGGCACTGAGTGAGAAGCTGTAACACAATGCACGCAGCCAGTGGCACCGTGGTTTTTTTGTTGTTTTAATAAAAACTACTCAATCTGCTTTCACTGCCCATGCCACCGTAGCCATAGGAAAGGCGCGGAAATGAATTTTAACCTTATTTTCAGGTTGAACTATTCTACGCAACTGCGTTACGTAAAACACATTCAGGTCACCCTGAAGAGAAGTTCAGCTGTAACTGCTGCTCTCGGGTGTTGCAGTCTCAGCAACGCCCGCCCTACACCAGCAGTGCTTTCACCATGTTCTTAATTCTCCTGTTGTGCATTTCATGTACTCCCTCAAAAACAACTGGTCCAGCTCTCCCCATCAATCAAAACTCCTGAGCATCATCCACGCCACCGCAGCGCGTGCTGGCTGCCTAGATCACCAGGGAGAGAGGCCAAGAGTGTTCAACAACAGAAAGAGCCGACCAACTCCTCTGTCCTGGTCACACACCTTCTCTGGTATTTCTGGCCCCACTTCTCCAAAACATTCAACCCGTGCAGAAAGTCTGTAAAATGATTGGTGAGGAACGCAACAAACTATCTTCTGCTGCCCCAGACTACCACAAAGAACCGTCTTTCCTGTCCAATTCTCCAGCACAGTTTCCCTCTTCATTATCTTTAATACTAATAATACTGTTTGATATTACTAATAATACATCTTTAATACTATTTCAAATTAATTTGAGCAGTCTCCCCCCTCCTACAAGATGACTGACTGAAGCCAGATGCTTAGCTCCGGTGTCAAATCCTGCAAGGTGCTGAGCGTATGTGATTTTCACTGGTGTTAGTGGGCCAAGTGGTGTTAGTTGAACAAACCCCATTTAAATAGCTCAAACCAACTGAAAATCGGGTTTGCAAGAGCAACAACATTTCTGTTCAGGTTCTTGCACCAGAACAAGTTGCACGAGCCATCAGGGCATCTCGCCAAAGCACCAAACATCGGTGAGATCATATTGACTGGCATTAGCTCAAATTGTGGTTCTTCAACATCAGAAAAGGTGTTGAGGAACCTTTGTAGAAATCACAAGAACAATGCCACCGAGTCAGGGCAAAGGTCCCTGCAGGCTGCTGTTGGGATTCAGACATGCTAATGGAGAGTGTGAGAACATGATGAGCAAAGAGCTGTAATTGCTCTCACACAGGTTTCATTAGGACCTGCTATGCAGTAAAGTGACCACACCTCTGTAATGTTTGAGCCTACAGGCAGCATCTCTCTTCCAAACAACTTGAAACTTCTCACTGTTATTAGCTAAGGGTGAAATTCCACCATCGGGATCCAACTCAAAATCTACAGTGCAGGATGTCCTCAGAAACAGGTATAAAAACAATTCCAAAACTAAATTATTTGCTCCCATGACTTGCTTGTGCTCCTTATAAGGCAGAGGAGGCTCGAGCCACCACTCACTGCAACATCCTAGTCCCTCTCGCTACCCAAAGAACCTCTCTCCCCTGCCTCATTGCCAGGATGCCACAAGAAATTCCAACTTCAAAAGCAGCTCAAATCATTTTGAGTACAAACACATACACACGCCATCATCTTTCATGTGTGTCACGGGGATCACAGGCCAGTTCCTTAAATCATCTGCATTTCAAACGTTGCGTCTCAAAACGCCACTGTAGGCTTGAGAAGTTGCTTCCTACTCATCAGCTTAGTCCTGTCCAACTCGGGAGGGGGAAAAAAAAAAAAAGCATTGTTTAGTATTTTTCATTTCCATAAGGGGGAGCTTGTGCACAGAGGATTACTCTTGGTGACTCTCCAGCCCCAGAGACTTCACACAATTACAGCTCATTGAGACCTACTTCTGCGTTAATTACCCTGCATGGGAGAGGCGGCGCAAGATGAGGTCCCACGATGCGTGTTCCCACCCAGCACCCGCCCCGGCACGCTCGGGAGCTGCGAGCGAGGACAGAAAACAGTGCTGGATTAACCAGAAGTATTTGACCCATGCTCAAGCGTGAGTTCTGTTTATATAATTATAGGAGCGGATGGTTAACATTTTTATTTCGCTCATGTATAATTCATACCACCAACAATGCAAATCACTCTCTGCGGTTTGGAGATTGACTCTACCTAGTAAATATTAACATTTGTGGGATGAAAAAATAATTGCAAGGGTTACGTGTCAAGATGTGTGTCAGGGTTATGTGCTAACAGGGGAGCCGCTGCTAATGGCTGGGCTTCAAACTGCAGATCTTGCTGTAATCAGTCTTTAGGAAACACCACCCACGTTTGAAGGGGAAGTAATCGTTTCTACCTGCTATGGTAGTGGTTGAGTAAGTAAATGGTTGGTTAAATTTGAAACACTTCCCACTGGAGAGGTGGCAAAAACCATCACGTGTGAATTATCAGGTGTTATTGGTAAGTCTGCGTACGCAAATTGGGCAATAAACTACAAATTTCTAACACAACGTATAAAAACTTTTGTTGAATATGAAGTTAGGAGAGGAAATCTCCCACCACAAAGACCTCCGAGGTGTAATTTTAGAGCTCTACTTCAAGTTCCCTTGGAAAAAATTGGCCTTCATGTTTAAATCCATACTATTTTTGAGCAAAGGGCAGTGGCCACCATTCAACTCTGCGTACAGCATCTGCTGAGTTCTCCCACCTTCCCGATCTTCCAGGATTTCTGGGGTAAACCCAAACTCCCGAACACAGCTTCAGGGCTCCTGTTTAAATAGTTTGAGCCAGCTCTATCAGAGCCGGAAGCAGTTCTCCCTTCCACAATTTTCACTTACAATTTTGTTTACACACAATTTCTAATTTCTGTTCTGTCACTATTATAAACGTGCAAGGTTATTACGACAAAACTCCCCAGTTCCTGCCTGTGTGCCTGTAATCCATCAAGGTGACTTCTGAAAAGACTTGTTTTCTCTGCCGGTATTCCAAAAATGCCCGGTTTAGAGAGACGCCTCACCAGCATCCCTTCGTCACAGGTACCCCTTCTCTGCAAAGAGGCGTTCAAAGAGAGCAGGGAACAGAACACACCATCCCCAGGTGCAGCTTCATTTCTGGTCAGAAAGAGTTGTGAATCCCTGTTGGAAGGGGACACGATAAATCCACTAACAAGATGGGTGTGGACAGTTATAACGTTTTTTTTCAACCATCTCTGAAGTTCAGTGTGGGCAGTGCAATATAAATACGTACTTCGATTTGCTCAATTACTGTGTCTCATTTGTATACCAGGATTTAAGTTCTCAGGCATTAAATGCGCACAGATTTTATTTTTATTGGGGTAGATATTAAAGATTTTGGTTTCAATATAGAGGCAAGACTAGAAGCCTCTTACATTAAAGTCTAAATACATCATCTCATGTGCACAAAGTATCCCCATAATGTGCCCTGGGCTATGCTACACACAGGCTGCCTTTGATAGTGAGGCAACACTACTGCACATCTATAGACACAAAACCTGTATAATTAATTCTTTCCAGCAGACCGGATAACTACTTTAGCTACCTTGCTGCACATAAGTGTCTTGTTGGGTCTGCCATCCCTTACCTCCTTATCTTATTTCTTGCATGATAGGGAACGGTTCAAAACAGTTCACGCGTGCCCATCAGGGAAATGATTTGAGATTTTGAGTTTTGTTGCTCAATTTGGAAAACAAGCACAGATCAAGAGGTGCTACGCACCTTTCTTCCACATCCTGAAAACGCCCTCTGTGGACAGAGCCTCCTGCAACTGCGAGGGAAGGAATTCCACGGGAAAGCACAACCGCCTGGGCTGAGAGCGGTCAGGAAAAACTGATCCTATCACAATCCCATAAAAGGATAGCTGTCCAGAAATCCCAGGCAAAATGCCCGTTTTAGAGAAGCTCAAGCTCAATGCATCAGAAAATCAGGTCGCTTATTTAGGTGCCCCCAAACCAACCGAGGTGTATAATTTACCAGGTCAGTCAAAGGCTTTCCATGAGATCCAGAACAAGTTAAGCAAATTTGGGGTCTCACTTCCTCGTATGTCAAAGCGCAATAATGCTCTTTGCTTCTTCCAACGGTTTTTTCTGTCTCTCATAACCAATCTGGGGCAGGAACACTCTTGCTATTTGCAGGACACATTTCAAGAGAGGGCCGATTTCAGATGAGGCCATTATGCAAATAATAATGTAAAAGTGTGCATAAAGTCAAGTCTAGTGACCTGAAGCTTTGGTGGAAGGAGTCAGAAACACATATTAATTATAAAAATAACTATTAAAACCAGTGCATTTCACCTCTTCAAATCTTTCGGTTGAGTCTTTCTAAAGTATATGCCCTGTTCCCACAAAGATTTATAGGTTCAATGCAGGAATCAAAGAGAATCAGTGTGGTACCTCTTGGCTTTGGGTATTGGGCAAGGGAATAGATTGCCATGAAATAAAGTCTCTTTTTTAATTCAAAGTAAAACACACCCACATCTACAATCAGAGGAGACAGATACTGAGGAGATACGATATCAGATCACAGCCGCGTTTCCTCTGGTACAAGACTAGGGGAGATCAGTCCAAAGAAAACTACTTAGCAGATTGAAGCAGTTGAAAAAAAAAAAAAGTACATTTACTTGTTAATGTCTAGTAGTCTCAGATGTCTACGGTACAAAGGAAAGTATTTGAACAGCTTAAAAGTTTTATGGTTAGAATAACATTCAATAAAAAATACATTTTTGCAGGACTGGTTAAGAAACCGCAGGCAGGCGGGAATTCCGGGAAAGCCCAGGGGCAGCCACGTTCCTCCGGGGAGGAGGCGGTGGAGAGCGGGGAGAGGTCTCCCCATGCTGCCCTGGTACACCAGAGAACTAGGGAAGGGATGTTTGGGGGTTTTTTTCCCCTCTTTCTTTGATCAGGCAGGTGGGCTCGGTCTCAGAGATGTAACTTCATGCTAGGAAAATCCCAAACGCGAAAGCCGGGCGCTACCTTTGCCATCACCCCAGAAATCCAACATGTTCCGTGTGTCACTGACACCCCACATATCCACGAGCTTGCTTAGAAAAAAGTCATGAACTTTCGGAGCAACGCTGACTCTGGACAGAGAGATTCTGGGCCAAGCTTCAAATACACCCACCCCGTGATTTATAGATTTGTATCAAAACCAGAGCGGGAGATTTACTGTTTCTTGTGATTTAGAGAGCTGAAACCAGGTGAGATTTTGTGTTTTTTAATGAGTTTGACCTTGAATTTTTAAATGCCTTTGATTCCCAAATTCAAAGTGAAAGTCAGAGAAATGAGCCCACATGAACCAGACCCAAGAACATATCTCCACAAAGCCCTGTGAAGTGAAGGCACAGCTTTGCAACAGCTTTTGCTGACCTCTTCCCTTGCAGCAGGCTTCTAAAACAGCTAGTAACTTCTGACTGCCTAAATGTAAAATCTCCTCACTGCACAATTCTCAAATGTGCTTAAAAAAAAAAAACTTAACATCTAGTTAAAATTACATGTGCGTTAAGACAATGCATCATCTGGCACAAGCATCTCATGGGGTTTCCAGAAGTTATCTTCTCTCTCTGTTGGCATCAGTTGATGTTAATGTGAACTAAAAGGGTATTAAGGTGCAGAGGAGAAGGGATCACAAAAATCTAATGGCACGAGGACACCTATACAATATTTACTAGTGTTTCCCTGACAGGTATCTTCCCACACTCAAGACCACCAAAACCAGCAGCACAAGGTATGCTGCACAAGTGAGGTGCCATGTAAGCACACCAGTGGCTGCAGCCATCTGCATTCGGTAAATACACTCATGTTTGTGCTCAAGTGGGAAGAGGCAAGGCCACCAAGATGATCTGAGGGCTGGAGCCCCTCTGCTGGGAGGACAGGCTGGGAGAGTTGGGGATGTTCAGCCTGGAGAAGAGAAGGCTCCAGGGAGACCTCAGAGCCCCTTCCAGTGCCTAAAGGGGCTCCAGGAAAGCTGGAAAGGGACTTCTTACAAGGGCATGCAGTGATAGGATGAAGGGTGATGGCTTCAAACTGGAAGAGAGGAGATTTAGATAAGATATTAGGAAGAAATTCTTGACTGTGAGGGTGGTGAGGCACTGGAACAGGTTGCCCAGACAAGCTGTGGCTGCTCCATCCCTGGAGGTTCAAGGCCAGGTTGGATGGGACTCGGAGCAACCTGGTCTAGTGGGAGGTGTCCCTGCCCAGGGCAGGGGATTAGACCAGATGATCTTTAAGGTCCCTTCCAAACTAAACCATTCTGTGATTCTCTGATTACAGCAACACAGACAACTGCCCTCAACAGATTTGCACAAAATAAGAGGACAATCAGTGTCTTCATACTTGCAGGTCAATATATTCCAGTGAAAATGCTAAATAGCCGGGCAGCTAGGCAGTCACAGCTCTTTCCACACTGCTGCATACTGACACTTTCCCCAGTCCTCCAGCCCCAATAACTTACGAGCTAACTTTATACTGCCAGTTTTTCAAGTCTGGATTTAAATACACATATACCTATTTTTTCCTCTCACTGTGTTCACGTAAAGAGCTGCTGGTCACAGCAAGGCACACAGCAGCCACAATCCTGGGATTATATTCTTTTGGTCTTTCTATGTGAGAACCAGACCTGAATTATAGGTGTCTATATACATGTTTAACCTGACAGTCCACAATCCTCGATAGGCACAAGCATGTTTTGCACACACAGTCCTCACAACACAGATCCTTTGGCTTCCCGACCCAGAATAAAGTCTGCAGTGCTAAAGTACCAGCACTTCATCTCCAGAAGAGGTGCCAGTAGACAAACTTCCTTTGATGTGTTAAAAAACGTGACATGGTTTTGTCCTGTCAGTAAAATTCTGTATCGCTTCCCATACATGGGGTACTTTGCTACCTACCCAGAACCTCAGTGTGATCTTTAACCTCGCGGGGAGACCATGCAGCACACAATACTGGGGGAAAAATAACAAGGGAATAACAAGCATAAGAGGGAAAATAATTTTGTTACTTTCAGACGTTGCTCCAAATGTGTCCTTTCTCATGAGCTCAGCACGTAGCCTGTTTTGCTATCCATAACCCCATTGCACTCTCTTGCTTTTAATTCAGTTTTACCTCCTGCCATCTTCTCTCTCAGTTTTAAAGTGTCCTGATTAGCAGGCACAACAGGCAAAGAAGAAAAAGATGATTGCAGCGTAGGAAGAAGACACCCTCTCTCAGTAAAAGAGATTATCTTGAACTCTACTCTCATTCAGTAAAACGTGATTACATTCTCTATTCTGTTTTACTCCCTTTGAGCCAGGTAGACAGACGTTCCACAAGAAGGTAAGCAGGTCTGGTCCAGCACACCAGAAGGGAATAAAACATCAGTTTTAAATGAAAATTATCAAAGAAGAGGTTCAACAGATTCGATGGGTTCACCTAAGTGATTACTTGAAGAATCACTTCACAGTTTTTCTAGCCATGAAGAGCAGAGCAGCAGTGGCCGGCAGTGCTCACTGTGGAAGGCTGCTCAGTCCTCTACAGGAACAAGCAACCAGGCTTGGACCTGCTCATGGCTGGATGATGACAACGCAAGCCCAGTTACATCTAGAGATGCCGGTAACTGGAGGTATTAGAGAAAGCCGAAGGCCATCGCTGAGCCACTGTTGCACGTTCTAAGCCAGGACAGCCTTACATTAATACTGACAAATATGACTTTTGTATCATTTGGGCTTTTGAAAAATCCATTTAACTTTTATAGCCTACATACACGAGCAACGCTGCCGATCCTGAGAGCTGCTGCTGTACCAGTCGGCTACTGGTACTGAGTTGTTTCCCGTCTAAAACTGCCTGCAAACAGACAAAAGACTTCCTGCAGGCAACATCAATACATTGGAATGATCCACCATCAGTGAAAAGACAAAAAATGCAAAGAAAAGCTGTAGACATAAATCCTGAAAAACAAGTGACTCGCTTGGGTGTGACTTGGGTGATATTGAGCTGAGCTCTCCATAACGGAATTCCACAGCAGTCATTTTAAAAAACGTGTATGGTACAAAGGTGGA
This sequence comes from Chionis minor, assembly GCA_013398295.1. Taxonomy (NCBI): domain Eukaryota; kingdom Metazoa; phylum Chordata; class Aves; order Charadriiformes; family Chionidae; genus Chionis; species Chionis minor. The sequence continues at coordinate 160,506 of VZSF01003428.1, read as the reverse complement.
AGGTCCACACTCCAAGCTACCAAGAAGGTGACATGGGGGTATGAAACCCTCCTCCCAGCCCAACGCCCCCTTCCTGGGGGCTCACACAGATCTGTGCTCCCTGTTTGTCCCCAGACGTGGCCCAACCATCTCCGCTTTCCACCACTTCACCTCCGCGCCCAGACCTCCACGCCAATGCCAGGCAGCGCCGACCACGAGGCAGCGTCCACCCTGGGCTGGAATAGAGATGTTGAATTATTACTACATGGTTTCCATTGTAATATTCTTGCTTTCCTGCTGGGTTTGTTAAGTGAGTTTGGAACACAAAGAGACAGCCATGACGCTTTATGAGTGCTAAAACCAACGACACCTGCTTTACCACACACTTCTAACTCAACAGAAACTCTGAACCTTTCTCAAGTCTTTTCGTGCAGCTGTGGCAACCTCCTTGCACGTGGATTCCCTGCTCTCTGCAAGAAAATAACACCCACAACTGCAAGCTCCAACATGCCTACAGCTGTGGCACTGGCTGGGTCCTGCCCTACCTGGGCTCAAGCGAAAGCGCTCACCATCCTGCTCTGTGAAACGCAGCTGAAACTGCCCAAAAGCTTCAAAAGTTGCCTGAGAGCAACCCCCCTCCGGCCAGACAACACCATAACGTAACCACTGTTTCCACTGGAAAAAACCTCAAATGTATTACGTGCATGAAGACGTTCCCTAAGAAGGCAGGAAGGAGAAGTCAGGGCTGCTTGTGCTAGCTGGCACCTAGGTGTAACTCTCCAGTAAAAAAGGAGGCTGCAAGCCCTCGGTCTTGCACCCAAGCTGACAAGACAGGTGAAGGACAGGAGAAGAAACCAAAGCCTGAAAACCCAAAAGCCTAAAATTCCCACTCTGGCTGAGCAAACCTGGCTCTACAGCCCGGTCCAAGAGATGGTACAGCAAGGCTCAGGGGTTTCCTACTTCTTGGAAGCCTTCCGAGAAATGGCTCTGCTGTGCGGTAGTGCCAGCCTGCACCAACAGAAAGCATGCACGGCCTGTTTCACCAAATCACTTTACTAAAAAACAAAGAAGTAGAGGCAATTTTTGTTTTGAGAACTAATTTTCCCAACAGAAGCTTCATTTTCGTACTCAGAATGATTCCTCGCTTCGGCTGTAAGCTCTAAAACTTACTTAAAATTTCACTAAGTCAAAATCAAGACAATTGTTCTGAGATGCTCATTCCTTCTGAGACCTTTTTTTCTTTGGAAAGTGGGAGACACAACAGAAATGAAAAGCTTTTATTGCTAGTGACACAACATCAGGCTTAAAGAAGAAAGTGGTCTCGTCCCTGGTATTAAGGAATATGAAACTACTGACTCCGATTAAGTTTTGTTCCATTTATAGGGGCATAGAATCAGGTCTGTTGAAAGAAAAGTCAACGGGCTTCAGGCAGCAGTCATGACAGGGAGACACTACACGAAAATTGCTTTTATTCATGCTCCCAAGACATCTATCCCAAACTAAAGGCCATGAGCGTTGACAAGCTTCAGCGCTACAGATTAAACCAAGACAGGAAAAGTAATTAAGGGTGAAAAATAAACAAAGGAATATTTTAGTTATCTCGGGGATGAAAGGTTCTTTTGACTGGTGTTATTAGTCTTCTAAGACAAACCTTTAGCTTTGCTTGGAAGAATACTAGATTCTCTATGGGATGCCAAGTCATGAATCCATCAGAAAAATCTATTCTTGAAATCTCTCTATCGTGCTAGGAAAGGAAAAAGTTGTGTTGACAAAAGTGCCCGTTGCGTCCGACATAGCCTTTCCTTGTTCACTGTTTTAAGAAACACGAAGGAGGTCGGGACGAAGGGATTTATAAACGCCAAGCAAACCCCATCCCTTTAATCTGAAATCTGTCTCGCTTTGCCCTTAGGTTGACATTTATTGTTTAAAAACCTAGAGAGAACGTACTGAGGAATTGCCCATTCCCATCAGTTTAAGTATGAAATGTTTAAAGTGCACATATTTCATCTAGTGCCAGGTCCAGGATCGCAGCCAGGTCTTGTTTGACAACCAGATGACTAACACAAAGGGGTTCCCCTTATGAAAACGTTTAGATATGTGGAGTTGGCGCAGGCCAGCGGATCACAACAGCCCCTGCCGGGAGCCAGGGCGCAAGCATGTGCGGGGCATATGGGCAGCCACATGAAAAGCTCGTGGCCACGCCGAGCCGGGAGCGATGGGAGTGAATAATGGGGCAGGCCAATTTGAGGGTCATTTTCTAGGGCAGAGTAATTCATAGAGCTGCTTAAGGGCGTCAAATGGATCCAATTTTAAAAGCGAAAATGCAAACTGACCACACCGTCGCCTGGAGGTTAAGTAATGCTGACATGCAAGTTTGTGCTTACTCAATACGCACGTTGCCCGCGCCTTCAGCATGGAAGTGGATTTTCCCTGTAAATCTCTGGACACGAAGCATTAACACAAGAGGAGACAAATGGCATTTTTCCAGGATCTTCCTTTTTCTACTATATCTTCTAACCCTAAGCTGCATCTTCAACTTGAAAATAATTTGTTCCAATTAACTTTAAACGGAAGTATTTTTACACTGTCAGGGACTGTTAGATAAACCATGATCTAGGGATCTACCATCCTTGATGTCAATATCGAGGAGAACTTGAACAGTCTCTAGACCCACTCGTGAGAGCGGCACTCCTCCCAGCTGGGTCTCCACCACCAGGCCCCATGGGTGGCCCCTACGCACCCACCTCAGGTTTCAGTATTCCTTGGGCTTCATCCACAGCCAGGCTGGCGCGCCTTGGAAGAGACACGGACTTTACAAATGACACAGATGGGACTTCTTGTGTTTATGGAGGAGTCTTCCAGGTTTATCTGAAGGTACTTAATAACGGCTAGTATTTCCTAGCTGCATTAAATGTAAAACTTCTAGCGACGATGATGTGCATCTATTTAACAGTATTTATTACCATGTGGCTCATATTTTAAATTTCAAAGTTTAAAAAGAACTAGAAATTCAGAACAGTTCTAAAACTACTGATCACTATCAGAGTCTACATGAGGGATAGATGATGTCAAATGTGTTTCAATTAGATGTGCTTAGCAGATTTTTTGAATACCTGTAATTTTCAATGAGATTCAGAATTTGGATATTTAAAAACTAAAAATAGGGATGTTTTCAACAGGGAGGTTTTTAAATTTCAAAATCAAAGTACATTGGGGAACGAAAGGCAGAAATGCGAATTAAAGCAGCTCCTCAGCCAGAGGTGACATGTGTTGACCACCTCACTGTCACTGAGGCAACACAACAGCATGGCAGAGGGCTGCCAGGCAGCTATGCCTTCTCTTGAAGTCATTGTATAATGACTACATAGTTACGGTAAATTAAACTGTGGTATTTTGCTCCAACTCAGTAAATATTTTGCATGAAGAGAAGGTAACACGATCGCAAGGAATTTCTTGGCATGGGCCACTCTCCCAATTAATATTTCCCAGTCATCTCCCTGTCACCGCACCACATCATTTCCAACATCCTCACAGCTATGCACATACGGCTCTCCAAGGATACATCTGAGGTAAGAGGAATCTTCTTTTGCGGATCTTACGAGGGCCAGCTGTTCCTACAGCTTCGATTCCCACCTCTCACCACCACCTGCAGACAACGCGGGGCACTCGTATGAGCAAGGTGTGTATCGCAGTGCCTCAGAACACGAGACATCCTTCACAAACCAAGCACCCATCTCCCTTTGGAGCTCCTTGCAGTAAGGTGTTGCTCAGACGTTTTTTATGGTCTGACAGAAGAAACAGTAGAAAACAAACTCCATCAAAGCAAGCCAGACCTTGCCCCAAAGGCTGTGTCACCAGTTTTGGCTACAGCCTGACCCACCACAAATTAAATTTGGAACTTCTTAAGGAGCATCCCTGGCATTACACACCATTCTCGGCCCCACCAAGCAAGCGGAGCAAGACTGTCCTTTTAAATACCATCTTCAGGAGCTTCACTATTCCTTGAGCAATTAGGAACCGATCTGAAATCCTCCAGTTACTGTCCAGGATACAACTGGAATGAAGAAGTGTGTTCCCTAGTAAGCTACTTTAAAAAAAGCACTTTTGGAGCAGGGTGGATGCATTCATTCATGCAGAAGCTATCCTAAGGGGCATTTGTAGCTTATTGTCCACAGCCCAAGTAACAAAATACAACTATATGAAAAAAAAAATCATTGCGACCATTAACAGTTACCTGGAAGTGCCCTACAGATACGAATTTATGGGTACCTGCTCTCTGCTCTTCAACTATTTACTGTCCATATACACTAAGTTCAAAGGGTTTGTGATGGAAAAGGGCAACAATTAAACTTTTTTGTCTCTCACTGGAGAAGTTGTGAACCGTAGGTATGTATTGCGGAGTGCAGCTTCCAAAGCAGAGTGGCTGGAGGTAAGTAGAGCTAAGCTGTCCCCTCTGCTACAGGGCCAACACCATTCCAGAGACACGGTAACACACTGCCCTGACACGGACTGAGACCCCCAAGCTGGGACTTGGGACAGTATTTTAAACGGAAGGTAGGTTAGGGTTTACTTCGGTGTAACTATAAATTACCCGTGACACAGATGCATCCCCAGGATGAACTCCTCTGACCTCCAAACCAGTAACTTGGTGTTGACTCAAAGGTCAGAGGGGGCATCTGAGGACCTCCTCTTCCAACCACTCTTCCAACCGCTCCTTCCATTTTAAAGCAGAGCCTACTCCGGAGATCAGCACAGGACAACTCAGGTTGGAAGGGACCTCAGGAGGTTCTCTAGCCCAACCTCCCGCTCAAAGCGGGTCAGCTATGAGATCAGACCAACGTGCTCAGGGCTTTAACCAGGCTGGTGTGGAAAATGTCCCAAGAATGGAGGCTGAACAGCCTCTCTGGGGAATCTCGTTCCACTGCCACGTAGTGACCTGGCACAAACCCAAGGCTATTTCAACGCGCCTACTCTGCGGCCCGAGCAGGACACCTGCCAGCTCCCCACGAAAACCTTGGCGAAGACAAATTTCCAAGTGCCTGTCTTACTGTCAGCAGTCTCCACCGTCGAGGAGTCATTGTGTCTTATCGTCACAGAGGGATCGCGTTCGGAGCTGACAGTGAAACGTCTTTCTGCCTACGTGTGAAAACCACCCTTTTTGCTTCTGTTTCAGAATGCCTCCAATACGTCTCCCATTTCGCTGCAGAACCCTTACGATACATATCAACACCGTTATAACAGCTGACAGCAGCCAGTAATTTCTGGAGCTGAGATTGCAAATGACCTTCAGATAGCTTTGCATTCCTGCAACTTTCCGGACTACCACGGGGACCAAAGTCTGATAAAACTGCTTCCAATGATAACAGCAAACACAAGAGAACACATAACCAAGATTTAAGTAATTTATGTACTTCGTTGAAGAAACTGGCAGGCTATTTCATATGCTTACAAATCAAATAAGCAAACTCAGTATTGAATGTATTTACAGTGCCCCTCCTTTTATTCAGTGTTCTGTAACACATTTCTTCTCTTTCATCATCATTCAGAACATGATCCTAAACTGAATGCAACTGGGGCTGCTGCATTTACTTCAATGATTTCAGCACTGAATCAAATTAACATGCAAAAAGAGAATAAATCTATTTTTACTAGCCAAAGTGCTGTGGATGAAGTAATCTTCGCTTACAAGAGCAGGGTACTCGCCTCCCCTCCTGAACATAGAAGTGCGAAAAATACATAAATGCATGTTGATTTCTTGGATAGAGAACAGAAAATAATTAAATTTCAGAGATGTATTAGAAACCCTGTAAATTAAATGCATAGTATTCGTACCCAGGACTATACTCAATGCCATCCTTATATGGTTTGCAGGATTTACTATTATTAATCATCGCTGATTGTGGGGTTAGAGCTGTACACAGATATCCTCACCTCAAGTCCCCCCTCTGATGGGGGGCCACGTGCAAATGGTGAGACCTGCTCCTGGTTTATATCATTTGGGGATACAAACGAGCTGTTACTGCCTTATCTTCCTCTTCACATCGCAGAGCCAGTAGTTACATGGGCATGATTTAGGTTCTCACAGGGTGGGAAATGCTGAACATGGAAAAAGGTGGGTTATCTTCCCTCAGCTCTGCGCCACGCCGAGAAAAGGCTCCCTAAACATTCCTGGCTGAGATTCAGCATTCAACACCGGCAGAACAACTGGCAAAGCGGGACCTATATTTCTTACAGAGTAAAATACGCTAACCGATCCTCTCACCTTCATGCTGCGACCCTGCAAGCAGCTGATTAAAGAAAAGGCTGGAACAATAATAGTAGCAAATTGCATGATTAACTGGTCACAGCAAACCCCACGATTTAAGAATTTTGCAATTTGGCGATGTGATTCAGGTTTGACCCTGTCTTACACTGTTATGTGGCACACCTGGTTTGAGAACATAATTAAGAGACGTTGTGCCAAAGGGCTTGACTAAACAGCACCGTATTTCAACGACGTACCCGTGCTGTTATCAGACCTGGGAGCAGGACATGATATTTTTGCCTTATTTTGTGTCAGTCCTTCGTATCGCCGAGCTGGCTGCCAAATAAACGTAGCATTCATTTATAGTGACCCTGTCAATTTTAAAACATCTATTATCCTCGCTATATTATTGAAAACAGCAACGTGCCTGGAATTACGCCAGTAGGAAGATGCTCTCTGACAATACAATTTCTTCCCATATGGAAACAAGCACATTAGGCCATAGCACCTTCACACTGACTTCAAAGTCTGCGTTACGCAGCCCGTACTGTTGTAACGATAATGATATTCTCAAAGCTGGGAAGAACTGGGAGTTAGATGCTAAATAAAGCATTTTTCTTGATTTTACAGCATAACAGATATAACGTTGTTTCCAAATTCAATTAACATCCCTATAGCAGCTGAGACCAAGCCTGCCCGCTGTGATCAATGCACAGATTATATGCTTATAGGACCCCCAAAATTGCTTGTTTTTATAGGACGCTCATCATTGCAAAGGACCCAAGAGCACCTTAGCGAGTGTCTGAACCAAAGCAGGGCCAGCTTTCTGACAAAATGGTTACCATTCAGCGTGAGGCACCAGTCCGATATGCCAGGTCAACACAGTCAGTGTCCACGCTTTAAGAAGCTATATCCTTTCTGCAAATCTGACATAGCTGCCTTTGCATCTCAGCATTATTTTAGGCATCAACCATTAATGCGGAAAAACATTTTGCTCAAGCCTGGCTGACCCGCATTTCCCATCTTCCTTGAAAACCTGGCTGTATTAGGATTGATTTGAGGTCCAAGTATGGTCAGGAGATAGGGATAACTTCACTTTTGCTTATTTTTCTGTACTGCAACCTTACACAGTGTCTCTATGATTTTTTTTTGCTCCCACTATTATATTTTACAGCACTTAAAGACTAAGTCGTACAGATGTGTCCGCAAGGAAACTGGCATCCAAGATGTTAAATGCCTGTGCAAGGCTGCAGAGCGCAGTTCATGCTCACAGGAGGTTTCCACTAACTTGTTTGGACAAACTGAGTAAATGTCAGTGGGAATTCTGACCCTGCGCATTACATTAATCTTCATAACTACTCGTCCAGATGTGTACATGTTTCTAGGATGGAGATGGATTTTTTTCAAGTTAACTTTTGCAGCCCATTGCTATTTGGAACAAGAAACAGAGGCTTCTGGCATCCACAGCTACTTCTCCTCCTCTGTCCTCCTGATGAGGCCAGAGAGGGCTCATCCGCAGTAATGCCCACCTCCAGCTCCGAGGAGGAGGACGAGGAGGGTCTGCACTGGATTCAGACCAATTCCTGCACTGCCAAACACTCTTCTCTCTCTGCAGCTATGCAGACTTTGCTCCATAAATCCCACTGGTGCTAGAAAGACATTTCTTCCTATCCATCTGCCCTGCTTCCCACTTCCCTCCCTCCTCCTCCTCCCATCCCCTACTACACACCTCAGAAATGGGGGGCAAAACCCTGCGAGCCACGGGGGTCTGCGGAAATAAGAATAAACTCCCTTGGCTTCGCAATCACGGTGCAGCACGCACCGGTCCTGACAGCGCCGAGGGTGGCCACGTTCTCAAAGATTTCACTCGGGTGCTTCTTGTGATGATCAGGCATGAGAATGACAGATGAATAAGGGAAGAGAGGGTAATTTCCCACACCGTAAAGCCAGGTGGAGCTCCCTCACGGCAGTGGCCGTGAATTGGTAACGAAGACGTCCACGCCTCATCTTACAGGGATGCAGGAATGGCAGGAAGGGGCCACCAGTGATGCTCCTGTCCATCCAGTGACAGCCTAATTTAAACAGGCTACACCTGCCACGCCATCCAGGATCTCTAATGGATATAACGCCACAGATAAAGCAGTAGCCAAGTCTACGCAGCAAAATAAAGATACACCGTTGTGTACTAGCACAGATGAGCATGACTCACAGTCGCAGTACAGTCACAAAACCACAGATACTTCACATTCACAAGCAAACCGACCTTCCCAGACTCCTGTTAACACCCACAGAAGCCCGTGCTCCTGCGCTGTCCCTGCCGAGGCTCCCCAATTCCCTGGGATGGACGTACCCTACAGGACCTGCCATAAACAGCACCACCTTCGTCACCTGCCACCCCCCCGCCCCGAGCTCCTGACTGCGTTACAGACCTTTCCAGCTACCAAGTCACCTCCCAAACTATGTGTAGAGTCAGGTGTGTTTGTGGTTTGCGGCGAATAATTGTGCTTTCAAAACCAAGCGCTGTGTGCTTCTGCCTTCATCTGCTATTGCCTGGCCCAGTTTGGTGCACGAGTTAAACTGCAGGCACCGGCTGGGATTTTTTTAACCTCAAAGTCTCCCTACCAGCAAGTTCCTATGACAAACTGAAGGTGCCATCAGGAAAAAATGTGCTGGAGTTCTGGGCTCCCCGGCTCAAGGAGGACAGGGAACTGCTGGAGAGGGGACAGCAAAGGGCTACGGAGATGATTTGGGGTCTGGAACACCTTTCCTACAAGGACAGGCTGAGGGAGTTGGGTCTCTTGAGCCTGGAGAAGAGCAGACTGAGGGGGGATCCCATCAATGCTTATAGATCCTTCAAGGGAGGGTGCTGGGAGGAGGGGACCAGTCTTTTTCCAGTGGTGCCCAGGGACAAGGCAAGAAGGAACAGGCACAAATGTGACCACAGGAAGTTCCATCTGAACATGAGGAGGAACTTCTTTCCTTGGAGGGTGGCAGAGCACCGGCAGAGGCTGCCCAGAGAGGGGGGGGAGTCTCCCACTCTGGAGACATTCCCAACCCGCCTGGATGCCATCCTGTGCAACCTGCTGTGGGTGCCCCTGCTCTGGCAGGGGATTAGACTGGATGATCTCCAGAGGTCCCTGCCAACCCCGGGGATTCTGGGATTATCTGGAACGAATCGCATTACATCTCAACATGTGTCCTGCAAAGGGATGGCACATGCTCAGTTTGCTACTGCAGAGATCACGTTATTTGTTAGCACAGTCAGCAGTTTACCAAACAGAAAATGCAACGCTCTTCCTCAGCTCCTGCAGAAGATGAGAATGACCAGTGGTTTCTAGGCAGGTTTTTTTTAAACAGCTTTTCTTGTCAGCTGTTTTGAACAATATTGTCCCTAAGGCCTTTGCAGGAGATTTAAAATTTGCAGTTTAGTGTGCTTCAACCACGCCTGTCAAATGCTCAGCATTTATTAGATGAGCTTTTGCTACTTCTACCATAAATAAACCTTCTTTTCTTGCAATTCATGAGATCATCAGTTTTCCAGAAACTGGCCTCAGTATGGGAATGTCACTAGATCAGATCAGGGACTGTTTCTTACAGATTTCTCAGGTCAGCTCTTCACATGGTTTTTAACTGCACCACAGGCACCTTATGCTTCTCCCTCCGCTCTGCTTTGAAGGTCCCCAAATCCCTCTCCTTCCCAGAACAGCCCCTGGTCCAAAAAGAGATGGGGTAGAGCCTCCTGTTGAGACATGCAACACAGAAGGAACTGGGAGGAAAAAGAACTTCTAAATACCATGCTGATACATGCAGAAGGATACTCTGAAATATAGTATCCTTCATTACATTAACTGATTTTAATATACAAATTAGTTATGAATTCTAATTACTAGATTCTTTGAAATTACTGGTACGTCTTAAGAGCTGTTGCTTTGTTTCTTATTCCTGGCAGACAGTGATCACTTATTTTCAAAAAAATATTTGCCATGAGAACATATCGATGCACAAGATGAAGTAGTCCAGGCTGAGATTTGCATGCAAGACTCTTCCATTTTGATATCTGTATAATAATAGGCAATTAATGTGAGAGCTGTAGAGGTCTGCCGTTAGCTTTTACCTTCATTACTCTGATACGGCTTGCTTCCATTCAATGGGAGACTTGTATATGCTGATAAATGTGATGGTCTTGCAGATTTATTCACAGGCCAAGAGAAGGTCTGGCTCTGGGAGGAAACAATTTCAGGGAAGGGTTTTTTTGGTTGGGGGGGTTTTTTGGAGGGTGTTTGTTTGGTTTTCCTTCCAATATTGGATATCTTTATGACCTTCCAATCCACTTTGAGTATTTTCCTTTTTTTCCTTTCTTTCACGGATGAGCAACTCACAGGTACGATCCATCTCCCTGGAGAAGCGTCCCCGTTCGATGAGGTGAGCACAGAAGTGCTCTCCCAGCAATCGGAATGCTGGGGTCTGGCTGGGCATGAGGGGCAATTCAGGGAATACACCGAATGCTTTTGTAGGAGTAGGCACACTGATCTGTTAATTTTCTGTGTGTGGTAACCTGTTGGTTACTACCTATAAATTGATCATAAAGTTGAGTAAATTGGTATTTGTTTACGACATGGACAAGATGATAAGAAAATGTGAATCCCTATAAAAGGGCTCTGAAAGCCACTGAGGGCAGGAAGGTTTTTGGCAACAGCTTTCATGCAAACTATTTGCTAAAAGAAAAAAAAATAAAATCACTGCATTTGAGTTCCTTTTGCCAGACTAATCAAAAAATGATAGCTATATACCCACATACCAGCCCAATATTTTCCATGAAGTCACGAGCCTGCTTCTGATCTCTGCTCAGTAGAGGGCTTCACAGATGTTTCTGCTCATGCCCCTGTCCCTGTGCCAGTACCAGTTCCAAGGGGAACCTCTGCTGAGCCATTTCAAGATGGCAACGCATGGAAAAAAATTTGCATATTTTTATTGGGTTAGTTTTCCATCAGCTGAGTGTGACAAAACCACTCAGTGCAGGTTCTGACCAGTGAATCCATCAATGACAGCTCTGGTCCGTCTTCCTTCTTCCAGAGCTGGTCAGACATGTGAAGAGATAACTGGAAAAACTGTAGATAAGAATGTACTTAAGAAGGCTCAATAAAAGAAATGAAAATTAGCTGACCTGACGGAATCAATAAAGACTCATTAAGTGCAGTGAAGATTAATGGTCTATGAGAAGAGTTGGATATACAGCCATTAATCTTGCCTGGACCTTGCATAAGTAATGAACATTGTAACTTCCCTTCATTAGCAAATCCATACTGTGCAAACTAAGGTAAGCAACATGGGCAGGCTCAGCCTAAGGGCTCCATTCCTCAGCTTTTGTTTACTGGCAGGAATGCATAACTGGAACATCCAAGAGAATATCGGTGCTCCAGAAATTCTCCAGACACCTATCTGCAAACCACTTTACTCTTTAACTCCTTGTTCTCCTGTCAAAAACCAAGCTAACTCCACCGCACACACCCCAGACTGCACATCTGGTTTCGTTACTGTATTGACCACCGTGTCTTTGAATAAGTTCACAGCAAACCCAGGAATTTAATGAAAACTTTGCCCTTCTAGTTTTTTTTTTTAAATCACTGCAGACCTAACTCTTTGTTCTCAAAAGGGCTGTGAACTCCTTCCACAAGCGTGAGTCAGGAAAGAATTGTGACCAGGTAATACCTTATATAGGCATAATGCGATAGAGAAGAGACACTGCAAGGTGCGAGGTGAGGGTGTCTCCTTCTCTGGAGATACTCAAACCCTGCCTGGATGCCACCCTGTGCAACCTGCTGGAGGTGATCCTGCTCTGGCAGGGGGCTGGACCAGATGATGTCCAAAGGTCCCTTCCAACCCCTACCATTCTGTGATTAGATTGTGCAGCACGCTTTCAATGTTTCTCTTCCTGTGCTGCGCTAGGCCAAGGAATCATTTTACGTTCCATCTAGCGTCAATGGAAGATGCACATCGTCACTGGAAGATGCACATTGACGTGCAGAGACATCAGACCCACTGCACAGCACAGCACGTGTTCTCATGCTGGCACCTTGCTCCTCATTCTCCCTGACCTCACTCCCACAGCACCCAGAGAAACGTGGGCTCAGCACGAGGGCACCCACAGTGGCAGGTGGTGAGGTCCACTGTGACCATCCACACCCATGGGCCTTGCAAGGAAGTAGACATAAGTACACACAAACCTCTACAGCTCTGAGACCTCCAACTGCTGCAAGCACCGCCTTCAAGTGAAAATAGAACCTATGCTCAGATCTCAAGCTTTTGACAGAGAGGAAAACATGCCGACGTAGGAATAACTTCCCCTCTCAGGTTGGCATGTTTGATCTTTCCTGCGTTAATGATCAGGGAGAGCTACAGGCTGTCTTCATGCCTAACCTAGCACAGCCCAGCACAACCCTAAGGAGGGGAGGAGATCCAAACTACGTCACCCAGGAGTAATCCCAAAAGGCTCCAAGGCATCTCTTTTGACAGACAATTTCTCATCCTTGCTTTCCAGGTTAGTAATTCACTTTTGACCTTCAGGAGTGGAAAATCATTTCTCTCCTGTGTCCACCTCACTGACAGAGCTTCTTTGGCCATGCCACCCTCGTCCTACCACGTGCCAGCTCGCCCGAGGGAAGGGTGGCTTCCCTGTGTACGTCAAGACATTCACGCACAGGTCTCCAATACTCATCCTTTATATTTCCACAGTACTCACAATCGCCTACAGAGTATGATAAAACATACAAAGGGCTGGATTGCCACTCCCAGACACGTTCAGAAAAAACAAAACACGAACACACAATAATAATTTCAAATTCTACTTTTGCAGCCCGGCGAGGGAGAGGTACACGCCACACATCCTTACCAATAAACAGAGGGGACCCAAGTATTATTTTTGCCAAGACCGTATCTCTGCATACATTCAAAGGTTGAAACGGATCTTGTAAGTACTTAACACTGAATGATATCATCCGTAACACTATATGAGAAGCTTTAAAGGCAGATTTGTAGAGAAAATAATAAATCATCTGCTAAAATGGCCAGCAGCCAAAGTGACGTTACTCAAATACCATCTCCGCTGTGGCTATTGCAGCTGAATGGGGCATTCCCCAGAGGTGTGTTTGTGTTTGGGAAGAGATGCTGCTGCAGCGATACCCTAATCACGCTCGGGCCCCCGGCCAGCGCCTGGCACCCGGCCCAGAGAGAGCAGATCCCTCCGGGGAGAGCAGAGAGAAGCTGGAGGTTTGCCACGCCGCTCCAAGTGGGAGGGATAAATAGCACTGAACTGGAATTACTCTTTCTTGAAGAGCTCATCAGGGGCATGAGGTAGAAACTGAACTATGCATAAACTGGAAACCTAGTGTTTTAGTTCTACTAATACTTTTGTTTAGTCCCTGCAGGTACCCGGGCAGAAGTTAACTGCAGACCACCCCGCCAGCGAGCATGCCTCTGGCACCTTCCGCCAAGCAGGCTGGAGGAAGATGCTCTGCCATTTTATGCAAAGAAAAGGTCTGCGGGTCTGCAATGTGATGGTACCTCTTAGTGGGTCCCTTACACCGTATTTATTTACTTTCACACACCCCAAAATTTACATTTTAGTTTGCATTTCGTTAAATGTGCCAGAGCAAATGAAACCTTTCGTGTCTACGATTTGGGGAGAACAAATGAGTACAGTTGCTAGGCTAGCAGAAAACCCCTCCTCTTTTCCAAACACAGTCATTCACAGAAGCCCACCATTTATACGGTAGCAGCCGCACCCCTCCATAATTACATTATTGGATTTAATTACCTCTTTACTTCTTTTCACTCCTTGTCTGCATCCCACTCTGCTGGTCTCCCAAAGAGGCTAGTCCTACCAATCGATTTGTTTCCCAGCTTGGCATTTGTACCTAGAGAAACTTCTGCATACGGTATAATCCTCCCCGCTCCAAAATGTTAATCCCGTAGATCCTCCAGCATCTTTTAGGGATTTTTCCACTTCTTCTATGGCCTAAGCTGCCTTCCCTGTACAGTTATAAACTTTCATTGCCAGAACACCACTTAACCAAAAAACCCTAGGCATCTGCAGGGCCCTGTGTTTTCCAGATTTCCCAGGGACCGACTTGGCTATGTGAAGGTCAGATGCGTTCCCCAAGGTTTTATTCCACAAAGTTCCTCACGCGCTGAGGTCAGGCTTCAGTGCACAGACTTTTATGCATGAACTGATCCACCTGAAGTCAGACCTCGCTGCGGAAACCTCGTGTGCTGAAGTCTGGCTGAGCCTGCTTGCCTTCAGGAAGCTGCCAGGCTGGACGTTATTACGGGAACTGTCATCAGCTTTGAAATCTCCATTTGAGGTCAAAAGACCCCTAGGAGCTCAACCTAGTTAAAAATTATCCAAGTTGTTTAACTTGGTCAACAGCTCCAACAACAAAACCACTCTGGTTGCACTGAAAATTGTCTTGGTTATTAAAAACCCAAAATGCCTCAAAACAACCTTTGACACTCAAGCTCCTTCCATTAAAGATTTTCCCATAATAGAAAATCCAATTTTCTTTTCAACTGTGTTTTTCCCTGTGTGTTGTTAGCTTTCGTTGAGGAAAATCAGCCTTTGTGATAGAAAACCAAAAATTTTTTGGACAACTCATTTAAGATTCTTTAGAAATTGAAGACAGCCGTGCGAGGAAGTCACCCATCGGTTGCAAAGACCTCAACCCATCTTTGTACCTCAGCTCGCTGCCTCTGAACCAGTGCTGGATAGTGCCACCTTCTCGTTAGCTGTCCAGTTCAACACTTGGAGTGGGGACTGGTTTTCAGGGTCTTCCCACAACCAGGCTCTCAACCCAGCTGGGGCCTCTAGATGCTCCTGCAGTATTACCGAGTAGAAAGTTAGTAGAAGACCGTTCTCAGTAATAAATACATCACCAAATTACAGCACCTACTCTTTTTCTCACAAAAAAAAAAAAAAGGATCATTAAAAGCACAGCATGAAGAATACTGTGCTGAAAGTGCAACTAAGAATGTCTTTGACCACAGCTCTCCATTTATTTTCTATGTCGTGCTTCTCCGCGGCACCAAGATACAAATTCAGCAATAACGTGCCCCACCGGCCCCAGGAAATGATTCTTTGAAGGACACAAAGACATTCTGGCAGCTTTTGGGTACAAAATGAACTTTTCCCTGGGGAAAACAAAACCAAACCAAAAAAAAAATCCATAGATTTGATGACTTAATTTCTCTTCTCCATCTGTTTGCAGAGTGGTGTGAGCAGCAAGCACGTGGCTGTGCGCATCCCATCTCTTACCGGCCTTCTCCTGGAATCCCGAAATGGCTCCGTCCCACCTCCCCAGGTGCTGTACAAGGTCGTCACAGAATTGCCGACACATTTGCTGAGTGCACGGGGGTCAAGTCATGAATCATCCGTACTAAGACAATCTGCACAGGACGTGCCAGGTATGGGTGAGCTCGGAGAAGGTGGCCGCTCCCAAAGGGACACTGCTCTTCAGCTAAACTTCGGAATGCAAAATAACTGTGGGAGCTCATGCATGACGTGTACAAATATTTCAGTAAGAGCGCACGCCAAAGAGAATTTTAAAGGAGTGCTACATTACGGGTGTAAAGCAGGGAGATGTTACACTAGCATGGAGAATTGAGGACTCTCCAAGAAAACATAGGATTTCCCTTGCCAGGGGCTGGTCTGAGAACCGTACGGATGCAAATTAGCAGTCTGACATCTAGAGGGGGTAGGCATACAAAAATCCCATTGCTGAGGACATAAAAACTCATCAACAATGAATTCTGCGAGTTCCAGCTATACCAGCACCTTGGAAAAAAAGGTCTCAGGAATCTGAAATAAAGGGCACGGAAGGACTAGGACACTCCCCACTGCGCAGGCTGCTCTGGCAAGGTCCTGACGGGACGATGGTTAAGCATACGAGCAACCACGCCAGTCCTCGTGCAACGGGGCAAACGGCCATAACCTCTCAGTCAACTTCAGCCCTAGAAGCAGCATCGGATGCGCTGCAGAAGCCTCCTGAGATAGCGTGAAAGTGTAAAGACTACATCTGCTTTCATCGGGTTCTTTCCTGCTCCTCTGTCAAGCACTGGAAGAAGACGCATCAGCCAAATCATCACTATGTGATTATTTTCAGACAAGCCCACGCGCATCCATTGCATGCGCTGTTGCTGTTTGTAACGGGAGGGAAAAAATTCACAATTTAAATGAAAAATCTACCTGTAAACTTTCTTATGCACAAGTAGCATCTTAACTGCAAAGATTTGTTTTGTTTTGTTTTCATTGTGGCAACCGCTCATTCCCTACCTTTGTCTCAGAGACCTGTGACCTTCACTGCTCTTCTCTCTTCACACCAGAAGTTTTCAAGGGCTCTTCCAACATCCTTCCCCCAGAGGTTTTCAAGCACCTGTATCCAACTTTTCCCAAAAATACCACCCACTTAACACAAGATGGCACCGCTGACCATCTAAGGGGCTGAACGTGAGGCCAGGTACACTGGACAGGTTCAAAATCTGGTTTTTTCCACTCCTTTCATGACTGCTGAACAACCTCCTCCTGGTGCGTCTCCTCCCCATTCCTCACTCCACTTTGCTACAGACACAGACTGGTTTCCTGCTTCATCTTCCAACCGATGCTTCGTCCAAACAAGCAAAAACCTTCCCCAAACCTAATTAAGCCTGGCAGTACCCTGGTTAACACAAGTGAAAGAAGGAATCAGAATAGTTTGGGTTGGAAGAGTCATGATAGATTAAAAAATATTACTCAGCATAGCAACGAATCTCTACTTTATAAGCACAAGCAGCTTGCAAGTTTTGCCTCAGTAAGAGGCGAATAATGTTCCACGAACCTGAGAACCACGCTGTGGACTTAAATTTAGAGCTCTGTTAAGACTATGAGCAAGATGCCAGCTTGGGTTGGAAGTTAAGCGCCCACCAAGCTGATGGCAACCAGCCCTTTCCAATCCATCACACAAAACTCCTCTGACGGGACCGTGGTTCAGTCACTACCAATCTGGACCCGATTACTAAAAGGGGAGGCAGGGGGGAAGGTTGACTCGATATTAGTGTTTCTCTCAAGTCCCTGGGAAGCAGAATGACTGGGGGAAGGGTGAATTCTTTCCCTATACAACAGAGAATTACATCCTTTCTCTGGAATGTTTAAGCTAATTTGGAGAATTTAACAGATATTAATGTTCTTACTGCGGAGACCAACACGGCAGTCTACAGCTTGAGATGAATTACTTGTGAATCTTGTTCTATTTCCATAGTTCTCTCTGGAAACAAAGCAAGTTTTATAGCACTTTATACTTTTTTTAAAGTCGGTGCCCCAAATCGTTGCCCTTCCATGAAGTTCATGGCGTTCCTTAAGCTGTTTTATACCTAGACAGGCCTGAAATCTATAGTCCTCACTTAAGGATACATTCTTGTGCTTTCCCATTTTTTGAGGATACACAGGCAGAACTTGCCCTGTATGTATTTGCCAGGCTCACATTTTGGATTATCTTTCCCTCCCCTTAATTCTTCAAAGTACTCCTGCACAGTTACCAGTCCCACGGGCCAAACTTCTGTGGTTCCCACTAAAGAGCCCCCAGTTACAACTAAACAACCGAGTGGCTTTAACAGGTATAAACCTCACCATCGATTGCAGAATAACTCCTTGGATTTCAGGGTGTGTAATTCAGATATCGCCCAGCTTTGCTGTTACTTCATTGCTATCGAAAGAAATGTTCAGGAAGCACCATCCAGGGCCATACTGGAGGTACAGCTGAAGTCTGAACCTGGCTCTTCACAGGAAGGTTCCTCCTTCTACAGCCATGCCCAGAGTCCTCAGTAAAGAAGGCTTATAGAATCGTCCAGGTTGGAAGGGACCTTTAAGTCCCACCATCAAGTCCAACTGTCAACCCAGCCCTGCCCAACCCACCCTTAGCCCATGTCCCTCAGCACCACGTCTGCCCGGCTGGGAAACACCTCCAGGGATGGCGACTCCACCACTGCCCTGGGCAGCCTGGGCCAACGCTTGATAAACCTTTTTGTGAAGAAATTTGTCCTAATATCCAATCTAAACCTTCCCTGCCGCAGCTTGAGGCCATTTCCTCTTGTCCTAGTTTATGTACACAATAATCTGCTTATATCAAAAATACACGTTTGTTCATGTATTTTGGGTATAAGCGGACTTTTGTGTACATAAGTACAACCAACCATGTAAAGTGCTGGGTGCCACCACTCAGTCATGGAGGCCCAGGACTCCTCAAAGGCTCACACTGGCAATTCAACGTCCACATGTATCATTTCTTTACACAGACAAAAATCTTCTCAAAATCATACAAATAGCTGTACTATACACAATCAATAGTCCATTCCGCTAATACTCTTTCCCCTGATGGTGTCAATATTCCCTGCTTTATAGGATGGAGTAAATAATTCCTGAGCTGGCACTAGGGCTACACAGCAGAGCCCTGTACACCAAGGTATTTGGGGCACTTCTCCATACTACAGGTGCTTTGATTCCGTATAACTGAAGGAATGCAGAATCCTCCTGTACTGATGCCTTCACTTCAGCCTTAACCGGCCAAACTGTTGCCGGTAGGAGCACGCAGGGTCTCGGCAGAGCGCCCGTGGGCAGTGCCCAGCTCGCCCTCTCTCCCTGCACATGCCTTCGGGGTTGTGCCCTGGCTTCTTCCAGCTAAATCCCAACTCCTTGAAAGTCCACAGAGGAGCATTATGGCTTTAAGGCAAGAGCTGAACATGGACGAAGACAGTCAACTTACAGCAGAGCTACAACCAAGCCTGTCTTGCTCTAGCCAGGCTCAGACTCTCATCCATAGTGTTCTCCAACGGGAACTGGAGACCCAGCCTCCCGAGCAGCCCCACAGAGGCTGCTTCTGCAACAGAGGACAGGGCTATCAGTCAGTTTTTCCAAAACCTGCGGCATCACCCAACACTGGGGTGACAAAAGAAAACCAAAATACTGCCTTTGTTTCTAGCCTTGCCTCCTTTCCCATTTCCAGGAGATGCTGCAGCTCCCTGGGGATCGTGCAGCTCTTCTGCCACTGTGACGGACGCAGAAAACATGGGGGCTCCAATTACAACCTACCCAACCTCCATCCGCAGGACAGAGCATTAGTCAGCATGCTTGTTTTTAACGCCTGATCTTCCCTCCCTTAAGAGAAATAATCCCTTTATGTAAACGTTCTCATTTTCCCCAATAAAATTCCCCTCACTGAATATTGCTGCAGTTATTTTTAGCATCTCTTATACTTCCAACTTCTCTATGTATAAATCTCTCTTTCCTGCCTTCTTCCTATTTCTTTATATTTTCCTTAACTGATGAATTTCTTTGCTAGCTGCTGTATCTCTTTCTCTACACTTGTTTTGCTTTTCCACGTATTTACCCACCTCACTCTGCAACTTCAGCCCTGATATTTTTATATTTTTAAATCCAGGCTGAGAGAAGCATTGGGGCTAAAGATAGTGATTGTAGACCCTTTTCCTTGGTACAAACCCAATCAACAGAACTAGTCATTATAAACTGCAAAGTAAAACTCCTTTTGCTCTCAGTAGCAAAATATATAACGCGTACATATAAACTCATTCAAATTGTAAATCTGATTAAAAAGTTGTTTATAAGATGCAAAGCTTAATCCAGTATCAACTGATTTATTTCAATTTTCTATACTATATAACAGACTTCTGATATTTAGACAGCCTCACAGTACAGAAACCTACAGTCCTGATTTCCAGTATTTCTCATATACTGCTGCTCAAGAATGTGAAGCATTCAACAGGTCCAGAAAGTCAACGTACCCTCTTGGCCACCTGAATCAGAGTACACTACGTCAGACAACACGCAGCTATATCCCTAAAAAACCCAACTGCCTTCCAACGGCAGCCAGTTTGATCCACAGTTTACAAAATAAATGTAAATAGTCAGAATATAATCTTTGTTATAATCATCGCTTCCACTAACAAATTACTGGAGCAACTTCCTCTCTGGTACAGAAGACGCTCCATCACTTGCTGACTTCCGCTAGGCTTGTCCGTCTGTCTGAAAGGGATGCTCGCAGCCTTTTAAAGGACATTTTGAACTGTGAAAAATTTAGTAACCTAGGTTCTCCACTTGTCTTCTTAGGCATAAAGTCTAAGTATGTGATATGCAGCCTGCCCATGCACCCTAAGAGAGCATGCATCTTGTGGCTCCCTGGTACAACCTCCTTGTATGAAAATGAAGATACAAATATTTGTAAGAAAATGAAAAACAATAATATAAGTTGCCTGATCTAGAATTTGACCAAGATCCTGAAGGAACTACAGCAAAAGTGTCAATCTTCTAAACTATTACTACAGGATTCTGGGGCAAAACCTGAGATTAAATCTGGCTTGTGAATTTCAGAACAATCTTATTGCTATGAGACTAAATTGGGGGTGAATTTATTAAAGTCAAAAGTTTTACACCCACTGGTGTAAAGACTGGAAGGGCAGTCTTGTGGGAGAACGTGGTCAGAATATAAAGGTTCATGGTGGAAACACTAGTAAAGAACCTCTGAAGAAGTGCATTTGGCCTCAGAATCAGGCTTAATCTCTTTTTTAATTAGCATTTTCAGGATGCTTTCATGAGGACGGGAACCCCAAAGCGAGTCAAAAGCTTTTTCCTATTAAAAGAAATTGAGGCGTAAGCCCCGATCGCATAGTTATCCAGGATTCAACCTCTTTGATCCCATTTGGTTCAGCTTCTCCACTTGCAGCAATAACTCCTCGCTCACAGGCTCCGGTAGGAATGACCTGTTCCTTGGCAGGGTGAGCTGTTATGTTTCCATCACGATACATAAGCTCCCCTTCAAGAGGGCGAGCAGGCAACGGGCCAAAAAGCAGAATACCTCTGCTTCGCGGTCATTTCTGAGCCAAGATATTATTTTTACTTTTCAAAAGCATGAGTGGTCAAAAAGCACTGCTTGGAAATTGAAACCATCCTCCATGCACCTCTGCTTCTCTCAAATTAAGCTTGAAAAGCATCGTGGATTACATGACTCACACAGCGTGGGGACTGCGTTTTCCCAATCAATAACGCTCTCGGTTTATATTTCTCATTTGCACCTCGGTGTTTTTCCTGTCTTTATGGCTGAAGTGAAGAGACGAGCCTGCGGATCCCTGCGAAGAGCCATAATCCATGTCGGCAAGGAGCTCACCCGACAGTACATCTTCATCGCTCTCGGACATCTGGTCGTTATCCGTCTTCCCTCCTGAAGGGTCCTGTGCAACCACGCTGGAAACTGTGAGGCAGTATTTGGAGTTTGTTAAACAGCCACAGTATATCTTCCCTCGCAGCACACCGTGCCACACTTTGATTTGTCTGACAGTTATATAGCTATCTAGGGCTTGCTTTAATCTCAGTAGCCGGCTAAAGTATTTTTCAAGCTGTAACGTTTCTGTTTTAAGACTGTCCAAACGCTGCAACGTTCTGCTGGTATTACTATAAAAATCCAGGGGAGAAAACTTAAGCGGAATTAATTCTGGGCAGATTGTGATTCTCCACGGGTTAACTCTACTCCTAGTGCTGACTTATCACAGAATCACAGAATGGTTTGGGTTGGGAGGGACTTTAAAGACCATCCAGTTCCACCCCCCTGCCCTGGGCATGGACACCACCCACCAGACCAGGTTGCTCCAAGCCCCCTCCAACCTGGCCTTGAACCTCCAGAAATGGGGCAGCCACAGCTTCTCTGGGCAACCCCAGCCAGGGGCTCCCCACCCTCAGAGTGACAAATTTCTTCCTGAGATCCAATCTAAATCTCCCCTCTTCCAGTTTGAAGCTATCACCCCTGGTCCTATCGCTACCTGCCCTTGGAAAAAGACCCTCTCCAGCTTTCCTGTAGCCCCTTTCAGCTACTGGAAGGCGCTCTAAGGTCTCCCTGGAGCCTGCTCTTCTCCAGGCTGAACAATCCCAACTCTCCCAGCCTGTCCTCCCAGCAGAGGGGCTCCAGCCCTCTTGATCCCATGTGGCCCCTTCTGCCTGCAGTGGGTTCCAGCCCCACTTTCAGGCTCTAGGAAGTGATTTCTTTCAGGGTATTATTATACAAGTAGGTATTTTACCTGGGGCATCGCACACATCTCACGTGGCTTTTGAAACTCTCCAGTTTTAAAACTTACTGGGTGTTCATCGTGCTTGGAAAAGCCACCGGCTGAAGCAGCTCTGCAATACGCTGCTGCTGCCATCCCACCGCGACTGGTGCCAGTTGGAAACAAGAATGTCAGTAAACCCCACACCAGTCTGCAACGCATTTCGCACACAAGCTATAACGCCACGACCTCCCTACCTTCGCATACCAACCTAGACACTGAACCCGAATGGAAATTAATTAACACTGCTGTCTGATGACACGAGATGCGCAGGAGGGGAGCTGGGATTCCCTCCCCAGGCGCTCTAGGCTTTGGCGGCGTCTCCTCTGCTCTTAATTTGCTTATCACAGCCACTAGCGCATCTCTTAGACCATAAACCTTACAAGCCAATCCACAAAGGAGCATTTTCTTTTTATTTCTGCAGAGTGCTTTGTGTAATCTTTGCGTGCTACATGTCGTATTTCCTTTTGTTTGCCCTAAAAACCAGAATAAAATCATGCGGACCTTGACCAATACCAGTCGGTACATCCCGTCCCAGCAGATATTCTCAAGGAAACCAAGGTAGAACAGGCCATAAATTTCACAGAAAAAGATCTGGCTATTTTTAGACATTCCCAGAGCTGTTTCTGAAGCTGGATAGACAGTATTATTACAGCCAAGCTAACGCCACAGGTTACACAACCCTTCTCTCCAAAAACTAAGGGAATAGGCACATAAAAGCTAAAGACGAAAAGGAAAATTCAAACGGGAACAAAAGGTGTTTGCTGTGACACCTCAACCCGAAAACATACTGCAGTTGGAAAAAAGATTGGAGAAACATACCTAGCACATTTAGAGCATCTGCTCTTAAATGCGTGGCCAAAGCCCTGCTAGCTGTGATAAACTGAGTAACGCTTCTGCGCTGTACTCTGCGATAAGTTTTAAACTACTTTGTGTTTTCTCAAGACAACTGCCTTTCCATCACATTCTGGAGATTCCCCACCAATGTATGTCCCCATTAACACATTGTAAATGCTCAAAAATCAACTCGGAGGGAAAGAGAAATAGCTATATAGGTTTGTACTAATGTTTATAGGGTTACGGTTTATGTTACAAGTCAACACCTGGTTATTAGTAACAGCAAAGTTTGAGGGCAACAGGCAGAGGTATTATTTAATAATATTTTCTGCCATATCACAGAAGCCCTCAGGTTGGCAGGGACCTCTGGAGATCATCCCATCCCACCCCCTGCCAGAGCAGGGGCACCCAGAGCAGGTGGCACAGGATGGGTCCAGGCGGGTTGGGAATGTCTCCAGAGCGGGAGACTCCACCACCTCTCTGGGCAGCCTCTGCCAGTGCTCTGCCACCCTCAAAGGAAAGAAGTTCC
This sequence comes from Chionis minor, assembly GCA_013398295.1. Lineage (NCBI taxonomy): Eukaryota > Metazoa > Chordata > Aves > Charadriiformes > Chionidae > Chionis > Chionis minor. The sequence continues at coordinate 136,786 of VZSF01003428.1, read as the reverse complement.
TCCTCATGCTCAGATGAAGCTTCCTATGTTCAAGCCTGTGCCCGTTCCCTCTTCTCCTGTCACTGGGCGCCACTGGAAAAAGACTGGCCCCCTCCTCCCAGCACCCTCCCTTGAAGGATCTATAAGCATTGATGGGATCCCCCCTCAGTCTGCTCTTCTCCAGGCTCAGGAGACCCAACTCCCTCAGCCTTTCCTCATAAGAAAGATGTTCCAGCCCCCGAATCATCTTTGTAGCCCTTTGCTGTCCCCTCTCCAGCAGTTCCCTGTCCTCCTTGAGCCGGGGAGCCCAGAACTCCAGCATGTTGTTTCCTGATGGCACCTTCAGTTTGTCATAGGAACTTGCTGGTAGGGAGACTTTGAGGTTAAAAAAACCCCAGCAACAAAAGAAGCTCAGCGTATTGTTGCGGTGAAATTAAAACTGCCCCCAATGTCTGTACACTTTGTTAATAGATCATGGGAGGTGTGGAACGCCCCGGTGCCTGCAGTTCAACTCAATAAATTTAGTTTCTGGCATATGTTGGTCCCCTGCGTTTCAAAATATTATATTGTATTTGGAAGTAGCTTTCAAACATCTACGGCGCGTAACTACCACACACACTGAGCACTGCAAAAGCGCAGATTAAGACACAGGTACCTGCATTGAAGCCTTTATGAAATAAAGGCAGAAAACAGTTATGACTGATACGGGTAGAAATAAAGTGGTAAAAGCACACTTCCCAACGACACGGACATCCTGAGCTTGGACAACACACCTGCCTTCTAGCACAACAACCTCGAGTTCTAATTTAGAAAACAGCAGGAAAAGACTATAAAAAATTAATAGTAACTGCTGGCAAACCATTATTTTAAGACTGAATTAGATGCAAATGACACTATTTGACTCAGAAGTGGCAGACTGATGTATACCGTTCCCTAGTGAATGAACAGCAAAGAACAAGAATCAGCAGAGCAGATAACGCAGTACGCAGGAGAAAATCAGGAGGAACAGACAAGGATAAGAAGAAAGAGGTAAGAACGGGGAATATTCTCTCCTGATTACCACACCTGTATTAAAAAGGCACTCTGGTACTCAAGTTCCACGCTGAAATCTATACTCTCTACTACTTTCACGTCTTACTAATTTTCTGTCTTTCCAAGAGGACACACACAAAATTATATACACAACCTGGAATTAAAGAAGTCTTGGAGCAGAAAAATTACCCCAATCCATCCTCAGTCCTCGGAGCTAGTCAGTTCCCCACCGATAAAACACCGTGCCTCCTTCTACACACACGAGGTGAACCAGAAAGCCTGTCCGCATGCAGTCAAAATTGGTGAGAGTAGTTTTGCGTCTGGTGAGGGGCTTTTAGATTGATCTTTTTCACTCTTCTTCTGATCAAACTTGCTTTTAAGCAAACATCACACTGTGATACAATAGCTATGACAAGATCTAACAATACATGGCGGCTTTAGCAGGACGGATGAACATTTGAACAGGTAAAAATATATGAACTGTAAGAAACTCTTACCGGCACTGCTATTCATTTGGTGTCAAACGCTAAACCTTGCTGCATTTAATACCGATCTGGATTTTTTTGCTTTGAAAAACAATAAAAAAAGCTCATGGCTGGGCGGAATATGAATAATGGAAACGACCATGCACATTAAAAAGAACTACTTCTTGTTTCCTGCTAGATGTTAAACAAAGAATGATGCTTTTTATATGTAGTAAGATTGTAAGTCGACAACCTCCTTGATCACGGTTTCCCATATTCCACTGTATTATTTTTTTCTGATCCAAGTACAGAGTCCTTACACTGGGGGTAATTATCCATGTCCCATTTCCAGCCCGCACCTCCCTGCCCAGCTGGGAGGCCACGTGCCCACCCTCAGTCCTCCTTCCCAACAAGTCCCTGCAAGCGACTCCAAAACTAAAAGGTGAAGCAACTTAACACCAACGCTTGGGCTGCCCAGTTCTAGTAAGGAGCTAAACACAAACTCCGTTAGAAATGCTCCTTTTTGCACGATGTTTTACATCGTACGGCCTCTAAGCCAGAACTTGAGAACATTAAAATGTGCAGCAACTTCTGACCGGTACTGCAGGCCAAAAAGATGGGAAAAAATCAGCTGTGAAGGACCGTGAGGAGTTGAGGAAAGGTGACGCTGCCTGTGCCACAGTGTCCCAAGGACAGCTCTGGATTTGGAGGATAAGACCTGGGAGAAAGACCTGCTAAACTTTCCTTCTCTAGAAACTGCAGAGCTTGTGCTTTTAGCTTCCCCATTCCTGCCCTGCTTCAAATCCCTGCAACACAAATACAGCCACAAAGCAAATTTCAACTCTGGCTCTGAAATCTACTGATTGTTTTGAACAACATTGCATCTTTTCTTTTTGTTTTACCAAATAACCCAACACCGATACACTTAACACTCCGTGACACCAACAATGGTGAAACAAGACATGCTCTTTTCCATTTTAGCATCACATCTTCCTCATGAGCGTTTACTGACAGTTTCTATCTACTTCATATTTTATCCCGCCGACACCCCCGCCAAGAATGGGAGAAGATTTAAAAACAGAACAAAACGGAACAAAAATAAAAGCCTATAGTGACGCTGCCAAGTCTTTCAAAAAGGCCCTTTTAATATCTACATCACATCATTAAGCAATTTTTTCATTGATCACAAGTGTCTAGCTGGAAAATATAGGCTTTGAGGGCACCTGACCATCCCACAGGACACCACTGCCTCCTGAACACTGGATAACTGCATAAGTTTTAGGGAACTCTCATCTTGTCCAACAGCTAAAAGCTTGCTTTTATTTAAGACAAAAACGGGTGGACAATTAATTTTCAAGGCCAACTCTTGTACTCAAGAGTCTCCAGCATGCATGGCCATACCTTCCTTTAAGGGTCTTATCTGGAATTACAAAGATACTCTGCTCGGTGGGGGCTTACTGGTGTGAGGTAGTGGTCGAAACCGAGAGCAGCCCGCTTAGAAAACATCAAAACATGATTCATTTTCCTCGGAATTACCAATGAATCTGTGAAGATGCGGGCAGTTAAGAGGGAAGCCCTGAGTCCCATCTCCCACCTTTGCTGGTGCCCAGCCCCACGGCCAGCAGAGACGTGCCCTTTGGGGTGACACCGCCGAGCGGCAGCTGCCCTCTGGCATTTTGGAGAGGCTGAGCTGCCCCCTGCCTGCTCACCGCTCTTCTCCCCACCCCTCCATGCATCCGCACAACACGGGAAGTGTATGTCGATGCATACCAGAGAAATTTACTCTTTACATAGACACATCTGTGAAGCTATTTTCTACATTTAAGACTCACTTAACAGGAAGAGAAGCATGTTACGCAGAGGAGGAAGGCAGTGCCACAGAGGACGACACACGGTGACAGCCGGAGACACTGCTCTCCACCAGGTTACACAGCTGCACTCCATCAGAAAAACCACCCCTTAACATCACGGCACTTACCCCACAGTAAAACCACAGACACAATGGAGGTCGATACCTTTTTCCCCTCGCCGCGTCAGCTTTGAGGTGGCTTCGCAGAGAGCATTTTCACCAGCCTTCACAAGCGCACAAACTGCTGGAACCGATGGAAAAGCCTGGCTTGTCGTGGTAAAAGCGACAGTGCCTTCCCGTACCACGCGGATGCTCTGCCTCCGTGTACGGCGGCTGGGGTTTACAGACACGGTGCCAACAGACGGCACTCAAAAACAGCTACGTGATCGCAAGGCTGAAAATACACAAATTTATATAGCATTAAAAATGCATCGCCTTTGTGCAACGCTGTGACAGATCTTAAGGCTGCAAGCACTGCACAAATATATATATATATGTAATGTCACTTGACAAGTGGGTAACATCACCCTTGCCAGAGCTGCCTCAGCTGGTCTCTCCATCCCCACAAGGCAGGAGTGGGTGTACGTGTAAGTAAAATACAGCTTATGCCACAAAGTACAGATTCTGCACTTACTAACTCATTGGCTACTCACCTGTTGCCACCATTGGCAACAGCACTGAAACTTTAGCTGTTTTTCCTGCCCCTTTCTTTAAAAAATTAAATTACGGGACATAGAAATATGGACAAAAGCTTGTGCTTGATAAATATTCTGAAGAGTATCTGTCCTTTCAGCGTGGCAAGGCAAGCGATACTGCATAAAAACATACAGCTTGCCTTCCTAACTACTGTTTGCGCAAGCGCTTCTCACGGAAAGCCGATTGCTTAGCAATGATCTTGAGGCCAGAAAGGTGACCCACGTACCCCAGCCAGTGTTAACATTACTGTGAAACTTTGCTGGCCCACTTTTATTGAAGGGATCACACCAGATGTTTGTTAAAAACAGAATAACAATCCGGTTATTTTCTATGCAAAAGGACGCACTTTAAAAAAGATGCACCGAAGCCTGTGGAAACATCACCGAAGTTACTTCGGAGCATGAAGCTATTCTGGGTTCTTTGCACTGCCTTCCCGGCGTGTCCAGCTGCTCCTGCTCCAGGCACGATCGCTGCTGAAAACCATCTGCTACCTGTTATGATCCAACTGTGCCCCGTACTTGCACGCACAGCCGGTTGCTGGTGACGGGGTAGCAAAGGAAAAGCCCAAGACAGAGCTTCCAGGGCAGGACCACAGCTGCAGGAGCGCATCCCGCTCGCGCTGCGCCCGCTCCTTGCCTGGTACTGGGCTGTGTCTCAGGACTTCACAGCAGTCACACCAGGAATTTCCACCCTTACACCAGTAACATTTACATTTTCAAAATGTTGTTGATGTCCTTGACTATACTGATGACAGTAAGACCTCCTCCGGAGCAGGCGGGATGCTTTTTCCTGACCACAGGGAAGCAAGAGCAATATTTGAGCTCACTCCTCCCAAACTGAAAGGCAAGGCACACTCTCTCCACCAGTAGCCCACACAACAAACTTCGGATGCTCCCAAGAGCGGGCAGCTCCTTCCAAAGACATGTAATCAGCTGCTACTAATGAAATAATCTGAGGTCAACCCAATATTTGTATAGAACAACTGTGTTTATCGCCATACTTGGAAATAATACCCACAAATATTTATCTTCCTTGAAACCATTTTAAACAGCATAGTCCCACCAATTGGAGAGTTTTGCTGAAATCCTAAACAGTCGCTTCCTTGAGTACCCTACAGCTTTCAGTACGATTTGCCTCTATTTAGAGGTGAATAAATCACGAGAGCCGGGCCCGTCCCTCTCTGCAGCCGCACAGCCCCGGCTGCTTCAAGCCAGGCTTTCAGCACATCTTGTATTGTTATTACCAAAGATGCCAAGTCCACAGACCTGCTTTGAATTTCAGTTTCTCCGCTGCAGCCTTACAAAGGTTTCCACTGGAATGTCCCTCGGATTCCCAGGCTTTGATGAAGTTTCAATAGCACAATGAAAGGCAGGTCCTCGCCACAACAAAAGACAAAGTATCATGTTTGAATACATGGAATTCTTTGGCCCCACAGAACATGTGTCATTCGGGATTGGGGTTTTTTTTTTTCCACAGATTCAGATCTTCCTTGGAGTGGGTTACCGTTGCAGATCGGTAATAGCATTTGCTGTCATGCATGGGATCACTACGCGAACCGAGCTAAAAATTACAGACTCAGTTACACAACTGAGGTATAAACTTAGTAAATGAAAAGCAGTGAACTCGTGAGCTACTACGACTGTTTGCCACAATTACTCATCCACACCACAGAACACACATCACATTTTCCAAAAGCGTTTCACTTCTTTCTTCAAGTGGGTGTCAGGTATTTGTAATGAAGCTCCTGCAAACACCACTGTAGTATGAAATCAGAATTTCGAAAGTACATACAAAATAAATACAATCAGACTTACTTTAAAGCCGGTCTTGTTTCAAACTATGTAAAATTGTTCCATGAATGTAGACAAATTTGTTTAAATAGATTTTTTTTTTACATATGCATATATACTGTATGTATGGTGTAGGTATACACACACCCCCCTTCACAGGGGTTCTTTTAGCCTACCCATGCAAAAATGTTTCTGATGACAAATGGGGACAACCACATTCAACAAAATTTTGTTGCCAAAGACATGACAGTATCACAATTTCCCTCCAGACCTCCTAGACTTCATAAGAAGCTCTACCACCTACCAAAACTCCTAAAGAGAGCTCCCTTTTTGGAGCTCCCTCCGAAGTGCCTGTCCACCCAAAACCTCCTCACATGCTCAACAACAACTCCTGCAGGGTGTCCCACTCCTCCATGAGTTTGTGTTCAGCAAGGTTTGCCAAAGGCGGAAGCCCGTTGCATGGCTGGGCTGGTTTCCCAGGATTTCCATCGAGAAAGCTTGTCAAGGTGGACCCTTCCTCGGCAGTTGCACTATCGGTTCTTAGGGAGGACACACTGGCCCAGGGGACTTCCCACCACAAGGCTAAAAGAGGTCTTGCCAAAGAGTGGAAATAAAGCGTACAGATCTAAATGAAAAGCAGCACTAAAAAAATCTGGTTCACCTCCTGGGCTCACACTTGCTTTTGGGAGTAGGATAACATAGCTGGAGGTCCAGCAACAAGCTGAGGTGTAAAGCATGGCACGGGAAGAACCGATGCTTGGGTGTTGCAACCACTTCAGAGCGAGGGAACAGCACCTGCTTCTTCCCCACTGTGTGCTCCAGCTGAGGTCCATCACCCAGAGGAGAAACTACCCTCTGCTTTGCACCCTCGGCCAAGCACAGGTGAGCCAGCAAAGCCTTGCTCACGATTTTTGCACCCTATGACTTCCCCAGCAGGAAGATGCACTTAGTTTGGAAAAACTCCCTCAAAGCAAAGGCAGTTGTGTAGCACATCTGGGAGCAAACCAGTCTCACGGCTCGGCTGGGGCAAGCAGGGAGCAGATAAAACCAGATTCCGCTGGACTCGATTTGCTAGAAGGGAGAAACATGCTTCTGGGCAGACAAATGACCTTGCAGGATGCATGTGGCAGCCAGGAAGGGGAGAAGAAATAAATCCTATGGGATGACCCATCTTCTCTCTAACAAGTGATCTGGACTCGCATAGCAAAAGCGGAAAAGAAGCAGATAAACCTGTATTTGTAATTCCAGGAACACCTGACAGGTTTGGACTCCCAGGCTGGATGTTTCCTGGCTCACCAGTTGTAGTAACCTGTTCTGTTGCGGTTTCACCATGTGCAGGTTTTGGGTTTTTTCCTTTGTCTGGTCTCTCTCTCTCCTCTCAGTTTTTGTGGGGGCTTTGTTTGTGGGGGGGGGGGGGTCCCCTTTTTTTTTTTTTAAACCACAACCTCTTTTTGAGCTAACAAACTGAAAAATTGACTGCAGTTGCCTCTGGGATACACCTGCTATCAGGTACCAGCAGCCAGTCATTGTTAAGACCAAAAAATACAGGTTCTCAGTGCCTGTGTGCAGAGACCCTTTAGATGTCAGCAAGTACCAGGCTTCTGTATCTCACTTGCACCACCTCCCCAGCAAGAGAAGACCATCCTCAGTGCAGATCAGCAGAAGCCAGACGTCTCCCCAGAATAACCCCAATACATCCAGAGATGGGAAGGCTGCTGGGGACAGCTAAAGGGGTTGGTACCCAGCAGCCAACCTCTGGATTTTACTCAGCACGGTGTTACACTAAGTGTTCTTGTAGCTGGTTCTGCTTGTCCTCCTGACCGAGGCAAACATGCCCAGGATTTAGCTTGCCTTTCTGTTTTTAAATAAAATAGCCCTTTTAACGCTATTGATATTGTCAACCAACAGATGAGGCCTTTGCTTTCAAGACCCTGCAATATAATGCAGATTTTTTCAGCTGTACCGGAGTTGCTTTGTTGCTAGTCAGCCCTAGCAGGCCATCCCTCCCATAAAGCACCCTCAACAGACTCCCAGAATGAGCTAAACAGAGTCCCTGGGTAGCAGCATTCGACGGCCAGCAGTTACTGGTAGAGGATCTGCAGGAGGGGCGCAGGAAGGACAGCAGGCTCGGGATTTCCTGCTCCTGGGACCTGAGCAAGCACGACAAGCACCAAGTCCTCAGTCTACTTCGGGAGACCCCAGATGAAGGGCCAGAGGGTCCATTACATGGCTGGATCAGGCCCTAAATGTCTTGTTACACCTAGGGATGGCTCAGCACCAAGGCATGAGGCGCCGTGGCCACTAAACTACAGAGACAGAGCACTGGAAGGAGAGCGCTGCAAGAACTGGAAGGAGAACCACCAGAGGCTCTAAGGGAAGAAGGGGTTTGGTCTATTTACCCATGTCAGATTGTATAAATATCCACGGACATTTGATCGCTCAACCTGCTGCGTGTAGGGCTCATGTATTAAACACCAGCTTGCACATTCCACAAAAAGTTCGGGGTTCTTTTTTTTTTCCTTCTTTCTAGGCTGTCAGAAAGGATTTGGATGAGGTCAGTTTCTGAACACAGAACATTAAGTCTTAACTCAAGGAAGGGCACGAAAGCTACATCTTCTACCGTACAGCATGTCGGCATATTGTGCGTATCAGACTGATTTGTTTTATTACCAACAATTACCAGCTACAGCCGGGGCGACCTGGTGAACTAGCTTTGTGATGCAGTCATTAGTCACAGTTCAACAGCCATCATGATATAGTAGGATTCAGAGTCCCGTAAAGTAACGGACAGTTATCAAACAGTTGAAAAACCCTAGACTAAGCACAAGCAGCACTGTGGCTGCCAAGGGGGGAAGAAACCTCATGAAATCTGGAATGTGTTTCTACTTACTGTCCATCCTAGTAAAATCAAATGATCTCTCATCTGAGCATATGGTTCTGCTTAGACAAGAAACTGTATATATTGGTCTAAATCCAGAATAGCCTTTCTGACATATTACTCAGTATTAGAAAATCACTACAACCTGCATGCTCTGTAGCAATTCCTAATGCTAAGTGCAACAAATCTACAATGATCCTCTTCCTCCCCCTCTTTCTGTCCTGGACCTATTTCTTTCTTCTTTTCACAGCTTCATACCTTTTTCTAGAAGGCCAGTTGCAAACGTCTTTCCCCTTTCTTTTCTCCATACTGCTTCCATCTTGACACACAGCTCTTCAAGAAGAGGTTACAACTTTTCCCAGTGAAAAGCCTTCCAGCAGCATCTTAGGGTTCCCAGCTTGTACGGTAACCTTCTAATTGCACCGAGGTTCAGCTTTCTAACGGCAAATACCTCATGGATAATCTGCATAAGCATGTTGTAAGGCACTTATGTGTTTTAACGGATTGCTTAGCTTTTACTTACGTATACTGGGAGGGATGGAGGAACCTTCAAACCTTGGGGGCAGCTCAAGTGGCAGTGGAGATGGAGTCCTGGCTCCACGGTGCTCCCCTCCCGCTCCCAAAAGAGGGCAACCATGGCTGGAGAATACCCATGTCAAGAGGTTAAGAGCTTGTTTCACAGTACAGCAACATCCTTATTCTCTTGGGAGTTCCCATGAAGTGTCAAGACATGGAAACAGAAGTCAATTTCTCTGAGAAAAAAGATAAATTTGCAGATCTCGGTCAATGAATGGGACCTCTCTGAAGAGGAGCTGGTTGACATTTTTCTAACTATATTTTCCAGTTGAGAATGTATTTTAGACATGATCCATATTTTCCATGGGAACATACTGATTTTCAGAAAGCGGCATCGCAAAAGAAATATTGAACTGAAACATTTCAGTGAGATCAAAACATTTGAATGGGGAAAGCTCACTTTGTAAGAATGGATATGGATGGGAAAGGAGACTTTGCCAGAAAACCACTCAGCCAACTGGGCCTGGGTTGGATCCAGATATGTCAAAGATAGATTCATTACCGCTAGGCTCTTCTTCTGCTCACAGAGCCCTGCAGCCACGGCAAGGACGGAGCAGTTCCAAGGCACCCAGCATAAGGATGAAATGGGAGCCTGGTCCCCCAGGGTTCCTGAGGTGCGTCTGTGCAGCACAACCGCTGCCTTGCTGGAGTGAGCTGGGAGAGAACCCCACACCCCCTCGCACAAAGCACAGCCGAGAGCTGTTCGGCAACCGGCACAGCGTGGAAATCTAACTTACAGCAAGGTGATGCAATCGGGCAGAAAAACAGCAGCGGCAAGGAGCTGCACCAGTATGGCCCGCCACTCTCCCAGTGGGCTCCCGCTTCTATCAGTTGAGACTGGCAGAGAGCACCTTTCCATGGAAAAGCAGCTTCTCAGCTGAGTAAGGTAACATTTACGCACACTTAGCAACAGGCAAACACAACTGTATCAAGAAAAATGCTACAATAATTTTTTTGATTTTTTTTTTCTTGAAAACAGTTCTTTTAGCATGGCATAGGAGAGAATGGCAAAATCCCTCCCACCACTCATAAGGAAACGATTCCTTCGGGACTACGTTCATCTCTGTAGATTCCTGAAATTCATCCCTGCTGCTTGTTCCCGTTTAATTTGCCACTCACCAATTCAAGCCAGGTTGTCTGGAGAAATGTGCAGTACCATCCCCACCAGAAAGCTAAAAGCTCTTTCCATTTTAAGGCACAGAGAAGAGAGAAGGGGCGGCCTCTTTCCACAAACTAAGAAGATACGGTCATGCCATGGGGTCAGCATCCCTTCTGCACCCTGGAGAGCTCGGTCTGTGCCAACAGGACAGATTCTTTCTGCATATAGAAGACTCCCGTGGACCTCAGCCAAGATGAGGGTTTGTACCAGGGATGAGGGAGCATCCATTACTTGCACAATCATTCCAGAACAGCTTTGGTCACTTGACGAGGCTTGCACACGGGTTGAGGTTAGAGCGAGCAGCTTCGTAACCTCCTGGATTGGGAAAAAAGTCCATATTGTAGAGCAGATACCTTCACCTAACTAGGGCTGAAGCACAAACCTTCTTACAGGGAGCAATGCCCATCAGCTGAAGTGAGATAGCAAGCCGGGTCGGGGAACGGCCTTATCCCGCTGGAGAGGCAGCCACCCATCGAGAGGTCAACCCCCTCCTGCCTCTGGGCTGAGATAAGCGTCTCTTGAACAACTGGATAGGGACACGGAGAGCCCTGTGGCAACGAGGCTGATAAACCAGTGTAACTGCAGACATAAATATCGGGAGAGAAGTAATTATCACATACAGAAGACGATCAAAATCCTTTGCAGAAGGAGGCTGCATTTCACATGAGGGGCAGGAAGAGTTTCCTTAAAAGAAACGTGTTGCACCAGCTGCAGCGAGAATTCATTTAATATATTACCCCAATGCTGAGCTGAACTCAATAGTCCACGACGTAACGAGGAGCTCCTTTCTCCCCAGGAGACATACAACTTCCTTTAGAATTTTTAAGATTAAGCAGATAGGTGTTCAGAGCAAATACAGTACCAACCCTATTTCTGTTTTGGTTTGGTGAGATGGTGGTAATTTAGGTAAACTACACAGTAAGTTAACAATCTTCATCACATTGATGTATCTTCAAAAGGTAGAATGTATGTTAGAAGGTAGAATTTCTCACTGAGCAGGAGCAAAAAGCTGTACAAAGGTGGCAAGGCCTTGTGAAACAGGACACTCTGCATGAACAATCCGTCCCTTGCTAATGAAAGTATCCTTGGAGAAGAACAGAAGATGGATAACAAGGGAACATCCTTACGCAGAAAGCGCCGAAACTGGCTGAAAACTGGACAGCAGCTGGAAAAGGCCCAAAGTCAGCAAAGATCTGCAGTTACTGGGGAAAGGTGAAGGTGGCAGTGGGAGATGGAGAGCACCAACTCCGTTAGACACTGACAGAACCACCCCCCCACCGCACTGGAGCACAGCAATTAAAGGGCGTCGTAATTTTAACTGAAAACAAGAGACTACTAACCAATACAAATTGTTAAGATGAGGTACTTATCGATAATTAAGATTGTGCATTTCTGTATTTTGAACCATATAGATATTCCAAACAGTTTGCAGGCCGTTGCGCTGGCTTTGTGCGTCACCCCCCAGCACCCATCTCTGTGCAGAAATTGTTTATTTAAACCCCCCTGCTCTGTGTGTACATCGGCGCCTCGCACACCGGGTAAACGACCCCACTTACAGACAACAAGATGATGACTTTTTCCCCCGGCTAAGGCTGAGATAAGCCCTTTTTTCACAGCGAAAAAGCAGAGTGAAGAAGCAGCACTTTGTTCCTCGGGCAGAGCGTGTTCTTCTCCCCCCCTTACGGAACCGGCACGGGATGCGCTGTGCTGCGCCACCAGTAAAATCCTCACATCGCTCTCAACCCCAGTGCAGCCCAAACCACTCTCAGCCACGCACAACCCTTGTGCGGGAACGCAACNTTTACGCACACTTAGCAACAGGCAAACACAACTGTATCAAGAAAAATGCTACAATAATTTTTTTGATTTTTTTTTTCTTGAAAACAGTTCTTTTAGCATGGCATAGGAGAGAATGGCAAAATCCCTCCCACCACTCATAAGGAAACGATTCCTTCGGGACTACGTTCATCTCTGTAGATTCCTGAAATTCATCCCTGCTGCTTGTTCCCGTTTAATTTGCCACTCACCAATTCAAGCCAGGTTGTCTGGAGAAATGTGCAGTACCATCCCCACCAGAAAGCTAAAAGCTCTTTCCATTTTAAGGCACAGAGAAGAGAGAAGGGGCGGCCTCTTTCCACAAACTAAGAAGATACGGTCATGCCATGGGGTCAGCATCCCTTCTGCACCCTGGAGAGCTCGGTCTGTGCCAACAGGACAGATTCTTTCTGCATATAGAAGACTCCCGTGGACCTCAGCCAAGATGAGGGTTTGTACCAGGGATGAGGGAGCATCCATTACTTGCACAATCATTCCAGAACAGCTTTGGTCACTTGACGAGGCTTGCACACGGGTTGAGGTTAGAGCGAGCAGCTTCGTAACCTCCTGGATTGGGAAAAAAGTCCATATTGTAGAGCAGATACCTTCACCTAACTAGGGCTGAAGCACAAACCTTCTTACAGGGAGCAATGCCCATCAGCTGAAGTGAGATAGCAAGCCGGGTCGGGGAACGGCCTTATCCCGCTGGAGAGGCAGCCACCCATCGAGAGGTCAACCCCCTCCTGCCTCTGGGCTGAGATAAGCGTCTCTTGAACAACTGGATAGGGACACGGAGAGCCCTGTGGCAACGAGGCTGATAAACCAGTGTAACTGCAGACATAAATATCGGGAGAGAAGTAATTATCACATACAGAAGACGATCAAAATCCTTTGCAGAAGGAGGCTGCATTTCACATGAGGGGCAGGAAGAGTTTCCTTAAAAGAAACGTGTTGCACCAGCTGCAGCGAGAATTCATTTAATATATTACCCCAATGCTGAGCTGAACTCAATAGTCCACGACGTAACGAGGAGCTCCTTTCTCCCCAGGAGACATACAACTTCCTTTAGAATTTTTAAGATTAAGCAGATAGGTGTTCAGAGCAAATACAGTACCAACCCTATTTCTGTTTTGGTTTGGTGAGATGGTGGTAATTTAGGTAAACTACACAGTAAGTTAACAATCTTCATCACATTGATGTATCTTCAAAAGGTAGAATGTATGTTAGAAGGTAGAATTTCTCACTGAGCAGGAGCAAAAAGCTGTACAAAGGTGGCAAGGCCTTGTGAAACAGGACACTCTGCATGAACAATCCGTCCCTTGCTAATGAAAGTATCCTTGGAGAAGAACAGAAGATGGATAACAAGGGAACATCCTTACGCAGAAAGCGCCGAAACTGGCTGAAAACTGGACAGCAGCTGGAAAAGGCCCAAAGTCAGCAAAGATCTGCAGTTACTGGGGAAAGGTGAAGGTGGCAGTGGGAGATGGAGAGCACCAACTCCGTTAGACACTGACAGAACCACCCCCCCACCGCACTGGAGCACAGCAATTAAAGGGCGTCGTAATTTTAACTGAAAACAAGAGACTACTAACCAATACAAATTGTTAAGATGAGGTACTTATCGATAATTAAGATTGTGCATTTCTGTATTTTGAACCATATAGATATTCCAAACAGTTTGCAGGCCGTTGCGCTGGCTTTGTGCGTCACCCCCCAGCACCCATCTCTGTGCAGAAATTGTTTATTTAAACCCCCCTGCTCTGTGTGTACATCGGCGCCTCGCACACCNACATTTCTGTATTTTGAACCATATAGATATTCCAAACAGTTTGCAGGCCGTTGCGCTGGCTTTGTGCGTCACCCCCCAGCACCCATCTCTGTGCAGAAATTGTTTATTTAAACCCCCCTGCTCTGTGTGTACATCGGCGCCTCGCACACCGGGTAAACGACCCCACTTACAGACAACAAGATGATGACTTTTTCCCCCGGCTAAGGCTGAGATAAGCCCTTTTTTCACAGCGAAAAAGCAGAGTGAAGAAGCAGCACTTTGTTCCTCGGGCAGAGCGTGTTCTTCTCCCCCCCTTACGGAACCGGCACGGGATGCGCTGTGCTGCGCCACCAGTAAAATCCTCACATCGCTCTCAACCCCAGTGCAGCCCAAACCACTCTCAGCCACGCACAACCCTTGTGCGGGAACGCAACGGGCGCTCCAGGCCCCACGGCATTCCCAGCCGTAGCCCGAGAGCCGCCGGGGTTGCGGAGGGCTGTGCCCTGGCCCCTCGCCAAGGCTGAGCTCCGGCCGCGCAGCTGCACCCCCCCCTCCCCAACCTCACACCTCACAAATCCCGGCTCCGCCGCTGCAGCAGACCCCGCGCTCGGGGCACGTGCCGGCCCCTTCCAGATGCGCTCATTCCCGGTCCGCCATCTATCATCCTCCAAGCAGGAATCGAGGCCAAACCCCAGCTGAGAACAACAAGGAACAGCACGGTGTGGGAAAAAGCGCAAAGGCGGCATCGGAGGGACATCGCACGGGATGAGGGGACAGAGCAAGGTGGCATCCCAGGCTGAGAGCAGCTGGGCAGGGAGAAGGACCCCAGGGGACTTCACGGCTAAGGAGGGAACTGGGATGGCAAAGCTGGGAAGGGCAGGCTGGAGGAAAGGAGCAGGTTTCAATCAGGAATGAAGGTAGTAGGGAAAACAGCAGGGATCTGTAGCGGTCACTCCCTGCAGGGCCCTGGGAAGAAGCAGGGGAACATCATCGCTGCCGCAGCGTGCGATACCGATCCTGGGACTCGGCATCCTCCTCCCGCCTTCCTCTGGTGCAGGAGGGAGGTTCGGAAAAGGGCACGGAGGCCAAGGCATTGCTGCTCTCCGACAGGCAGACGTTCACCTGTGGATAGCCCAGGTTTGTGGGCTGGCAGCGAGTCAAACCTTCCTGTGACAACAGCCAGAGCTGGAACAGGGACAACCCCAGATCACTGAGATGTGGAGAAAATCCCGCAGCGATGACTTCGCACCCCATGGTGGAAGCCAGCTCAGGTTTCCCATCCACAGCACTCACACCGTGGATACCAAAACACACCAACCCTCATCAATGCTGTCATCATTGTCCCACCGCATCTCATCCCGTGCGGGAAAGCTGTCTTGAATTACAGATAAATGGCTGAAACAAATACAAACTAGGTGAAAATCAACCTTAATTGCTCTGTATTGCTCTGTACTTAAAAAAGCTGCTGCACTAAAGGTGTTGCAATAGAAACAGCCGCTATGAAAACACTGATTTCTTTTAAGTCAAATGCCGATGAATTTAGGAAGAGAATTCTGTTGTGTGCTTGCCTCCAACAGCAAGGGACCGAACTTGATGACTTTGGGGAAGCCATTCAGTCCTATGATTACAGTACACATCAGCCGAAGCCCATTTAAAAAAAAAAAACAAAAACAAAAACAAAACCCACCCCCAAAAAAGCCACATACACAAAAAAACCAAACCTAGCCAAAAAACTTGACCCACCCTTGTCTGTCTGTCTCCCACCGTCTCCTCAAATCCACCCTTTCCCTGGCACTTCTGTGCTCAGACCAAGGACAGACCACTCCATTCTAGCTGTACAATAAATTAAAAAAAATATAATAATTCTGCCTAGAAATTTTGTTATGCAGAACTGTACCAATAGTGAAAAGAGGCAGTTGCCTGGTGGCAAGTCAACAACAGACCCAGAAAAAAAGCCTTGTCTGTATCGTGCCCACCCTTTCCTCACTCCACCTGAGACCCAGAACACCATAAGCCCCCAAAAAAAGCTCTAGCTGACCCAGGCTGTACCGAGCCTCTGTCTTTGCATCTGTAGCTTCAATTTATTTTGTCTTTCCACTTCACAGGCAAACCCCACCACAAAGATGAAGACAATATGCAAACTATGGGTGGAGTAAGTATGTAGCCAAATTAGCACAGATTCTTTCAATATGAGACAAAAAACATATGTGAGACCATACTGCCTGAATTGGAAGCACGGTGATTTTCATTTATATGCCAAAACGTTAGAAAGTGAAATTTTACCATATTTTAGAATTTCCTGTTACATAACACGAAACTTAAGCTGTGTGGGAAGCTCTGGGATGCCACCCCAACCAGCAGGCACCGCAGTCCTTGTCCCTTGGCTTTATGCAAAGAAAAAGGAAGACAAATCCCACGGAATGATAGGTTATATCCCTTCTTATTTGTTTTAAAAGGAGGAAGATCTTGAATTACTGAAAATCACCAAGCTTGACCTTACAAATCAGGGTCTGCTGTAGCGTCCCTCATCTCCAGCAACCAGAAAGAATGAATAGCAGGGGAGCGGCTCATTCAAAGATCCGGAAAAAAAAATACTGGTGTATTGAAAGTATCGAGACAAAACCAGTCTAGTTCAGACACCACTGAAAGCCTTTGCCAGTTACAGTCTCATCATTCACCAGAATGCAATCAAAACTATGTTCAATGTTAATTTTTAAAATTAAACAGCATGTCTGGCATTTAAAAAAACTAAACAAACTACACCCAAATTAAAAAAAAATAAAAAAAAATCACAAGTTGCTCTTGTTTGAAGTTTAAAAAAAATCAGGAGAAAAAATCACTCAGTAAGGAAGACACATTCAAAATTTCTAAATCATTTTGCTTTTAGCAAAGTGCTAACTCTTTGCATTGACATGGCTCGCAAATATACACACAAAATGCTAATTGCTAACCAGCCACCCACCTATGAAGAAATTACTCGACTGAAATTATCTGTCGGTAATGAAAACAGTTAAGAATCTCTCTGTTCTTCCAAGTGATACGTAAAGAGATAGCATAAATCAGGCGGCTGCAGTTGTGGCCGTCGCCGTTTGCCACCGCACTGGCTCCCGGCCGGGCGCTGGACACAGCAGGAGGAGGAGGAGACAGACACGTAGAGCTGTGGCTTACACAACTGCTCCCTGGGTAATTTTTGCACAGGCATGAATTGGAGACCCTTCACAGCTCAGCAATTAAGCAAATATCAAAGAGGGGGGGAGGCTCCAAAAAAATTAACTTCTGTAATCCTCAAAGCCGGGCTCCAGCACTTTGCCCCAATAAAGCATCACGACTGCTGTGCACAGGCATCTCAAATCCTACAGAGCGGAAAACTAGAAGACAAATACATTTCATAAATACACACATTATGTTAGCTCACTTGCCTTTTATTATTACTGTTAATTCTGCAGTATTTTCAGTTCTCCACATCTTTCTACCGCAGTCAAAGGAAGTTTCTTTATTCTGATGACTGCAAAAATATTGCATCTTTGCCCATCCTCCCAACCTGCTCAAAGTTTGGGACACCTCACCTGGAGCACGGTCATTCCTTTGCCTGGAGATTCTTCTGGATTTAACAAGGTGCCCTCTGAGCTCAAGAGCAGCAGCTGGGCTGAAGCTGCAGCACCAACTTCTCAGGGGGCAGCCTCTCTCAAGCTACAGGATGATTTACGGCAGGTGGGATTTGTTTTCTATTTTTCTAAGCCCATCTCTTCAGCAGATGGGAACATCTGGTTGCACTGGCTGTAAAATATCAGGAGTTTGGGGTGCTGTTTTATGTGCAGTAACCCTTCCCTGCCGCAATCTAGCAGCGGTTTAATGCAGGGTTTGGGTTTGTTTTTTTTTTAAATATTCTTGAAGCTGGCCAATGGGTCCTTTGGATAGCAATAGCAGAGTGAAATCTAGGCAAATCTCTGTCCTTAGTGCAGGCTTTCCAAGATAACGGCAGATTTCTGTGGGTGGGATGTGAGAATGGAATGATTTCTACAGTTAAAATTAAGTTAAAAGTTTAATTTTAAAACCCGCTATTATCCTGTACCCTCTGAAAGAACCCCAACTCATGCAATCACCTCTTCTCCTTTCCCCTGGCCAAATGTACCCACTGCTGATGGCCAGGTCAATGCTCCAGGGAGAGATGGTCTGAGTGCTGCCCCCACCACCCACACCAAAGCGGCTTTAACTGGGGCATGGCAGCACCATGGAACAGCCACGGCAAAACCTGCCACAAAGACAAGGAGACCCCACACCCTGCTGGTGCATGTGTGTTTCCAAGCTGGATGTGCCCTTGGAGCTGGGTAGTATCCCACATCCACTGACAGAAGACCTCCTGGACATCCCTGTGGAATCAGCTATGCACTGAAAAATCCTCCAGAGTTGCGTCTCATTTCACCTTTCACAGAATCACAGAATCACTTAGGTTGGAAGAGACCTTTGAGGCCATCGAGTCCAACCATAAACCCAACACTGCTAAACCACCCCTAAACCATGTCCCTCAACACCATGTCTGCCCGGCTTTTAAATACCTCCAGTATGGTGATTCCACCACTGCCCTGGGCAGCCTGTTCCAACGCTTGACAACCGTTTCCATAAAGAAGTTTTTCCTAATATCCAACCTAAACCTCCCATGGTGTAACTTGACGCTGTTTCCTCTTGTCCTATCGCTTGTTACTTGGGAGAAGGGATTGACCCCACCTGGCTATGACCTCCTTTTAGGGAGTTGCAGAGAGTGAGAAGGTCTCCCCTCAACCTTCTCTTCTCCAGGCTGAACAATCCCAACTCCCTCAGCTGCTCCTCATAAGACCTGTTCTCCAGACCCCTCACCAGCTTCGTTGCCCTTCTCTGGACACGCCCCAGCACCTCAATGTCCCTCCGATACTGCGGTGCCCAAAACTGAACACAGCACTTGAGCTGCGGCCTCACCAGTGCTGAGCACAGGGGCACAGTCACTGCCCTGCTCCTGCTGGTCACACCATTCTTGACGCAGGCCAAGCTGCCATTGGCCTTCTTGGCCACCTGGGCACACGCTGGCTCATGTCCAGCCGACTGCCCACCAGGACCCCCAGATCCCTTTCTGCCAGGCAGTTTCCAGCCGCTCCTCCCCAAGCCTGTAGCGCTGCCTGGGGTGGTTGTGACCAAAGTGCAGGACCCGGCACTTGGCCTTGTTGAACCTCACTCCATTTCCATTTAAGTGATTTTGAAAGAGTCCCTGAATTAGAATTGACGCGACTGGAATACTCTTCATATGGATTTGGACATTCATGGGAAGTACTAATTCCACTAAATTCCCACCGATTTTTACACCACTTGCTTTTTTGACCTGACAAGCAGGAGGCAGCAAAAGGCAGCTACCCAGAGAGTCGGCTGGGCTCTAGAGAGACAAGAATGGGAATGAGATGGCACATAACGATTTCAAGCAATTTACTCCTGTTTGTTTCTTTCTTTTTTTAGAGGTTCTAACACCTTTGTTTCCTCTTCCCTTCCAACACCCTCCTTCTGCTCCAGACACTGACAACAGGTCCTCTCGATACCCTGGAAATAGAAATCAGAGCAACTGTTCTCAACTTGCGCACAGTTTTGAAGCTTTTTGATCTAGAGAAAAACTTGCATGCCTCAAGTTGGGGGTTTTTTTTCCCCAACTGTTACTCTGATTAAATCTGTTACTTTCATTTATTTATATATTATCTTTATTCATGTTTATCAACAGTTCTTGAAGTTCTGAAGGGAAAGAAACAAATAACTTTCTTCCTTATTTCTGCTAACACTGGGTCACTTTTCTAGCCTTCTGTGTCAGTGGCTCTATTGGGATATTGATGGTTGTTTCCATTTGAATGTCATTTTCAGAGTCTCAGACACAAGCTCAGTGATGAAACAATTGGTTTGCAAATACTATAGGAGACATCTATAATGTGGTTATTTCACTGTCTTTCATGGTGAGCTTTAAACCCTGCCATTTTTAAACACCCTGCCAGTTTTAAACACTCCCATCACACACCCTGCAAGGCTGGTTTTACAAAGCCTAGTTTAGTGTCAAAAACTGAAACACAAAAATGTTCACGTACAAAAGACACAACAATTTGGTCGCCAGCACTAATGTCTGCAGTGAAGCGCTTTACAGGATTTCACACTCCAAGGTCTGTGCTTTAGCGATTCCTCTCTTCCCTGCGCATCAGCCAAGAGAGAATCCATGCCACGGAATTTCTATCTGCTTGCTATAGATCCAGTTTTTTTAATAGATTTTTGTATGGCAGGAAATCAACTGTTTGCTAAGAGCCAAGAATATAACATCTATTCAATTCCCTTTATATGCTAAATGAGTCATTAATTACACTGAAGACAGCTATTACATTTGTTCAGCACAAGCTAGTTTTTAACGAACAGCGCATTCCTTTCCAGTAGCTTTGCTCCCTCAAATGCATCTATGGCCTCTCTCGTACACGAGAGCAACCAGCAGCAGTCCCAACAGTCACACGCGTTGAGAGAACCGTTTACTCCCATTTTATGCTGCTTAAAGCTTCAAAAAAAGGTTTAAGGGGCAACATATGCTTTGGAGTGAGAAGTATAATTGCCTTTTCCATTCCAGTATATCTTTGCATTTTTGAAAATGGTTAAAAGAGTTAACAAAACAGAGGGTGAGTTCTTGGTTCATTTCTCATTTCCACTCTGTACTCACCAAGTTTTTTCATGCCATCAGAATCGGTGTTTGGTTCCTTGTGTTTGGGTGGATCAGGCCCTGTCTCCCCGCAGTACCTGCGGTTCCTGCTGCATCCTCCGCTCCCCGCTATATATTTAACCCATATATTGACCCACTCTGTAAGGAAACACCTGCAAGCTTTTCAGGGCCAATATACCAAACAGACTGTTACAGCTTAATGCACGTGTCTTAATCGTGGCTTTTTTGCTTTGCCTGTGTCACATAATCAGCCCTCCAGCCCCACCAATATCCTCAAAAACTGACCCAGCAGAGCTGTCAATGCGGGAAGACTTATAATTTAAGCACTGGAGCTTTCAAACAGCTTTCCAATGCTTACGAAGCCCTGGCAGTACCTGAAACATGGTTCAACTCCTGGAACAGTGGACCCTCGATCAATAAATTACAATGTGAGTTGTTTATGGAGTTCAGCAGTTTGTAGGGAAGAGCATCAAATTCTGTCTCAGGTGTTCGGAAGTCCTCCCAAAGCAACACGTGCGAGCAGTGGAGGAAAGAAGAGCGCAAGCCCAGAATCGCCATTCCAAGGCCATGTCTCCCACCATAGGAGCGCTCTCACCACTGGAGGCATTTACATATCGTAACACATTGTTTTCTCTTCTTATGCAATACAGCATTTTTCCAAAAATTTTCCTTCCCCTCCACCCCCCGCAGTCACCCCCGCAGGGTTTCTTCACCTTTCATAGAAAGGCCGGAAAATCTGCACCAACAAAAGTGCACAGGACTTAAAATGAATAAACCTGTGCACTCTCATGATTAAATTCATTCATTTGCTTAGTCTTAAGGAGACACTGGCGTTCTCTTTCTTATCCCAGTCAAATTCCTGAAATACTTTGAAGAAACAGGGTCTGTGAACTCAGACAGCTAAAGCTGGTATAAAGCCTTTGTCATAAAATATACTAGGTGTCCCTAAGGGGAGAAGCAAACGCTTTCCGTGTTCCAAGATGTTCAATATCCCGGTCAGCCGCAGAGAGTGAGCAGACAGAAAGCCTGTAGTTCAGTGGCGAAGAATGTGTTTCTCAGCCGCAGCAAGCCCAGCCAGGACACATCAGGCCCTATTTAAATCATCTCCCGCAAAATTATTTCTAACCAAAGGATTACCAAAAAAAAGAGAGAAAAAATAAAATAAGAGTCAATGGATCCACACACAAAAATAATGTTTAAATCAACCGTGGTCCAAACAAAGGAACCGCCTGACACAGAAAGAGACAGACCTGGCCAAAACCACAGCTTAAAAACTGTGCTGAACTTTGTTGAGGGTTCACGCGGATCTGCGTAATGCCTCCCACCAACGCCGTCCCCAGTCACACGCCTTTTGCCCAGCTGCCTTTACAATAAACACTTCCGCAAAGCCCAGCCCAGCGTCTTCCAACGGAACAGGTAATATCTGCTGCCCCACTCGCTGCTTGCAAACGCCCACGTGCCCTGGAGTTTCTTTACAGTGAATCGTAAGAACCCACAACATAGTTGCTGCACAATAAAATGCGAAGTGAGATCGCAAAGTATTTCGTTGTCTCTTTCTGGGATTGGTGGATTAACCTGGAAAAGGCTGTGGCTTCGTTTCCATAGACAATGGGATCAGCCTCCGAGACTACGCCTGCTCTTAAAACCCGGGAATCTATAAGACACGTCAGATTCTGCTCTGCTGAATTGGTGTAAATCAGAGTAACTGATGGGGAATTTATTCCAGCTTTACCAACATGTTCCAAAAAGGTGGAAAAAAAGCCAGGATATGTTTTCATCCCCGTTTTAGCTGGCTGTAATGGTACTTGCCTGGGCATTACCGCTCCTATGATTTAAAGCAGGTTTGAGCTCTCAGAAACATTCTTCTGCTCCCTTCTAGACTAAAAGCCATAATGACAGTATTTAAACGATGCCGTTTAAAAGCCTGGAAGCCCGAGAACATGTTTCTGAGTAAAATGAAGGATGTCAGTTCTCGCTACTGTCTAACTACAAGAATCAAGACAAAGTGCCAAATACCAGCACATACACCATAAACCACGACAGCTTTCAGCATCCGAACAGACAGATGATGACCACCGTTCCCTACTTTTAAGTCTTTTTTTAAAGGGTATTTTCTCTGTCATTTATCAACATCTCGTCCATCTGTGGATACCAACCAGGCATTTCTCTGAGCAGTTACCACACAGCTGGGAACACGAGCTTGGCCAAAGCTCCAACCGAAGGGCAAAGTTGGTGGGTGAAGTTGAATAAATACTGGCAGCTCTGTTTTAGCCTTTCTGTCTCACGGAAGATGGGATTTTTGAAGAATTCCTATGGTGGTTTTTTTCGCATACAAAACCTCTGTCCCTGAAACTCTGCACTGCTGAGCATCTCTCACTCTTTATTTGTACAATATTTACTGTAACTGGGTCACATCAGAAAGGATTCGTCATTCTGGAATAATTATAAAATACACAGAGGAAGTAGTAAAGACTAAAAAAGTATCATTTAATGGTAGGAAAAAAGCAATGAAATAACACGATGACATTCTAGTTCATTTCTATGTACATTTCTTGAAAAAAGTGCTATTAAAGACATACTTTCTTCCTGTTGATTTAGCATTTTCGACTTCACTTTAGATGCCGCAGAAACTTCGCCAAACCACCTTTTAATCTCAGCCAGATCTGCATTTTGCAGATCTGTGTATCTGCGGCGTATAGACAAAGTGTGGTATCCCATGGCAACAGCTTAAAAATTATTAATTGCCATGCAAAGTTAGTGATTCCATATTCTAATTACTCTAAGAAGAAAGAAGCTGCCAGTTGGGATGTGAAGATGCTTCTTTTTATGACCTGCATCCTTCCAGTGTTCCATAAAATTATCCTCCCACTTCTGGACCTCATACACCTGCTTGTCTTGAACGTGCCCCCGGTTAGACCAGACCTCCAGCAGAGCCCTACCATGAAGGTTCAACGACGACACCTCCAATACCCCATGTGCCACCACTCACCACAAGACTCGTTCAGTCAATCCAAACCGATTCACAGAGCTCAAACCTCAAAGGTCAGAAACCGGCAATGTTTCAATATTTTATGAAGAAAATCAGAGAAAATTATTGGTTTCATGTCAAAATGAAAGTAAATTGTCATCCTTTCTTGGATTATCGGCACGAGGGTTTTCATATGGAGCTGCTGTTGCTCAGCTCACAGTGCTGGACTTTGTGTGCCGGATTTTTCACAGAAGAGGCATCTCATAAAGCAAAGAGGTAATGATTGAATCAGTTACTCTGCACTTATCCTAAAAATAAATATCAACCCTAATTCACTTTAAACGCTGCACCTTTAAAAAGCTATACATTCCTTCCTATGCATTAAAAAGCTATGCATTCCTGAAAATAAACAGCCCAACAGAAAAAACACCCAACAAAACAAACACCAAAACCGGGGAGGAGATATCCGTTGCAAAAATATTTGGCATAGAGAGAAAAACATAGGGCCTGGCTACACTGGGACATTATTCCATTTAAGAGGACTGTATTAGGAGAGCCCATCCTCTCCAGCCAGAAGCCACAGACCTGGTTCTGGTCCTGCTCTCCGGGTGACATTGCTGCGCTAGCAAGGCATGGCAGAAGTGCCCGGCCACACACAGGTCTAGCAGAAGACTTCCTCCTGCCCACGTCCACAGCCTCCTCCACACAAAGGGGATGTCGGGACTCACAACGAAGGCGTTCAGCCATTAGGATTGTGCGCACTGCCCAACTCAAAACGAAGCACGTGAGTAAAGCATTATAGTAAGCAGGAAAAGGCATTTCCAGAGGAAGAAAGAGAGAAATTAATTAGGCCCAGATCTTCAAAGAATAGGTGTTCATCATTGTCATGCTAAAATGATGTGGATGGCACAGCTGCAAGTAGATGAAGACCAAGGTGGAAGACAGCAAAAGCACCAGCAATCATGACAAAATACGGCGTCAGCTGCATTACAGAGTAACCCGTAAAAGCGTTCGGATTTGGGTTAGCAGAAGACTGGTGTTAGATCCCTCCAAAGCACAAAGCAGCGGGGGGAAACAGCGGCAACAGTTTTTCAAAGCCCTGTGAGAAGGTGGTACTCAACGCCTAGTTGTATTGCAGTGCAATTTGGGTGCCTGTATCAGTGGGAAGGGCTGGAGAGCTGTGTAGCTCAGTGTGCACTCTGGCCACTAGCTGCACTGCCCCTTAACATCAAAAAAGCCATCTTGCTTTAAGTACAACCCGAGTCCAACAAATTGAGTCTTAAATGGAACAGGCATGAGGAGAAGCAAATATTGACTAATGAATTGGAATCGTTTTATCAAGGGATGTATTTCTAGCATAAGAAGGAAAAGCATTGAGCGATGAGAAAAATCCCTATAAAATAAATGCAAAGCTCTCTGACTTGACATAACACAGTAGAGCAATAATGCCAATGACTATTGCTACAAATAAACATTTGAAGCAGATTTATTCCAGAGGGAGATGACTGCCAATTCCTTACCCATCCATACTGGGGTTTTTTATGTTGTTTGCATTCTTCAAACTGCCAAAATCAGCAGCACACGTCAATAGCAAAAAAGAACAAACAACCCAAACTTCAGATGCATTTCATAAATCCAATCAGCAAATACTCCTTTTCCTGGCATGGTGTCCTTCAACTTATTTATTATTTAAGAGACAGTGAAGTAAGTGTTTCTACCTTGGTCCGACCGAGATCCCTCACACGTGGATTCACCACTAATGCAACCCAATACAGCAATTCTGGTGAATTATGCAGGTGCCACATCAAGTTTAGTCCAGGAGATCAGAACATGGAGGAAGAGGGACCAAGGTAACACACAGATATGACTGTGAAAAAGGTTTTAATATCTCCAGTCTTAATAGCTTCAGTTATCTTAAATGTAATCTCAGTGTTTTCAATAATAAATCCTGCTGAGTTCCAACAAATTGGAAAAATAGCTTCTTCCTGTCCAGAGCAGTATTACTGCCAATGTGACTAAAAGGCGAGCTATATTTGAGCAAATAAACACCCTTACCGCTAATAAAGACAAGATTTGGGAAGAAAAGGATTGCGATTATTATAGTTGCTGATGACTGAGGGCTGCCAAAGCAACACAGATAAAGGAAGGTAAATGTTATCCAGTGAGGCATCAGCAGAACTATTGTCCACAGAGGCAGAAATATTACTGCCATTAGAAAACACAGCAGTAAGACCATACCTCAAATACTGTATAAATTCAAGAAAGGTCTCTCCTCCAGGAACCATTTTGATGAAAAGGGCTCAGTGATTGCTCCCGCTGCTCCCACACTTGCATTACGTTTGTGTTTGAAATCCGGTGTTAGCGTGCCTGAGTCCAGCCACGCTTCTGATTTATTTTTAGATGGAGGTTTTTTCCTCGATACCTGCCTTCTTTGCTTTTATTACATGCATAACTAGATGTTAAAATAATTTGGTCCATTACCAGAGGAAGTGCAGAGGGCAATCTGTTTTCATACACCTGAAGACACCCGTGCTGCTGTGGAGAGCCTGGAAGGACGCGCGTGTCCCCTCCCTCCGCAAAACCAGCCCACACTAACACGCTGCTTAAGGGAACTCCGATGGGAAACCGGGCTACCTGCTGTCTACACAGCCCATTTTTCTTGGGAACAAACCCACCCGCGCGGCACCGGACATGGACCTCTGCTGTCTACAGCCCCCGCGAGCGTAACGGTGCAAGAAATACTGTTGTCATCTAACTGCATCTTCTTCACCCGGCGCCCGTGAGAGTGGATAAAAGTTAAGCTCACAGCAAAGGAAGTGGCAAAACTGCAACGCCTGCGTGCCTGACGCTGTCTCCCAGTCGGTATTTATATATATCCTGCAGATCAGTGGTCAGCAGCTGTTGCTATTCCCATTATTATGCAGAAATAATCAGTATGCTCATGATGCATGCTATTAGATAACCTCATGCATCCGTAACAACTTCCTACAGGATATATTTCACGCAGAAGCCTGTTTATAAGCTAGATAAATATCATATAGACACCATACTACATGCCCCACATTAACCTACATCTCAATATACATTACTATGCAGTTATAGGACTCAATATATAATCATACACATTACCTTGTAGTAGTTCCGTAAATACGATGATATAATAATTGATTTTAATTACTAGCAATAACAATAGGCATAATAGGTAACCAAATACAGGCACTTCACAATTCCTTTTAAGAGTTGCAGTGTTTAGCGGTACAGCATTAAGTGGAACTAAATCATTGAAGGGCATTTGGGGTGTTTTTGTTTGAGCAAAGAGCAAGTATCCCAGGAGTAGTCCCTCTGGTTGACTTCACATCTTCACTCACCAGAGTAGCCTTTGGCTTAGTGACCTTAATTACTTACTCGCCACTTTGCCCTTCAAATTCTCTATTTGTATAGCAGCTTTGTCCTTATAAATCCCTCCGACAACCCCACGCTCTACTACTCCCCGTATGCTTTAGAGCTCTATTTTCACTCACAATTAACTTTAACAACTTATCACTCATCCACACTGGGTTTAAAGTTTTATGTTTAGTTTTATGTAATGATATATTCACTCCCCCCGAGCCAACTCCAGCACCTCTTTAAAGTTTAGCCAATTTTCCTTCATAGGCCATTTTCTAATAAACAGTGCCAGTCTACTTCACTTAATATGTTCCTCATTTTATCTGATTGGAAGCTTTTGAAGTTTAATTCACCTGGTTTTATATCAAACCTCCTACCATAGCTGAAACTTGACACAGCAAACTTTCTCTACCTTGAATAGGTTCCACAATGTCCTTCCAATGTAGGAAATCCAAACATTGTCCTCTGGATCAGTCCTCCGGACTGCTTCCAAGATCACGGTCCTAGTCTGACATACTACATAAAGGTGATAAGCATGTAAAGATGTGTAAAGATGACAACCTCATCAAGCCACCGTTCTGTATTCTTACAACCCCCCAGTTCTAGGCAAATTTTATCCCATAAAAAAACCCCCATCATTGCAACGTAATTTCTAAATGCCCCAGAAATTTCCATTTTAACAATGAAATTCACAGACAGCGACACACCACCAGCAGCTAATTCTCATTTTTTATTTCCACTGCTATCTGTTCTACAAGGTTGAGGCAAAATTTGTTGAGCACCTGTCCTCTCCTGGCCCACAGCCCCTGGAGTGCCCTTTCCTCCCCGTGCCTGCGCTGCCGGGAGAAGCCGGCAGGGAAAGGGGAGCAGAGCCCCCCCCCAGGGCCAGAGCAGCAGAAGGCACAAGGGTCCTAGCCCCATGAGCGCAGCCCATCTCGGCAGAGGACGGCAGATGTTCGTACGAGGGAGTTACTGGGATGCGCACAAGCAGGTGGCTTTTTTGGCATGCCCAGCAAGTAATGCTCCAGTCTGATTTCTTCAGCGAGAAAAAGAGCTTGTCTCAAGAAAGAAAGTAAAGGGAATTTCAAAGATGTCTTTATTTTTCCTTCCTCTGGGCAGGAGTGGGAGAGAAAAACTACTCTGCAAGATGAGAAGCAGGAATAGGGTGCTCTCTGCATCATCTGCTAGAGATGAAGAGAACCGTGGTGTTATCTATTGTGCTCTTGCTTCAGTTGTGCTTCGCTTCTGCGAGGCCCATGAGCTGCCGTACTCTACTGTCAGCACGAGAGATCATTCTGCTTATGCAGAACACTGTTGTTCTTCTTGGCATTACAATCCCCAAGGGAGACAGGCTGGCAGGGCGGAGAGAGCAGCCAGGACACGGGCTATTAGCCTTACTCCAGTACTAGCCTTGCCTTGGCTAATGCACATAAATACACATACAGCAAGATCCTCCAAGCGTGGGCAAAGCTTAATGCATGTTTGACCTGAAATCCAGCAGACCAACTAAATATCTCATTCTATTTGCCGCTTACGCACGACTGCTCCGGCGGGTTGAGATCTTGGCTCCGCACTGACACCACGGCTGCAAGCTCTGTCCCCTGCAGGGACCGCTGCCCGTCTGCTCTGAAAGGGTGACGCTGCTGGCCGGAGGGACGGGTGGATGGCTCTCCGACGGCAGTGCCCACGCCGGCAGACAGGCTGGTATTTACTCGTCCTGCTTATTGTACCTAAGGGATCCGCTCGCCGCCAAAAGAGTTTCGTAACAGGACTGAATACACAAACCAGCTCAGTATCTAAGCAGCCAGAGGAGTTTAGTAAATAAATTGTCTAGACTTACCAACCAAGCGCAGAGATCTCCAACTTGTAAAATGAAGTAACCAGTGACATTGGGGCTTAGGAATAAAAAAAACCCCATCAACTCCTTCAGGGCCTGCTTTTGAGACCAGCACGTTCTGGATCTATCTGTAATAAGGGGGGAAGATTTTGGACCTGGCTCTGCTCCCACGTGAGGACATGAGAGCCGGCTATCCTGTCCGTAGTCAGGTGTGGCCAGAGCCACTCGACTGCCTGCCAGTGCCTGCAACCTGGGGCACAAGACTTGAAAGGGGGGACGGCAGCTGGCAGCGTGAGTCACCGGAGGGGGCTGCACGAGCCAGCTCACGCGTTCCCTGACCACACGCCGTAAACTGGGTTTGCACTTCACAAGTGCCACAGCCTCACAAACCCACCAGCTGAGCAGTTTCAGCCAGGTGAAGATTTGCATCATCATCTCTGCATGCTTGCCCAAACGACTTGAGGGCCATCTAACACACGACTCAAAAATAGGTAGAAAATATTAAATAATCACTTCGTTCACACCAAGTGAGTGGTATTCTTAATTGCTTCAGGCAAGCCAGCTCAGACTGAGAGCCAAAAACCAGAAGAGCTGCAGAGGAGTCTCCTGCATCTCCCAGGAGCACCTACCCCAGGCATTCCAAGGACGGGAAACCAAGCTGTCACATCCAGGCCTCCTTAGCTGGAGGACAGGACACGACAGGCAGGACTGTTCTAACCGTACCAGTCACCAGGACACACAAGGAGGCAACATTCACTTCCTTGAAAGACATTCTACTCTGAAACTTTTTTGTTTGTTTTTACTATTTTAGCTCCAATACCAGTATCTATAAAATAATCAACATAATTGTGATTTCATATTCTACACCTGTTTATTCAACTTATCTGTCCTTGTTTTCACACAGTACATATATTTTATTTTTATAGACCTAGCAAGTCAATCTGTGCCCAATAACTGGTAATAAATAACTCTCATAGAAAAGGAGATGGTACAACTATTGAATTTGTCCAATGCAGATAATAAAGATAAAATTACCTTGAGCACCAAGCTCTGCCTCTAAGTCCATAAAGTTAGAAACTCTTTCTATAACCCTAGATGTTAAGATAATAATGCCTTCCGATTTATCATCGTGTTACCAGCATCCTTGACAGGAATGGTGGTACTTAGCAGTGGCATCCTTTTTCATATTATAGCTCTGTCCACCTCACCAATTACCTGCACTGACACGCTATACAAGTTCTCACATAGAATATATATGCGCCACCAAAAAAGAAACGCTGCCAATGCTTTACATTTGGTGGCCACAGAAGGTTTCGTTCAAAGCTAAGGTCAAGGGAACACAACGGTCTTTCCAACATGAACGTGCGGTGCGTAAGAGCTGTTGGTAAACCCCCAGCGCAGCGAAGGGCCTGGCAGATGATAATCATAGGATCATGGAATGGTTCCGGTTGGAAGGGACCTTAAAGATCATCTAGTTGCACCCATCTGCCGTGGGAGTGGTGCATGGCACACATGGAGAGCCTGAGCCAGCCGGGAATGCCCAGCCTGCAGCAGCAGAGGCTCAGGAGATCTTATCAATCTGCACAAATACCTGATGGGGGGAATAAAGAAGCAGGAGCCAGGCTCTCCTCAGCAGTGCCCAGTCACAGGATGAGAGGCAACAGGCACAAATTGAAACCCAGGAAATCCACTTACAGCCAAGAAAAACCTTGGGTTTATTGCGAGATGGTCAAATGTTGGAAAGTCTGCCTGGAGCAGCTGTGGAATCTCCATCCTCAGCGCTTATTCTGGATCTGAGTGGACACATTGAGAGCCACATGCACGAGATGACCCAGCCCAGACAGGGGGCTGGACAAGCGGACCTCTGGGTCACCCCTAGTCCAAACCCCCCGCCAACCTCAGCTACGCTGAGAGTCTATGGGTTAGTGAAATAGCAAAGCTTGCCTTTACAGGAGCTTGAGCCCTCTAACCCCACCACCTTCCATGGATCTCATTTCACACTTCACCGTGTACCATGACCTTCCCTCCGACTTAAACAAAATGCATCTCATGGGAAGATCAGGTCATCATGAGTCAACCTCAGTATCAGCTGGGTGATGAACCCAGTCCACAGAAGAGAACAGGGACACATGAGCTGTCCCAGCTTCAAACCCGGAGAAGAGCAGCAGCAATGCTACTAGAAGCTCATATTTCTGTTCAAAAGTTTTGACATAGCAGTTTTTCTTTTAGCAAAGCTTGAGAACCAATTAGAACAAGTTGTCCTGTACAAAAGTTAATCACTTGCCTTTTTTTAAAGGGAATTAAAATCCATGACTGCTCAAAGGAGCTCAGTTATATTATTGCTAACGGGTCTATAATCTGATGAGTTATAAAGAGTTATAACAATAGCTCATTTAGAAGGACCACATTCCAGGTCAGCCTGAAACCCTGTCCAAGGATTACTCTTTTATAGCACCACGGAGAACAAGAGGGGGACTGCGCTGCTTGTTGCGAGGATTCAGAAGTGATCAGGCATGTGTTAAAATCACTAATCCTCCTGCGGTCTCCCAGTGCGCCTGCTTTCCCAGCACTGCACACGTCCACATGGTTGGGCTGAGCTGCACTTCACCAGCTCTTCTCTTCTTCGGGGAGCTGGTGAAGGAAGATCCTACTGAACGCTGGCAAACAGCATTCCGTGATGACCAGCACCACCTTGGATGCACGTCAGGTGGGGAAAAGAGGGCGCATGGGGGGGCAGGAGGGAACAGGCAAGAAAAGGAGAAAAGCCGAGTCATTACAAGTTGATGAAAACCTTGTAACAACAGAAGATGTGATGGAGATTTAAAAAAAAAAAATCCCAAATATGTAATTTGCAGTACCTGGCCGTATTTTTTATAAATAGTTGTCTTACCAAGACTGGGATTCTCCATCTGACTAGTCACCAGCTCCCATTTTCCATCAGCAGAAAGAAAACATTTTCAGGGAGCAATTTGCCTCAGCTACAAGGAGTTTTCTATACTAAATCAAATGATCATATACTGACATTGTCATTTCTCCTTTCCACCTACAAATATAGGCTAAGAGGTCTAGACAAGATGTAGACATTTGAAGTTTGGGAAAATAAATCCTATTTTTAGTGTCTGCTTTACAACACCCATAGTATTTAAGAGACATGAACCCTATTGAGGGACATTTTCAGGGCAACCAGTATTAGGATCCATCAGCAGACTTACCTGAATACCTTGAAACCAATGCTATTTTATGTTCCAGCTAGGAGCAGTAAATATTTGTGTAGCCTTTTCTTCTAAAGAACATTTAAAGGTTTTAAGAAATGCCAGAGAAATACTATGTTTACTCCCCTAGCAACCTCTGGGGCAGCGGGTGCTTCTATCAGCAGCGCTGAGCACCCGGAGAGGAGACCGTGGGGTCACCATCTTTTCTGCCTTCAGACAAGAGTGCTCCAATTGCCAGTAATACAAACTGAAAAAGGAATTTTCTGCTTTTCCACTGTGAAAAACCTTCTCCTAGACAATACAAAAGCCCAAAACGGATTCAGGGATGGAAAAAAACCAATCTTAGCCCTAAAATTATAGTTTAGTAAGGAAGCAAATAAACACCTCCCTGAAAGTTTATGCAGGATAAACCCTACATGTGCTTGGAATGCACAAAGAGAGAGAAGGACCTCAGCCCACTATTTGTGCGATAACCAAGGAGGACCGAGGGAGTTGTTCAAGTCTAGCAGGTAGCGTTTCTCTAGAATCACCTTTAAAACAGCCCGTGACACACACTTTGCACGCACGAGAGCCCGCAGGGGCTCAGGACACGCTGCAGCACTCTGCTGGGCAAGCCCTGGCCGGGCTCACGTCCAAAGCAGACGGGCTGCAGGGCCCTTGGGCTTCTGCAAGGTGTTAGAGAAGCAGTGCCGAGTGTTACAGCACGCGACAGGGTTACGGAGGTGTGATGTCCGTTAGAAGCCACTTAGCTTTATGACACCATACGATTTGGCAGTGGTGCGCAAGGATACGCTGTAAAAGCCGGCCTGAATTACATTATGATGCGAAGAGGGACTCATTAAATTAGGAATAGGATCTCTCATAGAAGCCAATAAGCATCAGACGGAGCTGTGGCAAGAGTTCATTACATTAGAATATAAAAAGGTGGGCTGCGACATTTCCATTTGTTAAAAAAGCCAAAAGGCATCGCATGAAAAGGGCCTATCATCATGTTACAATGTGCAGTAAACGCCAATATAAATTGCGTTATGATTTTAATAGGGTAGTCATTGAGTTACAACGCGTAATTGAAGCCAGTAGGTCTCACATAAGGCCACGAAGCAGGATTTGTTATCTTCCTAACACCACGGACAAACCACGAGTCTCTGCTTGACGATATGAAATGGGGCTTCTCTAAAAGACTAAAGGAGAAGAGGATTTTTCACGCTTATGTTATGTTATACAATAGAAGCCAACAGAAAAATGAATTATGATGTGTGGAAAGGGACACTTCCTAACCATATGCAATAGCTATGAAATAAAAATTCCTCCTAAATGGGACAGGATGGATGTAAAATTCACAGCACTACAAAACCGGGCCTAATAGTACAATAAGGAGGGGGATTCACTCGGGCTGCTTGTTCATCTGAAGTCGGCACGCAAGACAGTGTGAGGAAGTGTTCAAGCCGTAACGATGTTTATTTGGGGAAAAGTTGCTATAGGAGCTTCCGAAGATAATTTTGGTAAGAACTAGGCATATCTTCCAGAATGGGTGAAAAGAAACACTACATTACCCAGCAGAGAAATTCCTCGTGCAGGTAGCCCCGTTATTTTAGCAACTGTACTCCAAATGCACCTGATGATAGTGCTAATTTGACTCTTCTCCCTGTACTTACAGCCACACCACGCTCCGGAACCTGGAGTAGGAAGCAGACAAATGCCGGGTGGGCTCCTTGACTTGCCATCATGCATCTGCATTGCTATCTGTAAGAGACACAACCTGTATTCCCCAACTTTACCGTTTTCAGATCCCATGGCCCTTGCAAGCAAACTCATTGCTGAAGACTCACAGACCACACCTCACCCTTACACCTAGTTTTATGGACCTTTATGGTAAGGAACGAGGAGCAGCAGGTTGAATGGAAACTCATGACATTTTGTTCACAAATTCACTTTAGAATTGCAGCCAGCAACACAGCAATGGGAAGCAGGCTGGGATGGGTCATATGAGACCTATCCCATCATGATATAAGCTGGTACAGACCTAGAATGACCAGTTTTCCCCCTCCACTCTCTCCAAACTTGGCTTCGAGCCCATCAGCATCACCAGTGGTCATCACCTGCACTCACAGCAAAGGCTGAACTCAATTCTGAGTTCCTTCCCCCCCCAAAAAAATAATCTTCTTTCCTCTGTATATGCTTGTAGTCTTAAATGTGGACTGGGTATGAGCCTGCACACTGGCATGGACCAAACCTACACTCAAAGGCAGCACACAACCACTAGGAGAGTCCTAGAAGAGGATGCAAACTGCCATGCAAATTCCTCAGTGATGCTGATCACTCCAGGGCATGAGACATAAAGCTGTCACACGGGGAAACGAGAGGCGAGTAACAGATTTTGGAGAGGGGGAACAGGTCTCTCACCAGCACAGTGCAGGGGAGCCTGGCAACGCAGCCACTGGTTTCCCTGCCCACCTCTGTAAACGTCCTTTATTTGTTCCCAGGCTTGCAAGACACGATTACCAGACTCCACCACGCACAGGACAGCATTGGTATCTGCTGCAGTGGGTGAAGCATGTAGTAACCTAGCAATTATTTAAATCAATTAGCAAGCTACATTTCCATTTAGACATCTAGCAATGTCAGGAGCTTTCCAAGAGTCTGTTTCTTCTCATGGTCTTTTTCCCCCAGCATGTTTTTAATTATGGCCAATTCTAATTTTAACGAGTTGTCTGCCTTCAGTTCTGCGTGACTATAATGTTCTCCAGCTGATTTTAAAAAATCAGAAGGTTTTAACTTTTCAAGCTGCCTTTTCAACAAAAACAGCCGACTGTTAAATGGCTTGGCAGCCGGCCGCGCTCTGCAAACTGCACCACGCTGCATTCCAGGCAGTCCTGATCCCTCTGCATCCCAGGACAGATCCATGCACCCGCTGCAGAAAAGCCGCTCACACGTGTTAACCCCTCCTTTGATGGGCTACACCAAGACAAACACACATGAGTTTCGCATAGCTGAATTTTTCACCTGTTTTGTCTTACTCGGATTCATTAAATTTTGCAATATTTTCAAAGCTATAGGAAGCATTCATTGATTTTTAAAGCCGAAACGGAAAACTTACGATCATCTAAGCACCCGCACAATGCAGCACACAAAATTTCACAGATGATTCCCATGTCAGCCCAAATCTTTTTGGTTCAGACAAGAGATGTTTTTAGAAAAAGGCTGAGTCTTGATTTGAATCACCGAAGTTGCTGAGAAACAGCAATTTTTCAGCAAGTTATCGGTAATTCTAATCAAATACAGATAAATTAAACGGGAACTGCCCATCTCTTCCAAGACTAGAGGATAGCACGCTTAACTTGGGATTAATTTTGTTTCAAAAAGAAGAAAGATTTGTGAAGCTCACGTAAAGAGCTTTCCACACGCAGTTGTGCTTCATAGGTGAGGTTAGGGGCCGGCAAGACGGATTACCTGCAACCTCCCAGCACCCCTGTGCCACGGAGGTGTTAAATACAAAGAATTTCAGTACCGAGTACACCCTTGAAATACTACCTGAATACTTGGCGCCTGGCCTGAGATCTTCACCTGAAGGTCACATCACAATTCCAGAGCACTCGGGAATCAAATTGTGCAACCTCGACTCTCTGGTATCCCCTGGCCAGACTTCAGACTTTCCCACTTTGAAAATATGTACAGCCCGTGCAAACTCCTACCAGTTTAGCGTGGCAGCTCTCCCACTGATGCAAACTGTCACTGCTTTCTTTTCTTTTTTTAATTGTATCACTTCTTTATCTCCTGAAGAAACTTGAAAGGAAGAATTGTAAATGTTAACTTAGTTAACACAAACCCCAAGGTACACAAAGTGCTTTTTTCACTACAAAAAAAACCCAAACACTTTAGTCTCCTGATCTTTTTGAATCTATATGCCTGCTCTAAAATTATATTTTGTCTTTGCTGATTTAACATCTATGCTATCCACCTGAGCCTTTTCAATTTTTTCCCACAGCCTAAAGTAAAATTTAATTTTTCAGAAGCAAATTAAATTTTCAGACTTTCCAATCCTGTGGGAATTTTACAGCTCATTCCAACAGTTCTGAAAAACCTCCCATTTTGAAAAATACCCATGTGTTTTTGCAACGAAGCCTATGGAAAGTCAAGTATTATGGCACACACAAATAAATAAAAATGTACGTGCAAAACCAATACCACAACAGAACATATGAAGTTGTGATGAAAAGGAGCTGTTGGCTGAAAGGAGCACCATTACCTACGTTTTCAGCAAATTCTATATTAAGTATCATCTTAAAAGACGACGCCTGTCATATAATTGCTGGAGACAACTTGAAATTATTCATTTTTCCCTTCTGATCCTAACATTGTGACAGACTGGAACGCCTTTCCTAAAGAGTGTCTTTCCCAAAAAGACATCTTTTTGACCCCTAAGTTTTAGATCATCTACCTTAACCCTGCACTGGTAACAAAGATAAACAGCAAGAAGATTTGTACTATTACATTACAATGACTAGTGCCCCTTTCTCCGTCCCACAGCATAATGTTTTATGAACCTGCTTTATTTTGCATTTAAATACTAGTCAGTATCTTATTCCTCTCCAGGCACACTACGATTTTGTCTCAAAGTTAGTGTTTTTATTATTCCTTGCAAACTGAAGGCTAATTCACACTGTAATGAAATCATACAGCTTGGGTGAGTTCACAAAGCATGCCATACCCAATCTGTCAATGTACTAATATTCTAAGAAAGTCTGTATGCCATAAGAAACGCTACTAGATGTGAAAAACAACATTTTCAAACACATTATAGCTATTTGAGAGTGGACCCAAATGATAAACAGAGCACACCAGCTGGACAGAGCCTTTCCAAAGCGCTTACTGGACTGAGGAGCA
Organism: Chionis minor; assembly: GCA_013398295.1. Lineage (NCBI taxonomy): Eukaryota > Metazoa > Chordata > Aves > Charadriiformes > Chionidae > Chionis > Chionis minor. The sequence goes on along the minus strand of VZSF01003428.1, from coordinate 99,789 downwards.
CAAGAGACATTGATCTGAAGAGATGGCAAATACCAATTTTTTGGTATTTGGTTATTTCAGAAGAAAGTTTCCCTTTGTTTCCTGCCAAGCTAGCGAACTGCTCAGGTTTAAGAAAAAGAAATATACAATTTAAGAGAATTATTTTATTCTTTTTTTTCTAGCACACAAATCATAGAATGGTTTAGGTTGGAAGGGACCTTAAAGACCATCTAGTTCCACCCCCCTGCCCTGGGCAGGGACACCTCCCACTAGACCAGGTTGCTCCAAGCCCCGTCCAACCTGGCCTTGAACATCTCCAAGGATGGGGCAGCCACAGCTGCTCTGGGCAACCTGTTCCAGTGCCTCACCACCCTCAGAGTGACAAATTTCTTCTTGAGATCTCTTTTAAACCTCCCCTCTTCCAGTCTGAAGCCGCCATCCCTTGTCCTAAATCAATTAAATTTGTTCCAGGAATGCTCTGGCTGCAGTTATGAACCCATCTGGACTTGGCCACGGCATCTTCACAAAACAAGGCCTTCTTTTGAAAACAGGAGCCCAGGTACCACCTTAACAGTAGTTCTGCTGAGCTACACCATCCTTACAAAAGAGAGACAGACAAGGAGCCTGAATCAAAGCCCGTTCCAATGGAAATCCCATTGAATTTAAGAGGGGGATGAACCAGACCCTATATATGTAGTCAACACATGTGCCTGCATATAAACACAGTACAGCCACCTAACGTATCCTTCCCCTGCCATCATTGTCACAGACATCGTACAGAGAAGCATCTAACATTACAAATTAATGAGTGATTTAGATACTTGTCATTATTCATGGCTATAAAACATTATAATGCTCTAAATAAGTAAAAACATTTTTGCAGCTGCTGCAAATGTTTCATTCCTAGATGTAAGCTTGGCCGACGGCACAGGGATCTCTGCATAAGTGCCAAATTCACAGTGAAGTAATTAGCACATTGAAAAAAAAATATATACCTAACGCGGTGCGCTTGAGCCAACGTTTTAACGTGACGGATGCTGATAACTAACCACAAATATAAATGTTTCCCAGACTGCTCCCTTCCAGACAGGTAACTTTATCCCTTATCCCAAAGGTGTGGAAGAGCAAGGATGAAGTGTTACAGAACTGGAACGACGTTCCACATTACAGATGTGTAAAACAGCTGGGCAAATGATGTCATTAAAAATACTTTGCCACCTCTGCTACTTGCTCTTGTTATTAAAAGCAGACATTAACTTTCTTTACCTAATCGCACTGTGTAAACCCGTTGTGTCAAATCCTCAAGTACATTCTGTTCCTAATTAGCAAAGACAACCCGCAGCTGCTTCCCATAAACTTCTCCAAGTGGCTTTGAACTTGCCGAGCTGCAACACAGATGTGTTTTGCTTCTGAAATGCACGTTTTTATCTGGATAACAAAACTCTTCTTCTGAAGAATCCGTATGCGCTTTATTCCAGACCCAAGGTCCATGGAGCATGGATGGATCACAACAGAAAATTAAATGGAAATAAAGCCATAATGCTTTTTCTACATCTTTCCATCACAGACAAAACTACAAGTCAAGTCTGCAGACTAGCTCCACTTGTTGTACTTAGGTCAACCAAGCTTCTATTGAGCTTCTTGGAACACCAGAGGCAGTTCCAAATTCCCCTAAAAAACAACAAGAACATCTCAGTGGCTTCCAGTAGCACCAAAATACAGGAAACAGTGTACGTGCTTTAGAAAACTGGGGCCTTAAATATTAGTATTGTTCTAGGTTCTCATAGTGTCACCTTTCCACAGCACCTAATCCAAATACTCCTGTGAGCCCACCAAGCTCAGCTTTCACATCTACTGTACTAATTGTAGACAGTTTTCAGGTGAACTCATCATGGTTCAGCCCTGCTCTCACTGAAATCCCAACTACAGAACCTGTTGGCTTTATCAAGAGCAAAGTCAGGTCTGTGTTGGGAGTCCAGTCCCATCCCACAGACACATGCATTTTTTCCCTCGTTTTAATTTTGTTATGGTAGCAGCCCAATATACCTATAGTACTAATTCTGATTATTTATTTACAGGTGCCCAATGTACCCTCAGTAACAGCATATGTGATGATCCCAACAGGCAAGCGTTGTCTGCTGTGGTCTGTATTCATATACTGAATATTTTCTTTCCACTAAGAGCATAGTTCTCCTGGATTAGTTCAAGAGGGAAAAAAAAAAAAGACAAGACTACGTATTAGTAAACATGTAAAAGTAGGCTCATCGGTAACCTTATTAAATTTCAACAGGTTTTAAGTAACTCCAGCTGACAGCATTACAGCTGTTTTACTCAACTGTGCAGCAGGATACCAAGCCAAACAACCACTCAGTGTCTCTTTGTTGAGAAGGACCTGGGAGTCCTGGTGGCCAGCAGGATGCCCATGAGCCAGCAATGTGCCCTGGTGGCCAAGAAGGCCAGTGGCATCCTGGGGGGCACCAAGCAGAGCGTGGCCAGCAGGTGGAGGGGGGTCATCCTGCCCCTTCCCTCTGCCCTGGGCAGGGGCAGCTGGAGTGCTGGGGCCAGGGCTGGGCTCCCCGGCTCAAGGAGGACAGGGAACTGCTGGAGAGGGGAGAGCAAAGGGCCACGAAGATGATTCGGGGGCTGGAACATCTTTCTTACGAGGAAAGGCTGAGGGAGTTGGGTCTCCTGAGCCTGGAGAAGAGCAGACTGAGGGGGGATCCCATCAATGCTTATAGATCCTTCAAGGGAGGGTGCCAGGAGGAGGAGACCAGTCTTTTTCCAGTGGTGCCCAGGGACAGGACAAGAGGGAACGGGCACAAACTGGGCCATAGGAAGTTCCATCTGAGCATGAGGAGGAACTTCTTTCCTTTGAGGGTGGCAGAGCACTGGCAGACGCTGCCCAGAGAGGTGGGGGAGTCTCCACCTCTGGAGACATTCCCAAACCAGCCTGGACGCCACCCTGTGCCACCTGCTCTGGGTGCCCCTGCTCTGGCAAGGGGTTGGACGGGATGATCTCCAGAGGTCCCTGCCAACCCCTAACATTCTGTGGTTCTGTGATTCTTTACAATGACTGGCAGTTGCCCCAAAACATCCTCTCTTCCAAAAAAAAAAAATTATTAAAAAAACCCCCTTATTAGCCTGCATTAGAACTATCAAAGAGCAACCCAATTCATATTGTGAAAGGCGGAGTAAATAGGTATATTCCCTCTGCTTTAAAATTACAGCGAGATTTTCAAAAATTCCTACTGGATTCGAGAGCTCATGGCTTCTTACAATGCCTTGTAACAGCACAGAGTCACATCTTCTGGCAGCATATCTCCACTTAAGCTAGAAGATAATTTACTTCCCACTAAGATCTAAACTAGATGTACTTTCCCCGCCACCCCGCGCCCTTCCAAGCAGGGGAATGCAGCAAGAGATGCTCCATAATGAACCCAGAGCTCCGACTCAACCTATTAAGAAACATGGGCTGCTGAAGGGTATGGGGCCAGAGTAACCAACCACTCCTCCCGTGCTTTTATAAGGATGCAGTACTGTAGACATCCAAAATCTCGAGTTAAGCATTCGACTCACATGGACCTCAGAGCGCTAATTAGAAGTGCAGCACAAACACTAAGTGACTGCAGTATCAGGACCTTTGTTAAGCCATCACTAGTCTAACATTGCAGAGGCGCTGAAGAAGACAACTCTACTGGCCTGAACTTGACCTCAGGCCAGTTTTTTGCCTGCTGGGAGGGATTCTTTGGACTTCAGGAGGATGACTCTGCGCTCACACTGATTTAACTGTTGTCCAGCATCGGGAACCGGGTGCACATTAACTATTACACACACTTTTCTTTTTTTGACGTAACAGACACTCAGAATTACAGCACATACTCTGAATCATCTTCTCCATTTCCATTTTTCCAGTGCCTTTACATCTGTCTCCCACCAGATTCATTAAGAAATGCAGGTGCATGCCTTTCTACTTTTCACTAAAAAAATCAAAACAAAATGTAAATAAGTTATACCATTATTCTTACACTATTATTTCTTTTGGAAAAGTTTCACATGTGCAGGTCATTCTCCTAAAAAGCTGTTGCAAATAAATGTTCTTTTTCCTATCATGTTCAAACTGAAAACAGAAATACAACCCAAATAGTGTGAATGGTCCTTTTGTACGAAGACTTCTTTCAGAAGGGTTTTTTTATCCCTCAGTGCATCTAACAAGAGGTGTAAAATGCTCCCTAATAGATCATTCCTAGAGAGAAGTCAAAAGTCATCCAGCATAAGAGCTGAAAGCTTTTATTATTCCTGAGTGTCATGATAAAAATGGAAAAAAGATGAGAAAAGTCCCTTACTAGAAAAATCTTCATAGCTAGAAAACTCAAAGCTCTCAGCAGAGGACACAGCTGCCTAGAGAGGAGAAAAGTAGGGATAATTCCTACTCCATCACATCCGCTCAGCTGTAAAACTACTGAACCTTACACATTTTCCAATGTCCTTCTACATCCTAGGCAGACAGGATCTGCCTGGGGTTTTGCATGCGCTGAAGATAACCTTTTGCAATCAAGCTAAAGAAAGCAGAGATGTAAAAATACTCATTTTCCTTGCACTTCCTAGGAAAATCTTAGGAGATACGTGCAATTACCTACCACAGTCAAGATTTTCTTCAAATCAAAACTGAGTATTTCACTTTTTCAAGCCTTTAAGAATGATTTTTCAGAAAATAAGCTGTGAGTAGAAGGGAGAAGCAAGGCAGGAAAAGCTAAATTGCTCGTCCTTTTGCAAAGTAGCAGAAATTGAAAAGCAAAATGCAAAGTCATCGCTATTGAGGTACCTTCTCAGTACTACACATGTGCTCCCTTCTCTATCCATCAGTCACATCTTTCTGCACAGCCCCTTGCTTGCTGCCCGTGCAGATGGGATGGGATTTTGCAGCAGTAAGGGAAGTAGTTAGGCATGTTCTGTAGCACAGAACGGACTTCAGGTCCCTTTGTTGAGAAAGAACCACCCAGCTTCTGACATTAGTCTCAAAGATCAAACAAAGAACTAGAAATTAGTCTTCAGGTGTGATAAATAATCATAGCTGATACATAATCAGAAGGTTTGCTGATTCAACTTGCCAAGTTAATTTTATCTTGAAAATAGTTCCTCTACAGAAGGAGACCTTCTGCCACAAACACTCAGGGTGACAAGCTGTCCTGATGGATGTTTTGCTGAAACATCTCCCAATACAAAATTCTGTTGGGTTTTTTTTTTTTTTCATTGCATCATAGAATAGTTTGGGTGGGAAGAGACCTTAATGACCATCTAGTCCCACCCCCCTGCCCTGGGCAGGGACACCTCCCACTAGACCAGGTTGCTCCAAGCCCCGTCCAACCTGGCCTTGAACCTCCAGGGATGGGGCAGCCACAGCTTCCCTGGGCAACCCCAGCCAGGGGCTCCCCACCCTCAGAGTAACAAATTTCTTCCTGAGATCCCATCTAAGTCTCCCCTCGTCCTATCACTACCTGCCCTTGGAAAAAGACCCTCTCCAGCTTTCCTGTAGCCACTTTCAGACACTGGAAGGGGCTCTAAGGTCTCCCTGGAGCCTGCTCTTCTCCAGGCTGAACAACCCCAACTCTCCCAGCCTGTCCTCCCAGCAGAGGGGCTCTAACCTTTTGCTGAGTAATCAGAATGTGCTAACTCGGGGGGTATTATTTACTGTCTGAATATTACTTTACTTATTCAACTTACAGAATATATTATAAGTAAAACTCTATAGAAAGAAAATCTTTTTTTTTTAATCACTTTTTTTTTGAATGAGATCTCTCAGGCATTGAAACTCTTTACATGTGACAGGTCATATACTATCAGGTGCTTCCAGTACAAGCAAAAAAACCCTGTGTCTATTAAGCACTCCTGGGTTGGTTTTCTTTACATTGCAGACTCAGCAGGAAAAGTGGGTTCCCAATAATTACTTGATGCTTTGGTTTACCTGCCCTTTCCACTCCTCATCCCAGCCATACTTCATGTCTTAAGTTATTTAGTTCCTACCTTTGGAAGGTGTGAGAAGATACAGAAACGCCACAGTTTGGTAATTTATAAGCACACCTTTTTTTTATCCTGGGGACATGGGATCTGCCCTGCATACCATGCAGATCCTCTGCCGGCGCACAGCCATGATTCACTTTGTCACAAGCAGTCCAGGGTGCAGAGATTCGTTTAGATTAATGGTATCATCGCTGCTTGGTAAGAAAACCTTTGGTCATAAACTAATTTGACAGGAATGAACTATTAACATTTCTCTTTATGACCACCCCGGGTGTGTAAAACTGACACGTTCAATTAGCTAAGACTGGCTCAAAAGAATATTTAAGTCAAAACTCAAACTATTCTACAAACGCACGTTTCAGCAAAGTTTTCACTTTCTTCTCAATGACACACCACAAATATGAATAGTTTGTAACAACGTGCCTGCTCTTTGGATGCGACAACATCAGAACAATCAGTCTTTACAAATGAACTTCAGAGGGAAAGCATTGCCGAGGAACAAAGTGAAGTGTCCCACCTGGACAGAGACAGGGATAACGGAGCCCAGGACAGAGCTCAAGTCTCACAGCTGAGCTGCGAAAACCAGAAAGGCATCTCCCTGCATGGAAAGGCAGCAAATCAGAAAGAGGTGGATATCCTGAAAAGCAAAGAGAAGCTGAAGAGGCACTGGGATTGCCATGGGGGAAGTGGGGTCCAGTTGGCGGTGGATGAAGGCTGAAGAAGAAAGGACAGAAGCTGCTTGTCTTTAAGTGACACTTGGAGAGGGTGATGGGTAGAGACACTTCTAGAACAACTTCAGGATTGGCTTCTCGACTTTCTTTTCCCCTTCTATTACTACTTTTCAAGAATAAGACTTTTTAACTTGCAGTTTGCTGTTGGCCAAACAGCAGACAGCAAGCTCTTTTGGTTCTGGGGAAGTAAGTTATTACAGTTGGTAGGTCAGGGCTGCTAATAAGCAACAAAACACAGGAACCTCCTCAATGAGAGCGCAGCTCAGAAGGCTGCACTCATACACTGAATAGCGAGTGCAAGTCTACTGGTCTGGTTTGGATAACCTCTAAAACATTCAGACACTTTTCCAAATCCCCTTGGCTTGGAAACCAGGCTGGCAAACTCTCCATAGCAGTCTGATTTTTTTTTTTTTTTTTCCTTTGGCAAGTTTTCCAATGCTTCCTGCTTTTGGCTGGGATGGCAATACCACAAGAATGGTCTTCCTCGCATATTCCAGAAGTTTCCCTTCCAGTCCCACCTCAAGCTAGGGTGTGTCAAAGCATGCGGAAAAGACAAAATATGAAACACCGCTTGATCGCACAGTAGTCTGGGTTTTCTCACTGTACATACTGGCTAGAGGGCTCGGTCACTACAGAGAACAGCTAGCCTGCCTCGCACAAACTATTCTGTAACCATCAATTCAAACAGCTAAATCATACAGCTATACATTTTTAATGGTCTTATTATTAATGTTTCTGAGACCCATTACAAACAGAACTAGGTCATCTTTTTATTTATTTGTTTGATAGGTTTTTCATCCCTTTAAGTCCTTATTTTCCCCCTTTTCTTCCCTTCAGTAAAAGAGCCACTACAACACAAGATACAGACAAGACATGCTCTGCACAAGTTCAGTATTATTTACACCCGGAACCTAAAAAATTTAACACGGTCATTAACAAACCTGAACTCAATACTGCTTGATTTAGGGACCAACTGTAGATGCCCAAGTTTCCAATCTTGTCCCAAACACATTCCATTTATGAGCAGAGCGAACCAAACAACTGTCACATACAGGTGCCCCCAGCTCATCCCACTCTGCCCAGGATGAGGGCGAAGAGCCTTGGAGGTGCAGCGGAGCCTCTGGCAGGTGGTGGGACAGCCCTGTGATGGTCTTAGTAACTATGGTCTGCCTTACTAACTAACTATGGTCTGCCTTACTAACTAACTATGGTCTGCCTTACTAACTAACTATGGTCTGCCTTACTAACTAACTATGGTCTGCCTTAGTAAGGTCCTGTGTACTGCAGCCATCACACAAACGGCAAGAATTGCTCTACAGCTAACAGACGGGTCACGTGTATCTGAAGGACCTAAATTTTGTACTTCTCCATCATTTTATTCACATCAGAGCATTTACACTGTCAGTTACTGCAATACATATCCCCCCACAAGAGCTCCACTACAGGTGCACAAGCTGAAGCTCACCTATTTCAAATAACCACAAACATTAATAATGAGCCCGAGTGCCTCACGTGGTAATTCCTCCGAAAGCAAATCACTGCAGAGCACCTAGGAGCAGCGATGGCAGCTCTTGACCACGCAGAGGAGGACAGCAAAGACATGGCACAGCCCAGCCCTTGGTGTCCCACAGGAGGCTGCGCAGACCGACCGCTGCTACCCCGCACGAAGGCAGAGCGACTCCCCCGGGGAAGCACTGCACCCAAAGGAAGGCCAAGAAAAATTTCCCCCACTCAAATTAGCCTGTATTCCCCACAGTATTTAATTTTTTTTTTCTTTTGCAAAACTTTTGATTCAAAAGCTGCTCACTGGGGAAAATAAGTGTGTCAGAGGACTTCTGTTCCTACATAAAAATAGACTAAAGTACTGGGTTTGTCCCCTTTTTGCATGTTTTTACTCTTATTTTTTTCAGGCAGTGGAGATTATCATCTGCTATTCATTGATGCTGGCAATCTGTAATATGTCCTCATCATATTTACATTTATGCTAGAGCTATGCTGGAGCAAAGGCATTCTTCCCACCAACAATAAACCAGACCACGCGTTTCCTTCTCTTACTGCCTTCAGTAGCGTATGAGAAGTTGTTAAAAAAAAATAACTGCCATCATTAGGGACTGCTATTACAGAAGCGATAAGAAGTTCTTCAAATTCCTTCTCCGTATTTTTCAGATCTGGGGAATCTGGCAAGTCCCAGAAACTGTTCTCAACGCTTCACAGGTTTCCTAACTGACCCCAACAGTTGCCTTCCATCTTTCTGAATTGAACCTTAAGTTTCTGCAAAGGCATAATGCATGAAGTGATAATAAAAATGATACAAACTGATTAATTACTCAAGCAGCACGTGCAAATGAGCACTGCTTATTTTAGGGGATAGTCCCATTGATCTCCGGGTAGCTGAAGACTGAACATTTGACGCCACATTTACAAACATTATATTCAAAGCTAGGCGATAAGAAGAAATAAAAAGCTAAAAGGTTAAGCAGGAATAAAAATGCACAGTTAGGGATTCATGGGACAGCAATTTAACAAGCACTTCAACATGTGCCTTTAACTCTGAACATGTGTTTCAAACCCAGGGATTTCTCTGGGACCGAAGTACGCGCTTAAGAGCTTTGCAGAGCAGGGAATAGTTAGGGGATTATACACCCGTTTGGAGTCGATGCGTGTGCTCTAGTGCGTTGCAGAACAGGCAGTAGATAAAGAGTCAGAGGGCTCAAGCGGAGCGCTTAAGTTTTGTGTTCAGAAATATTTTCCATAGTACCTGGCATTACAGAGAGGATGTAGGTCTTAAATCTGTTCTCATCTTTCCCCAGCCATCTGTTGCCTCTTGGATTTACAACTTTTAAAACAGACCGACAAATTAAGGAAATTTCTGTCTAATTAACATCAAGGCTTTCAGCCTTATCTGAGTCTTTTCTCTGCTGTTAGCACAGGAAAGACATTCACGCTGTCTAAATAAGCTCACTATTCCCAGCCATTGCTCCATCCTCTGAACATCCATTTTAGACCTCTAAGAGCAGAAAAAAAGCCACAAGACACTTAAAGTCAGGGTGAGCTTCTGGAAGAACACTGGTCATGCCACCACAGAATAGGTACAGTTGGTTGGGTTTGGTTTGGTGGATGTTTTTTTTCAAACTAAAAAGCAATGCAGGATGACATAAAAGTTGTAGGCAGACACTCGGTTGGCTCTAGAAGCAGCAGCAGACCTGTTCTTCTCAGACATTCAGCATGTAAAAGATGGTCTGTTCCCAAAACTGAGTGCAGAGGACAGAAGAGAAGACTACATCTTCACTACCTGCTGGTGTCATCCTCAGGAACAGCCATCTCTGTAGGAACAGCTCAGAGAATTTACTGTCCCAATGACCTCCCTGCATGAGGCTGCTGTGTGAAGCAAATAGCCTAAGAAAAGGAGAAAACCTCACTCCTTTCTAGAAAGTCATCGCTGAAATGTCCCGGGCACATTAATTGACTTTATGGTGGAACCATGCAGAGGGATGAGTCTCCCTCGAGCACTGCCATTGTGAATGAAGCTAAATCACGTGCACGCACCGAGCCGAGGAAGCCATTCGGTGAGGAACCACGGGCCCTCATGGTGTTGACCATGGACTTGTGCTTTGCAGATAACGTGAGACTGCAAATGCAGCAGCGTGAAGGCTGTGTGATGCTGTGACTACACCAGCTCTGCCTGTCCACAGCATGGGGACACCACCTCTAATTAAAAGGGACATGTATTTACATATGAAGAAGCCTCCAATTCAAGCATGGCTTGCACAGAACCAGAGCAATTCTAAGTTGCTTTGGAAGCTGGACTAGTCCCAAGACCAAGCAATCAAAAATAGCTCTAAGTAACACTTGTTTCACCTCCCTGGTCTTGGTTCAAACACAGCTTGACCAGACCAGAAAACCTAGGCCACGGGCTTTCTTCTAAGCAACAGCGGCCCAAGACCCAGGGGATGGAAGACATGTTTTTTCGGCATTTTCTAGGAAATTCTGCATTTCTGACAAATTAGAAGAAATTAGTTAGCATGATATGGACACATACGTTTCAAAACGAAAGCACGGACTTCAGTGCTGTCATGGAAAACAGCGGCAACGGGGAACGGTGAAAGATGTTGATGGGACCACGTTCTCTGCCACTCTACAAAGTCACAGCACAAGTCACCACAGCCACATCTCCAGAACAAGTTAGTGTTCTCACTAACGCATGCCAAATCCTGGGATTCCTGGTGGGGTGGGCAGTAACGCAGCCGGCTCTGCATTTCCTGATGATAACGGCTGGCCTTGCAGTCACGGGCATTGATGTGTATTTTTCTATTATAAAAACCCAGTGCTAGGATGAGCTACTATGACATCACCCCTTGACTTGAAAAATCCGTTCTGAAAAAGCCTGGCTTACTTCCAATTAAAATATAAATGGGGGGAAAAAAATCCATTTTCTGCCCAACTGAGATATGCAGATCACCCGAGTAAGATGAACAACACAGTTTCTCTTTCAACACGTGTTATCTAGCCAGAGCTGCTCTTCATTCTCTTTTTTGTCACAAAATAACATCCTCTAACACGGACCAGGGACAGACAGAACAATGTCCTCACGCTTATGGATGCCCTTTTCCTGCACTCACAGACAAGTGTTAGAAGAAAACATTTCCACAGAGCCTCAGCTGACTCTGGCAAATGACAATGAATAAATCTGCCCTCTCAGTTTCTTCAAAGAACGTTATTGGCAGAAATATATAAAGAGATTAAAAACCTGGAACACCGCAGGGTGTTCATGGAAAGGGAATTCTGCATTTGCAACAGTGTTTGCGTCACAAATTTGGTTGAGAATTATGTTCTTGTTAATAAACCAAATAAACATGTTCAATCAATTATGCATTTTGAATACCCAAAAGAAAGCAACTCTAAAGAATTGATAGACTGAAAATAATTACATAAGTCCGAGAGTTTATACTTATCTGAAGCAACTAAACTTTCCTGATGGATACAGCAGAGAAAAAAAGGTGGTTTTCACAGGAAGAGTACTGCACTGAAAAGCCTAATAGCAAAGTTTTCCATGGCACCTTCGTGACCTTGGAATCAATCCTCTATGACGTTTCAAGTAAAATTATGCTTTCCCCATCTGTGTCAACTGAAAAATAAGATTTAGCTTTGTAAGTCATTTCAAAATTATTATCTAATCTGCCCTAAAGTGTCTTCAAGAAGTCCCAAGAAACCAACCTCTCAAAAGTATCAAGTGGTTTTTAAAGTATAAAAACGATGACGAAATGCAAAGCAACATGCTCTGGGCTGGTTTGGGTCTTCACTCCGGGTTGGCAGAAGGGGCAGCGCTTCAACGGTGCCTGTGCTGCTCCTGCCCTGGCCCAGCAAGCTCCCTCGGCTTCAGCGGGCCAGCACCCAGCCAGGTGCTACGTATCCCAGCGGGAAGGGGATGACCTGGCACTGCTCAGCTCTTATTTCATTCAGAGGCCAAGGTCCAAGATTAAGCGCTCGCCTGTGTTTTTAATGAAACTTGATGAAACAGACAAGGCAAGAAATTTCAAATCTCACTTATCCTCAAAAAAAGATAAGCGATGTCATTTTTTTTAACCTACTGTAAATAAAGATTAAAAAATACAAGTTTCCTCTGGACACACCTCCGCTGAGATTTCTGCCTGTGTCAAAACAGACAGACGAGAAAGAAAAACAGAAAGTGTTGGAGGGTCTGACATACATGAAAGGAACTTTAGTCAATGAATGGAGCAGCAGAATATGATAGATTTGCTTAAGTAACAGAGGGGAAATGTAATTCAAAGGAGGGGAGCCAAAGCTGTACTATTTGAAAGTGCCATAAGCCTCGGAAGGTGGATTTAATACAGCAGATACTGGGAGAGGATTCCTAGCAGAGACACAAATTACGAGTGTTGACAAGCAAGGGCAGCAAAGGGTAAGTGTTGTGCAAGAAACTACCTAAGGCTTCAAAAACAAACTACCCTCTGCGGTTTGCTCTTATTAGTGCAGGGATAGTAACAATTTTTCATGCCTATTGAGAAAGCTAGTTTACAAAAACAGGCCCGAATTTTGAAAGCGTCCTCAGGAAATGTTATTTTTGTTGCTGTTGTGCTCTGGGTGGTTTTGGTCACCCATGTAAGGAAAGAGAAGGCTGTGTGAGAGCTGTCACTCCATCTAGTGACAAGCAGCAGACACCAGTGCGCACGCACACTTGGAGTCACTCATCCGTTGAAGTTCACCCGCAAAAATATTCAGTACAGCCTCTCTAGGTACGGGTAATTTTTAAATCATTTTGGTAATTAGTTACAAAAGAAAGAAAGCATTAGTTTTCCCACAAATACTATTTTTTCAAAGAGCGACCACTTGACCAGCAATATGGTCTTAGCAGTTATTATTTAAATTAAATATCTCAAGTTGAGACCTCACCACACAACAGTAACGATCACATTTATGATACAAATATATAAGGAACATACAGCAGGAGGAGCGGGGATTTAGAAGAAGTAGAGAGATAAGCATGGTTACCTGGTTATATTCATGTCACAGCAGCAATAGAAGAGCCAAGAGCAGGACATCAGTGCCCAAAAAGGGATAAAGCACAGCCCTGGGTACGCACTGAGAACCCACCTTCCCTGCTGTAATCCCGCTGGCCAGCAGTACCTCACGGCACCGCACACACAGCACGTTCTTGCTCTGAACCCTATTGCCAATTAGCACGACTACACTAGCTGGACAAAGATGCACCCACGTCTTGTGCGTGTACACTGGACTGCGGTAAAGATCGCAGCGCAGGCTGGATGCTTTCCAAAGCAAAGTCACCAGATCTTCGTGGGTGAAAGGGAGGCACAAAGGGATTTCGCATCCTGATGCCTGCCAATACCAAATGCATCACGGAGTAGGTCTTTTATTATTTGCTGTACAGATACACAAGGATGAGATGGAGATGCTGCCAGGGTAGAGGAAGACTCAGCATCCCAAAGGGCAGCCTGTCATAGGACCCAGCTGGAACAGAAGCGATCCAGGGCTGGAGCTCAACGTCGAAGGGAGAAGGCAATAACGACCACATTTATGATACAAATATATGATGTCCTGCACAAGCCACTGACAGGGGGCAGGAGCATGGCCCTGGATACGCAGCAGCAAAGCTCACATGTGTGGAGCTTTGGCTGCTGTTAGAGAAGGCAGAACGTCCCCAGTACTCACCTCTGATCACTGATTAATTTTAAAGACCTGAAAACACCCTTTCTACTGTCCTCTCTCCTGCTAGAAAGGGGACCCACAACCAATACACAGTAAGTGGCTGCTTAGCTTTTCTCTTTCTGTGCTTTTCCTTGGTACATGAAGAACCACAAGCTCTTTCCTCCCCAAGCTGCTCTGTATTTGCAAACGCTACAGGGTGAGAGCGAGATGAACCTGTGGGCGCACCCGCCATGATGGTCTGGCACCAGCTCTCTCCCCTTCATCAAACTCTTTGCTGCTCCACCACGCTGGAGCTGCTGCCGGCCTCCTGCTTATTGCCCTTCATTAGAGACCCGTAGTCTTCTACTACTTAGCCGCCGCCCCCATGCCCTCCATTTAGCCACCTGCTCTCCCAATCTTGTATTCCAAACAGGCAGAGTGAGGAAAGCACATTGCTTCTGATACACTTCTACTTACACAGCCATTTTTCCCAATTTTTTTTTTTTTTTTTCTTTCCCCAGACTAATTTAAAGCAGACAAACTAACAAGTGCATTTAGAGACTGAAAAACCCCATCTTGAGCCAACGGCCCTGCAGGCTCCAATCCTCCTGCTACCTGCTTCTAAGTGGAGATGAGGTGCAAACGGTCTGTTTTCCCATCTCCCAGTTCCCCCAGCACAGCCCCGAGTGCCCGTGCCGGTAAGAGTGCCAACCAGGATCCGGAAGAGGAGAAATCCAGCGCAGCTTTTGCATTAATAATTGCCAGTGAAAGGTATTTTCTGACACTACCGAACTGCAGTCATGAGCAGCCACCTTGCAGTTTATTTACTATGGGAAAAGAACCGTTGAGCGGAAACCTCCCAAAAACCAATCAGCTTTTAACCGCAAATTATGTATCTGGATAGTCATTGGTAAGAAAATAATGTAGTTATTACTCCACTTTGTTTCAAGATTATGTGTTCAAGGACTCTGGCAAGAGCTACTTCTGTACTGAAATACAACGTGGAGTTGCTTTTTACCCTGTATCTTTTTTTCTAAGTTCCCAATGTCTTTCCAATTATACAAACTTTCACTAAGCAGAGAGAAACTTTACGCGGTGTTAATTGCCAGAAAATTTATTAGTAATGGCTGTAACTTCTTCATAAAAAGCTGCTGTTATTTTTAAAGTTTCCCTCCCTTTTGTCCTCTGTAGCTCCCACCACACACTCAAGTGGCTTTGACTAATAACAAACAAGTACATTTTCCCATTTGCAAAACGCACATCAAGTATATTCTAGAGGAATTAAGAGTAGACACACAGTTCTGAGCTAGTAGCTCCGCATCATGTTTATGCTTTTGATTTTTGTCAGCAGTCACTGCATTTGTCAAGGTTTCTCAGCAGCAAGACAGGATTTCATAAATCTCTGGCAGGCTCCTTGAAGGATCTGGGGCTTTCACAGGAGATAATGTAAGCTTTCTTTCTACTTTCTTGGAGCAGGTCGTTTTGGGAAGCACCCAAACGCACTTCAAAATATTTCTTCCCTGCGCCAGAAACTGCTTTTGAAGTCCTCTGCCCAAGCCACAGGCACTCGGGTGCCAGGATGCTCCGGAGCGGTACCCAGCGGCCCGTCGCAGGAAGCGTGTCAGCACTATCGGCTCAAAAAGGGTGGAGAAGAGACAAGGGAGTGGTGCAGACACTCAGCGAGTGGAAAATCAGCTGACATGTCCTAGGTCTAGGATCAGATCATGGATGGGTCAAATGACATCCATTCAACTCTCGAGATCAAACAAGGCTTTATTCTTCCATATTTTTGGCCCCTGCATGCGAGAGCATGTTGTAATATCATGCTTTTTCAAGTGCAATACGCAGGAAATAGTATTTGAAGGGTCTGGCATGTATGGTATTTTTACGAAGTTCACTTCACTTTTTGCTTTTCATCTGTTTTCTACATTTTTTTCAGCATGCTTTTCCTTCTGATTTATTGTTTTATTATTCTATTTTTAAAATAAGAAATATTTCAACTTAAGAGTTTTTAATTTAACGCATATGAAAATTAGCAACGGACAAACCTCAAGCTCTTTAGAGGTCTGATCTGGCTAAGAGAAGCATCCAGAAGTTCAGAGGCTTATCCAAAGCTAATCTGAAAATTTCCAAACCTCTTCGGTCTAGACAGAGGCATAGGAACCCATTGGCTCAGGACTCCCCACCACGGACTGGGCTTGCCTCTCGCTCGGCTGCTCCCTCACTGAACAGCCAGGACCAATTTTGAATAAGTCCTTGCTGAAGAGCACACAAGATCCACAAGCACACCCTTTTCTCTAGGCAAAACCTGGGCTCCACAAAACAACAAACAGATGTTTGAGTCCCATTGGAAACGGCGAGACTTAAAACACATGCCCGAGGACTTTGCTTAGCAGAAACGCTTTGCCAAATTTAAGCTCCACGGTATGATTAAAATTCATGATTCCTCCCCCCCCGCCCCCATCTACCCTCATTATGCTTTGAAGGAAACATTTAGTGCCTTAACACACGTTTACAGATGCAGCATCTATTTCATCAAACACAGAGGCCTGAACATCCTAGCAGCATACACCACACATGTCAGTTGGGCAGATACTGACAGGTAAGTTTTCCATGACAACTCCATCAATACCTTTGCCTATAAGCCATGATGCCACCTAGAACTCATGCCATCCAACGTCTTGAGGGACCAGACCCTTCATTCTACAAGAAACCACCACATCTCATCCTGAAATCTCATCTACCCAATACAATCACACTGGCAAGGTTTCTTCTGCAAATTTTGGTGGTTCCTGAGATTTTCTAAGGAAATGCAAATTATCAAATACCAATACTTTTCTCAACAGGACAGCTCTGCTTTTCCACCTTTGGCCAGCAGGACTAAATTCATGGCAGTGCAAATTACAACTTTATAGAACTTGATCAAGATGAAGTTAAAGAAGTTGATTCTTGTGATTCTCAGCAAGTTGAAAGGAAAGCAGACCGAAGGAAAACTCGATTAAGTGGATATGCGACAGCAAAGCAGACAGGATGAAGGACATGGACTGATATTGGAGAACAATGGCTTTTAACTGAGAAATTGATTCTTATACCGAGCAACAAAACAGACATGAAGGGCAACTGTAGGAAGAAGTCTAAGAAGGTTATCTCTGCAGATGACTATGTTGTTTCTCATCAATAAGGGAGACAATACCTACAAACACAGGAAGGCCCTGTGATGCTGGGTCAAACTGAGGACTGAATCACAGAATGTTAAGGGTTGGAAGGGACGTCCAGAGATCATCTGGTCCAACCCCCTGCCAGAGCAGGTTCGCCTACAGCAGGTTGCACAGGGTGGCATCCAGGCAGGTTTGGAATGTCTCCAGTGTCGGAGACTCCACCACTTCCCCAGGCAGCCTGTTCCAGTGCTCTGCCACCCTCAAAGGAAAGAAGTTCCTCCTCATATTGAGACGGAACTTCCTATGGTCAAGTTTGTACTCATTGCCTCTTGTCCTTCACCTCAGGTGAAGAGGACACCTTGACAGTAATGGATGACTGACACAGTAGGGACATCCCACAGAGAAACCGAGAGTGAACAGAGTCTGTTCAAACTGCTGTTCATAGTAGAAATTTTACAGTGAGACCTTCACCTGGGGAGGAGGCCAGCTGGGAGGGTAAGGATGAGGGAGGGCTTCATCAGCAACAGGCATATACTCACCAGATGACAAAGGTCATAGCTCAAATTCCAGAATGATTATGAGGTTTTACTAAAATATTCTGTACTAGAACACAACAACTTCAAAACCCATTGAATTTATACCGATTGATATCATAGTACACCTCAGTGAGCTCAACAGCTGATGATCTTTTCATATAAGGGACCACTACGCCTCAATCGACATACAGTTAATCTACAGAATTTAATCCAGCAGACAGTCGTACGCCTGAGTTCTGAAGTAGGAGCAGAGTATTTTTATGAGCATTAGCAACATTTCTGGTTATACATTAAGGCGCTAAGACCTTTTACCACCTGGATTTGGAAGATTTTCTCCAAGGCTTTATTTAGAATTCCTAGTTGGACTAGGTAAGAGGAATGGCTGAACTGAACACATTTTTCTTGAGGCTTTCATATTCTTCTAAATGTTCATTTATTGACAATGCCCACCAATAAGTTGCCAGACCTGTCAGACCAGCATGACAAAGAGCTGTAAGTCTTGCTCCAATACAGTTCAGAGAAATGCCATATATTTGATCATACTAACCCAAAGATAAAATAAATATAAAACTACTCCTGACTTCATTTACATCCACCCAAACACAGAGCAAAGGGACTGCTACAATAGATACATGAACCTTCTTTTTTCAGGAAACATAGATAAATTAGAAGAGCAGAAAGGCAGAAGGCTAGAATCCCAATCATTATGCTCATGCTGACACCCATAAAGCACATTTCCTCCCAGCTCAAGGCCAAGTTCTGTTTAGCAAAAGGGATTTATTCAAACTTTCCTGGGAAAAGAACTCAAACTCTAAAAGGTTTTTGGTTGTATTTACGGAGATTTACTCTAAGAATTTGACATTCAATGCTAAAAAAGGAAATCCTTAGGCGGATTCAGGTATTCTTTCAGCAGGAAGATAAGGAGATGCTGGAAATAGACAAACTGACTAAAATTCTCTATTGCTGCTGGTTTGCTCTGATTATTTTCAAAAAAAACCCCAAACCCAGAGTCCACTAGTCTTCATCTTTTCTTTTTTCTTTGTTCTCTCTTATAAGCCCTTTTTCTGGCCCTGCCCTCTTACAAAACCTAGTTAGTATACTAGTTTTCCAAGACAGCTTCAGCATCAACATCAAGTCGTGTTGCGAATTCCGTGACACTGCTGGTTGATTCCCTCTCCCGGGAGCTATGAACTGCCTATATAGCTCTAATCGTACACTGTGATATAACGAGGTGAGGTTTAGAATCTGCAAAGTTTTCCGGTCTCTCCATCTGCAGGTGGTGCCTGATACCATGCGCAGAATAACGAGCGTGGCTGCAGAGTTCCCAGGATCATGTCGTGATTCATTCATACTCAGACGTTCTGGAAGAGAAGCATCTGAGACCGGCCAGAAGCTGAGTGGAATGACTATTCGCAGAGGGGTTTTTTTTGTTTTTGCAAAAATATTTTAAACATTTTTCATTTTTCCAAATATCAATTCAGCTTCCCCCTTCCTTTTTCTAAAGCTTTTCCTCTGAAGTGGATAACGACACTTACGTCTGACCTTGAAATTCCAAACGAAATGAATTATACACCCGGTGACATGAGCTTCCCAGAACAATAACTGGAAGACCATTTGGCCTTCTTAAAAAGAAGCGATTTGGATGTCTAGGTATGTCTCGGAGCGCGTTCGACAGCAGCCCCAGCAGAACTGCCTGCCATGCGGCAAAGCGCCTCCTTAATCACACGCTATCTTGCTTTTTTCACAGCTCACTATTCAGAAATACCAGCCACGCCAATGAGAGAGTTTGTGTCGTGAATGGAGTCAACCGTCAGCACTTCCCGGTACAACCCAGCGCCGGTGGGTTGGAAGCGACCCAGCGCCAGCACAAGCCACAGCCCCATCCCACCAGCTCTGGGGCAGAGCCTCACCGTGCCGAACAGGGATTCTGCCTGGAGCCAGCCCTGCCTGCACATCCCAAGCCCCACGGGGGAAGGCAGGAGCCATGCAGTTCCCAAGTCTTCAGGTTGTACAAACACGCAGTCCCTGTCTAGGAGAATGGAGAAAAAGCAGCTTCACCTGTCCTCAGCCAAGTCCTCTCCCAGCTTTAGTTGTGAAACCACAAGTCCAAATGTTATGAAAAATGAGGAAAAAACGTCCTCGGTATTTCCCAGGCAAACCACAGAGATCTCTACTTCCACAGCATTCAACACTTACCTTTTACTGCAGACAAAATACAGCCGCATCCAGAGCATGAGTAAACCCCGAGGTGTTCAGGAGAGCTCGCTAGCAGAGCTCAGTGCAAAGCATTAAAAGTTGACGCAGGAAAGGCAAGGCAAAACGAAACGGGGGAACCCACGGGGCTCCAGAGCAAATTAACGAGAAGAGGCTACATCATTTTGAGTTGAAAAGTGTTAGAGTAAAAACATTAAAAGGAAACGGTATTAGTTCTTCTTCAAAGACAGTTTGTACCAAGGCACTCACAAAACACTTGCACAGCTTCCCTTCACCCAGTCCAGACCTGGTTCCCATTCAGTGGCAAAATTTTTTCTTACCTCAATAAGAGTGGATAAGTCAAAGTATATATATGGAATCAGATTCCAACAGGGGTGAAAACCCAGTTATATACAAAGGAGAGCCCTGTCAGGGGCTGCAGGGTGCGCAGTTGGGGACCGTAGGCTGTGCAGCACACTGTCACAATACAAACACTCACACCTCTATTGAGGTCCGCAGGAATTTTGCCGTTGTTTTAGAAGACTTTAGAAGTCACTTGATGCTACAGCCTTGTGGGGCTCACAGCTGCTGAGGACCCGACCCAGGATGAGAGCTCCAGGTTGGACCACAGACATTTCTAAACAGCTTCACAGTGCAATCCATGTGTTTTAGGTCAGATCTGAACTGCAAAACAGGGATCACGCTTCTCTGGCAACAGCCTCATAAATGTGCTCGAGTCTGGAAACCGTTTGCTTTGCTTTGGTCAGCTGGATTTACAGAACACTGAATTTACAGAGGCAAGAACAGGTATCAAAGTAAGTTGACCATAAAATACGACCCACAGATATAGCCTGAGAAGGTACAAAAGTTGAGAGGTTTTGTTTTAAACAAGTGAAGAGAAAGCATACCGAGAAACATTACTGCTGTGGATTTTGTTTTACTCCTACTTGTTACCCACAAGTACATTTCATTTGCGCAACTGCAAGAGAAGGGTATTGCAAGGCAAAGGGGAAAGCCCATCTGTAGCCCTGAGAAGGTCAATGGAAGGAAATTCTCTGACTTCACTAAGATTGGCACAGCTTCAATGGACTGTGTGTCGCCGTTTCACCTTCCAGTTGACCCACTACGGTCGAAGCAGAGAGTGGTGGCCCACTTTCTTTGCACTATCTGTTATCACAACTTGCTTTGGTTAAGTTAGGTGTGTAATTCTCTCTTCCCATATGCCACTGATAAAACACTCCTCTGCCCCCAAGTACATCAGATTAATTTGCTCCTCGCTTTTGGCTTATTTCACCTACATTCCCCTTCTGAGATCACATTTTAAAAGTAAACGTAATTAAAATCACAGTAGCTTTGAAACGAGACCAATAACATGGGGAGGTATGGTACAAATCGCAGGGAAGGGACAATCTCTCCTCTAGAGAGGACACTACAGACTCTGCTACCATCATCAGCCTTTGACTCCGTTTTATACTATCACACTCTCAAGCAGAAAGAATGATCATCTACAACAGAGGAGTATGATCTGAAACTGAACAGGTATAAAACCAGCTATTATTAGTAGTGTTTTCATCATTACTACACATTTTATTCTTTCAACACACCTACCAGCGTAGAGCAAGGCAAGAGTTTTCCAGCATTAGGGAGCAGTGAATTACGTTCAACCAACAACTTCAGGTTGGTTCTTCTTCAGGAGCAGTTCTAAACTGCTCGCTTCGGAGGGATAATGAAAACAGACAGAAAGCATAAATCAGGCCTGTGGTAAACTAAAGGAAAGTGCTGTGTATCTGCTTCTGAAGCTCATTACAATAAACAGTGATTTTTGTCTGGAGCTTTGTCTCCTGACAAAGCAACACTTACATATACTTGAGTACTGTGTTCAGTTTGGGGCACCACAGTGTAGGAGGGACATTGAGGTGCTGGAGCGTGTCCAGAGAAGGGCAACAAAGCTGGTGAGGGGTCTAGAAAACATGTCTTGTGAGGAGCAGCTCAGGGAGTTGGGATCGTTCAGCCTGGAGAAGAGAAGGTTGAGGGGAGACCTTCTCTCTCTCTACAACTCCCTGAAAGGAGGGTGTAGCGAGGTGGGGGTCAATCTCTTCTCCCAAGTGACAAGCGACAGGACAAGAGGAAATGGCCTCAAGTTGTGCCAGGAGAGGTTTAGGTTGGATATCAGGAAAAACTTCTTTACGGAAAGGGTTATCAAGCATTGGAATAGGCTGCCCAGGGCAGTGGTGGAATCACCATTCCTGGAGGTATTTAAAAGACAGATAGACGTGGTGCTGAGGGACACGGTTTAGGGGTGGTTTAGCAGTGTTAGGTTTATGGTTGGACCTTTTGTGGTGCCTAGGCCCACCTTGCAAGATGCTTCCAGATGTCTCCTCCTGCCCTAAGCACACCAGCAGTTCTGCCAAGGTCACTGGGATCATCTGTGCTTAAGTAAAACAACAGGACTACTCAAGTACTGCTTAAACTAGGCCATGTGTTTGAGTTTCTGGCTCAGTAGGGTCTCCCTGACCTTCTCCTTGGTATCGCTTCTCTATCACACTTTTTTCACACTACTTACACCCACAGCCTCAAGAAATTCCAAGAATTTTTGCAAGAAATCATCTAGCTAAGTTCACCGTCAGAAGCTACACTACTGAAGTGAATGGTAATGTTTTTAACAGTGAACTCCACAGGACTTGATGCTTCTCATTATTTATCTTACTCAAACTGGGGATTTACCTTAGAAACCTAATTGAAAAATTGCCAGAACAAAGGGACCCTCACACACAAAAGGAACAAAAACTCCCACTTTTCCACAATTTTGTGACCTAGTCCACTGCTGTGAGCCCTGAGCGATGATTATTGCAGGTTCCCAAGCACAACTCAACTGCAAATCCTCCCAACACCTGCACAGAACTGACCTCTTTTGGAAACTTCCACAGGATCTACAAAACATATTGCCACTCAGTCCAGCATCCACAGCTCTACTACATCCACTTGCTATTGACCTGGAATGTATTTATGTATTTATTTGGGTTGACGACAAAAATAGTTCAATATGTTTAACGTCAATTGAGCTTTCGGTATTTTGAAGGCCACACCAGCCCACTGACCCATCCTCTAACTTTTGCAGTGGAAATCCTCTGACATACGAGTATCTCTCACCCTTGGGTCCTTCTCTGATACAAGTATGAAGGTGACATGTGCAGCAGAAGGTCTAATTTGGAGTGGAATAGTGCTATAACCTTAAGCTCTGTCGAGGCATTACTTCACCCCAGGAGCAGCTCAAAAAGCAGGATGATGACAGGTCACATTTTTCTCTCTTGGGGCACAGAGCGAGGTTCTCCCACCCTCTGTACCTGCCAAGCTACTGACCACGCAGTGCCTGTCACTGAACTGGCAGCGTGAAACGTGGGTCTGCTTCTAGCTCTTCCCTCATCCCATTTGTGAAATAACTGGTTTGTGAACAACAATTCCCAGCCACAGATGAAGTTAAAAATCAAGGTCCACAATAACACTGGTATTTTCTCCGATTCCCAGCTCGCAGTCCCTTAAAGGCTACGACAAGCCAACTCCCCCTGCAGCACTGCTTCCAGCTGTGCCGTCCCAGGAAGCCCGCTCCGCTGCTGCCACTCGTTCCTACCGAAACAGCCCTAACCGGCATCAAACAGCAAAAATGCTCATTTTACACAGGGCTGGTAGGAGTTCACCTGGATTTGGCAGTGGGGCCAAACGTTTCACAAAGAATTCAGATCCGCTCCAATGTGTGAATGCTCATCTTAAAGCTCGTGACTATCCAAGAAAGGCCACCCAACCCTGGGAGGACTGCAATGAAAACCAGAAGAATCCAGCTGAAAGTACAGAACCTTCTCAAAGAAATATTCAGCTTCAATAATCAACTTCAGTTAGGTGTCAAGCATCTATTAACCTATCTTTTTTCCCCACATAATATTCCATAAAAAAATAAACCCGCTTTCCAACAAGCTCCAATAGTCCATCGTTCAACACCACGTGAACCTGCAGTATGTTCTTATTCCACTAGATGCCTCTGTGCGTTACACAGAATTACCGAGAGGAAGATGTTCTTGACAAAGACGATTAACATGAGGCTGCTGTACGAAAACTCATCTACTGGGCTTTAGTAAGCAGTTGTTTTGTTTAGCACCATAAACAAAAGCACGCATCCACATTTCAAGTATGTATCCCCACCAATGCCAGTGAGAGTTCTCCCGCAGCCGATACACCTTGATCCCCCAGGAACAGGTCAGTAAGGGCAGGTAAATTCAGCTACTCAGTGCCTTAAGGGTCTTTTAACTTATTTGGAGAAGTCCTGTAGCTGGGGAAAGCTTTTTTCATTTCTCCACTGAATCCTCAGCTTTACGCGGAAGTACAGCTTTTCAACCTGCAAATACCTTGGTGAGGATAAGCCTTAGCAGTTTTGTTTTAAATGGACAGTTTATAAATAAGAGAAGAACCATTATATATGCATATTATACTGATTACTACCAGGCCTCCTCGTGCTTATCCCAAAGGGCACTATGCATTGTTTAAATATAATTTGATTTTAATACAGAAAAACTTATCCCACCATCTAGACCTTGCTGTTACACTAGATTCGGCTGCCTGAAGTGGATCCATGCACCAGGAGAACATGATCCACGAGATTATTTCAAATTAAGGGTATATCAATTCAAAACGCGTTGTCATTAAGCACATCGGTGAAGCTGTGCTGTTCCAGCTGTCTTCCATGGGATTAATCCAGTAGAGTTCCTGCAGCAGTGAACCTGCTGCACAGCTCAATTTCTAAGTATGGAAATACTGCCCAGGCAAACTGCCTGAAAATTAACAAATCCCAGAGAAGAGCTGAACATCAGCCTACAAGGTGTTTTGAAGAATTGAGAGCCCCAATTAAGTGTGGTGGGCTTAGAGTTAGGTACAGGTATTCAAATAATTTCAAGGCTCTGTATACTGAGGTCTTTCGAGAATACGCTGGCAAAGGCATCACAGTAAGAGCTGTAGGCTCCAAGAGAGTACTGAACACTGACAAAACAGTTTCACCTTTTTTTGCAGATCTCGAGTGCTGCATCTTTTAGATCAAAACTGCAATTTCTACGCACAATTCTAGGGCTTGTGCCTTTTCCTTGCGCTACAAAGCATTAAACCTTAGTTCTTCCATATCCACTGCAAAAAGATGAAAACTGACAGAAGGAGCATTTGCATAGAGAAAACCAGTAAGATTACATGAATTAACAACACTAAGGATATACACGATCTCAACAGATACCAAATACCCTCGTACAATCTGTCCATTGTCTTTAAAAGCTCAACTGGTATCTGTATTGATTTATCCCAGATGGGAAAAACCCCACAGTAATCTACATCTGGTACAAGTATGTTCAACCAAATATTAATGAGGAAGAGTTTTTCCTCTGACTAGTGCGCTCAATGAAAGTGTAATTATAAGCAAGGAAATGTGGTACATCCAAGAGAACATATGTTCGACTTGTGATGAATTGTCTGTGACACTAATCCCTGAATACAGCAATCAGACTACTGACTAATTATTGTAATATAATAGAAAATGAAACAAGGAGAACCTATCCGGTAAAGTGAAATCATAGGCTTTTCGTATAACCTTGCAATTTGCTACCTTCTCATATTCTCCCTACTTACTTGCCAAGACAAATCAGTTAACATCAACAGAACCAGAGTAGTGCAGCAGAGACTTGGTGTGTTCTTCCTAAACGTGAAATTCATCGAATCTTTTGGGTGGTTTTTTTTTAATGTATACTGACTCTTGAGAACTATGAAGTGGATTCTTTCCAAAATGGAACTCATTACTGCATGTCTGAAGCCTAATCCAGCTTCCCAGATAGGTGCAAGATGCAGGTTGTGGGATTGTTCTCTGTAAAGACAAGACAGAAATGCAGCACAATGTCACGCGTAAAATAATCTGCGAAAGGACACAAAATACAAATTTTGGGGAATGATTTTCAAAGCAGATTTTAACCCATTCTTTTCTGCTGTATCCTAGTATTTCAGATTCAATTCCTCTTTGACATACTACGCTTCTCAAACTCTTCGCAGCAGATCCTCAGGCCGCTGCCTTTTCTGCCCAAGCTGTTTGAACGTACGACATTACTCTGATCTGCGTCACTCAAGTCCTCACCATCTCCAGCCCCACATCACAGCCACCCGCTGTGCTGTCTTTCAGAACGCCCTCAAATAACTTTGGGAAACTTTAAAAAAAAATGCAAATGACAATCCACTTGGAGGAATCCTTAAGGCAGTCTCCCCAGCAGGTGAAACATTTGTAACTATCATCAAAACTCATTTGGATATTCATAGTAATACAAGGGGAAAAACAAGTCTCCTGCCTGAAAAATCTACACTCTCAGTTTGCTGTATCTTCCTGCATTGCTGCTACCAGCTGGACAGCTGATGCTGAACTTGGTAGCAGCCCGATCTCCACACTTTTACTACCAGTAGGCTTATTTACTCTTTCCTAGCAAATCATTCTGCCTGGCCAGAGAGTTCAGCAATCAAAATGACTCTCGCAACCTGTGACTGCCATGCATTTTATTTCCTGGATGAACCCACTTAGTTTGTAAGGAAAACAGATCCAGACTATTTCTGTAACTGTGCTTTCAGTTGACAGTTACTAATTTCCTTAGCCGTAGCAACTATTTCACAGTATTTCACATATTTCACTGAGAATAAATGGGCCATGCCATGCCTCAAACATGGCAAATACGAGCTCTGAACAGGTCAGGTAATGTGTGAAAGAAAGCGTCCCGGCTGTGTTTCCACCCCTGATTTGCAATACAGTCTCGGGCACAGTTAAACAACTCTGAGCGTGGATCCCAGAAATTCATTTGACCTCTGCTTGAGGGACAGGTCCTGATGTTCAGCCAGTCTGAAAACTGGGCCATCCAGTGAGCTACACGTGAAACATAACTTAATGGATGCCCACAGGAAAATTAATGCATCAAAATGAACAGAAAATACAAGCTTCCTATAAATAACAGCCCGCATTTATGACAAGCCTTCCGGTAGCTTTCCATCTGAAGCAGCACATAACAAGGTCTCTATTAACATGCAAGCAAAGAGAATAATTGAAAGAAATTTCTCCTGTGTGCGCTTGTTTTCTTTCAACTGAAAGAAGCAGCTCAGTTAAACCCCGAGAGATGTTCCCGACAGACCTGCAAACAAATGCAATGGTAACGAGGATAAATACATTTCCCATGAACACTGGGCAACTCACATCATCCATGCGCAAAGAAATCTGGGTTTGCTTTTGCTAGCATCCTCGTCTGAAACACGATACAGAGAGGCAGCAGTGACAAAAGGTGTGAGTGACAGAAAATGTCAACGCAACGTCAGACTACACCGCGTCATTTCATAATCACACTGGTCCTCGGAGAAACCTGATCAAGGTTATGAGATTCCCAGTATAGCAAAGTATAAACTTTCAAGTGCGTTGATTGAAAAACACTGGTTTTCTTCTGTTACCTCAGAACTCCGGTGATCTTTCTCATACTGCAAAAAGCCACCCCTCGTTGCTGGATGGTATTAGAAGAAGGAATTCAAACCTGACTGCAATGTTAGGAACCACGCATGGTTAGCACTTACAGCTGGAAGAATCCCAAAGGACTTTACGGGTGAACTCTTAACAGTTAATTTTTCTAGATAGAGGCTCAAGTCTAAAGTCACGTCTGGATCGGAATACTGCACACCCCATAACTCGAAGCTCTTGGATCCCAGGCTTGGGCTTCAGCCAGTTCCTGTTGATGGGCCACCGCTACTCTGAGCTCAGCGCGTACGAGTCCACATTACGCTGGACACTCCATGCCATGACACCACATGCTTCAACAACTCCTGCATTACCCCTCAGAGGCAGCCACACCTCAACGACAAATTTTGGACAGGATTTCCTCCTGCGATTGCCTTCCATAAATACCTCAAAGCGCATGAAGTATTTTCTCCAAGTCCTGGGGTGCCAAGTTTAAAGGAAAACCACCACAAGCCACACCAAATGCTGCAACACAAGTCTCAATCACCCACCATGCAGAAGGCCAGCTG
Organism: Chionis minor; assembly: GCA_013398295.1. Classification (NCBI taxonomy): domain Eukaryota; kingdom Metazoa; phylum Chordata; class Aves; order Charadriiformes; family Chionidae; genus Chionis; species Chionis minor. The sequence goes on along the minus strand of VZSF01003428.1, from coordinate 71,943 downwards.
CCCTTGTTTCTAGAAACCAAAGGTTTTTTCTTCCTAAGAACCTCCATTTTGGAGATAACCACCTCATTTTCTTTGTGCCACGAACAAGGATGCGCTCTCAGCTCTCTGTTCCCTCGTTCATGGGCTCCACTCTCTGCACAAGACAAAGCCCTGTATTTGCAGAGGTTTTCTTGAAGGAAAGGCCCAAAATCCACATTTTTCCAACATTTTCGGTACCTGCCAGGCCAGAGATGCAGTTAACTCAGGTGTCAGGCCTCTTAACTAATCCATAAAACACGGACAACTGGATATGTACATGGTCTAAGTGGGAGCAGAACTTACTGCATCCACAAACTATGAAGCCACACATGGTGGAGGAGTGAAAGAAACAGCAAATAAGAGGGTGTTTGACACTGCAGAAAATTGTGAGAAAAAAATAACCACTCTCCCTAAGACAAAGGAAAAGAATAATACTAGAAGAATGGTTTTATTTAAAATCTCTGCCATTTAGTTTGATTTACTAAAATTTGGGGGGTCTTTTCATTTTAAAGTGAGCATCAGTAGCTGGCTATATAGTGCCTGGGGAGGAGCTTATGAACTCTTGTCCTCTTCATCGAGCACCAGCCGTTTCCTGCTATGGTTGTACTGGGAAGGTTCGACCCATGCCTATGGGGACTGAAAGCACCTTCCCAGTTGCCTATTGGCCAGAACAACTGGGAAACAAACTTCCTGCCCCACGAAAGATTAAGATGACAGAACAGTTTCTACCCTGAACATCGGCACATAAAAATTTGTTTGGAAAAAAGACAAAATACTTTGCTGTACAGTAATACTAAGAAAATTCATTTTAGATCATAAGAATCATTTTCTCATTAATAATTTTGAATTGCTTGAAATTACATTTATTTTAAAAAATTTCAAAACTACAATTCTTTAAGTTGTCTTCTAAAATAATTTTGAAATTGTCAAAATGCTTAATTGTGAAAGCATCTGGAGCAGTAGTGAAGTATTTAGAGAATCAATTTTAAATTGAGTGTTTTGTGAAAAGCTTCCATATCATAACCTGGATATTCTAATTTTTTTTTGTAATTAAACCCAAAATATTTTCTGAAGAGTTTTGGGATCAAACAATAAGATATCTAAAAAGATACATAATAAGAAAAGTGACACTGGCCAAAAGCTGAAACCCCAGATCCAGCCCACTTGGGGAGCAATTTTACTAAGAGAAGAGGAAATAACTAGCCTGAACATAACGTAGCAAGCTGCCAGAGCCAGCAAAGTTCCAAGAAGTTCCTGACTCCTACAGATGAGCTTTGGCTTGATGGCCACAGCAGTGGAAGACGCTACGGTCCCCCACCACCCACCCTGCAACTCTTGACAGTGCAACCAGTAAAAATAACAAAGCAAACTGACTCACGATTTACAGGCAAGCAAAGGGGAGGCACTAGAGCCCTTTTCAGCTGGGGAAATTTTTATTTCCCTCTGCCTCCTCCCCTGCAAAGCCTCCTCTGCTGCGGAGGACCCAGGGGAGGTTTGCCCAGAGACCTCTGCACATGAGTATTTAGGAAGCCAGGATGAAGTTCAACCCAAAGCAAATCCCTCTGTACCCTGGTGATTGAGAATTCAAACGCATACCTTCCAGTTCTGACATCTCTCCCTGGGTTTTAAAGCTAATATAACAAAGTTTATGTTGCTGTGTTTTTTAGGTTGCCATAGAAACCTTAGAAAAAAGCCACCCTGACCTCTTTATGGAAAGGACCTGATCCAGAGCCCCTAGAAATCCATGGGAAGACTGCCACAGTCTGTCCCTGGCTGTGGACCAGACTTATTTTCTAAGAACGTGGTGTAGGAACTAAACCCCATTCAGAAAGGGCTGGAAAGCCCACACGGAAGCACACGCCGGCTCAGCAGAAGGGAGAAGGAGCCCCAGTGCTCTCCTCCACTGGGGCTATCCCAGCCCCCATGCTGTAAGCAAAGCAGACATTTTGCATCAAATTCTAATTTTATTTTAAAAACTACAAAGCATACCAGAGCACTGGTGAAGCACATCCGTTTATATCTGAACTACAGCATACTGGCTCTCTCCCATATTTTGTTGGGTGGAAAGGGAAACTCAGTGGGTCATAGCAGGGTAATCTCTTTTTAATGTAGTGCTCTGTGCAAAATCCACACGAAGGCAGCCAAAGAAAGACAGATATTAATGATATTATCTTGCCCACGTACAAAAATAAAACATCTACAGTGTTATTAATCTGCCTCGATGGCTTTCTCAACACAGAAATATTCCAAATTACCAGGTCTGTTAAAAAGGGCAGAAAGAGTATCACTAGAAATAAAACGCATTTTCCAATTCTGGTGTAAGTGTGTTTATCTTAGATATTTACACGGTCTCCACTACCTCGGTATCTGGACTTCGTACATTTTTAACATGGTTTTTCTATGTGGTAGGAAAATATTTATCCCCATTTTGCAGATGGGGAACTAAAAGAAAGAGCAACTCCCCCCGCAATGGCAACCAGAAATACTTAATTAACATCAGATTTCAAAACATCAAAAAATTGCCTTTACAGTCAGGAGTTTCAGAAAAACAATAATTATTTTCCTGTACTTATCCTTTGTTTGCTGAACCCAAACATGCTTCTCGGCTCTTGTTTGCAAGAATCTTTCAGGGATAAAAACTTCTTTTAAGCAAAACAGGTGCACGACAGCGTGCGATTTCTCCACACAGGGCCTTCAAGGAACAGGGGGGGGAAAAAAAAAAAAAAATCTGTGAAACCCATGGAAGTCAGCAACACTTGTTCCGTCTTGATCCAGACTTGTCGTCTTGATACCAGAGCCCTTGAAAACCAGGGGAGGTGCACTGGGCTTCAGCAACAGCTACTGCTTGATGGAGAGCATGGGTCTGACCTGCCGAGGGCGGTGGGTGCAGCAAGTCTGAATCCCCCCTTTCCACAATGAAAGTCCCAGTGAAACACCAGTGTCTGTCCCAACCCCTCATTCTCCAGGCAGAAGAACTCAGTTCTGCCCCCAGCTGAGCCTCCAGGCAGCCTCAAGGCAAGCCATCCCCAGGCAAGAAGCTCCTCAATCTTTATACTTATTTCAGTTTCATAAAACAACTATACAAAACCCCTGCCCGCAGAGCATCACTTCGAGAGCAAACAGGGAAAAGGAAAAATGCTTTGAAAACGGGAACATGGATGCAGCTACAGCACTAACGCCAGGACGCCGGCCAGAAGGTGCACACCATCGCTAGCTGGCATGACCCAGCCACCCAGCTGTACGCTGCGGGCTGGGCACCAACAGGAGATCGAACCTGAGTCAGCCACCGTACACAAGCTTTTTAGCACAGTGAGTATGGACCTGCTCGTCGCATGAGACACAGGGAAAGCTCTGAATCGGGCAGATGGTCAGCATCCCCTCTGGAGTCCAGGATCTCAACCTGCACAAATAGAGGAGCATCCTGGATAAACCTACCAGGATGTCAGACGTGCCCAAGGTGGTCACCTCTCAGAGCAAGAGAATCAGAAAGCTGCCTCCTATGAAGTCTTACGAAATTATCTGAAATAACTGAACAAGTGTGGCCAGCAGGTGGAGGGAGGTCACCCTCCCCCTCTACTCCACCCTGGTGAGACCACAACTTGAGTCCTATGTCCAGTTCTGGGCTCCCCAGTTTAAGAAGGACAGGGAACTGCTGGAGAGGGTGCAGCAAAGGGCCACAATGATGATCAGGGGGCTGGGACATCTTATGAGGAAAGGCTGAGGGAGTTGGGTCTTTTTAGTCTAGAGAAGAGAAGACTGAGGGGGGATCTCACAAATGTCTGCACATACTTCAAGGGAGGGTGCCGGGAGGAGGGAGCCAGGCTTTTTCCAGTGGTGCCCAGTGACAGAACAAGGGGCAATGGGTGCTAACTCAAACACAGGAAGTTCCATCTGACTGTAAGGTGGAACTTCTTTCCTTTGAGGGTGGCAGAGCACTGGCAGAGGCTGCCCAGAGAGGTGGGGGAGTCTCTGTCTCTGGAGACATTCCCAACCCGCCTGGACGCCATCCTCTGCAACCTGCTGTAGGTGAACCTGCTCTGGCAGAGCGGTTGGACGGGATAATCTCTAGAGGTCCCTGCCAACCCTTAACATTCTGTGATTCTGTGAACAAACAAATCTTCAACCTTACAGCAACACCAACAAGGCCGCTGGTGTCACTAGAAATCATCTCACTGCTCAGAAAATAGTATTTTCATAATCAGAAAAAAGAGTCAGTCAGCATGGCAAAATGCCTTCAAGTCACAGAACAGTGAAAAATTAATATAAAGTCAAAGTCTTAGAATAATTTGGCAGGGATGGTTTAGAGTCCAAGTCGCTTTGTCTAGCAATGTGGCCAGAAGTACCTGGAAGACACAAACCCATTGAGTTCTTTGTCATCACCAGAAACAAAATGTATTAATGCTCAAAGTTTTGAACCTTTTTTCTTTGTAAGGATAAATCCAATTTTTCCCCCCCTTGCTCCCAGACTGTTGGGAATTTCTCAGTGTATGTCAATATCCAGAAGACACCCCAACACCCTGTACCATGCTACAAACATGGCCTGCAAGTATCTCAAGAATTCATTCCTCCTGAACTTGAAGTGGCCACCAAGGTGGACCTGGAGAGGAGATCCTCCCTCCAGGTGGAACAAGCAAGCCCTGGAGTTGTGTATTTCCTCATGCCAGCTGCAGTAGGACTTTTTCCTTGCCTCTTGGCTGACAAAACAGGTATTTACATGTGTAAATAGATGTTTGCATGTGCCCATGTGGTTTCTTTAGACAACATTGTTTTCCACAGTTGTGAAAACATAAAAACATGAGAGCCCTTACACAAAAACCACTTGAGCTTCCCTGCACTTGCACAATCAGTGCATCAGCTCTGCTACTGCCAGCCCAAGCGTTCACAGCACATTTAGTTTTTTTCTTTTTCCCTTTACTTTTGGCTTTCTGGACACTACTGCTGCTCTCACATCACATTTTCCCTAGCGAATGAAAGAACAAGATACCGTCTGCCTTAACGGCAGTTAAGATTTTGCTGGAATTTCTCGTTCTAGCAGCAGTGACAGTAAGGAATGGAAGACTGGGGGGTTGGTGCTGCCTGTACAAAATTATTTAGGGGATGAATGTGGACACAGAGAAGGAAGGGATGAACGAGGCTGGAGGATTTTACAGACCTTTCTAGCCCCCAGGTCCAGCATATCAGTATTAACTCCCACAGATACGCTTCCTGCTGGGAGCACGAGGGCAGGCGCTTCCCTGTCCCATCGCACCCCTGCTCTGTGCTCAGCCTCGCTCCTTAACTCGGCACAGGGAAAATGCACCAGAGTCTGAGGCTGCAGGTCCTAGCGATGCCAATTTTGCATCCACATCCACAGACTGGTTCTCCCATGCCACGAATTTTGTGATATCGCCTTTATGCCCTTTTAAAACAGTCGACTCTTTCTAGGGGCGGCTGATAGAAGCTATTAAATTATCTACTACAGACTTTTGCCGAGATAGAGAATACCCAGCAGTTCATGCTCCCCAGGCTTTGTATGTTCCCAGCAACCGTGCTTTGAGATACCCCAGTCCCCGATCAAGCTGCATCTAAAGACCAGCTTTACCTCTGTTTTACAGATGAAGCTATTAGATTAAATTTATAAATTAAATCCTCAGGCTGCCACGCAATCACTAAACCCATATGAGGCCAAATTCACATCACCTGAAGCACGCAGGAATATTTCCGTTGACATCGGGGCAGTTTTGATTGAACACATGCAAAGATAACACTTCGGATGGCTAGGAACCTCAGCTTCAAGACCTATCGAACAGCTTAAATTTCAGAGCAGATCACAGACGGCAACTCAAGCTTTTCATCTATCGCTCATCATTTCTCAAAGTATGTTACAGAGATAAACCTTTCACTAAGAAGGTCTACAGCATTTACAAGAGGAGGAACTTCACTTTTACTGAGCAAGAGCCGGCATTTTCTAAGCATATGGTATCCAAATGCCCGGTTGGAAACAGCATTCACTCTCCTGGGGCAGGCACACACATACACCTCATAAAAACAGATTTACAAGTCAAAATCAGCTATGGTTTGGAATGCAGGCCCTTTTCCGTGGACACTGCAGAGCACGAGGTGCTCCCCAGATGTGCCTATCGTAATAAAATGCACACTTGCAGGAACAACCACCAGCTAATTCATTATGGCTTCCCACTTCTATGATCAAATTATAGAGCATAAAATCATTACGGCTCATACAAAGGGAGTGCAATGGGGACACTGTGTGCTGTTAACTCTTCGTGCCGCCTAATTAAAACTACCATGGTGATCCTGGGGCACGAACACACAGTTCACAGGGAGGGACAACTGTCAAATGAAAATAGTTGTCACACACCACACAGTGTCACTGAAATACAAAGCAAGTGGGAACTCTCAGTGGGACCTGTTGGTAAACTCTCCGTTAAATTTACTAACGAGACAGAAATGTCTTTTGTTTGGGCACACTCAGTGCTGGCAGAACTACTCTTCGGGAAATATTAGCTATTCTTCCTTCCCCATGCATCATGTTTGCAGATTATTTATTTTTATTCCCCCTCACAAAATGAAATTAAGTAATTTTTACAGAGATACTTCTTCAACTGCCATTGTTCACTTTATACATTAGTGAGATGCGTTTCAGTCTGTGGGTCATTCCTCAAGTTTTAACTTCAACTAGAAAATGTTCACACGTTCTGACTGCTCCAGTCACCGCTTTGACCTCTGACTAACACCACGCTCCTCACACTGGAAAACAAGGAATTGCAATGAAACTTTTTTGTAAGCACAGATACTTACATGAGGAGCAGCCATCCCTCAACTACTAACACAAACAAAACACGCTTGCGTAAATTACCCCCATTGGTAAAGGAGGAAGAGCCAAGAGTTGTCAAAACAGAGGGTGAGTTGTAGTAGATTTGCTAAGTTTTTCTGCTGTTTAACTAACTCTGCCTTTAGTGTAGAGGGGGATATTTTTGGAAAGTCTTATAAAATCCATTCAGCTGTTTCTGAAGTAGACGAATGTGGAAAAAAACCCTCACAGCTGTCAACTTTGTTTTTCAGATCTCTCTTTTTTTTTTTTTTTGGTGCTTGGATAATTCAAAAATGGCCTTGATGTAAAACTCCAGAATTGGCAAGGGTAAATGGTAGCCTTGACTAAAAAACCAGAGCTGTGCTTTAAGTTCTGAAATAACTATCTCATGGATGTTTAGAACTACTGCACCCGACACGATCCCGGCGAGAAGTGCCCGGAGCCTGGGCAGGCGCAGAGGCAGGTGTTCGAAAGATTGCCTTAACCTTTGTGTATTTGAACTTGGGGTGATCTGAAGCAACACAAGCAATGAAATACAATAAAAGCCCATTTAAAAAAATAAATACAAAATCTACTGAAATCTGCTATCCCTGCCAAGTCCCACAACTGAATACCATGTAAAACAGCATCTCCTTGAAAGGGCACACATTGTTTTGTTAATCTTTGTATCTCTATTGAAATACAGCCTTAGCAATATACATGCCAATAAGATAACTGATACACTAACCAAACTGGGAATAAATTTTCACTGGCACAAAGAAGCAGTTCCTGGAAACCGATGGCTACGCTGGCTCGTCATTAACAGTTTTCATTTGTTTTTTTCCAGCTTAAATGGATTTGCGTGTTGCTACTACAATGGCATTGTGCGTTGAACGTGATCATCTAGTCAGCATCACAGATGGTTTTCTACTTCTCCAAAGGCCAGTTCGCTCAAAAAGTGCAACTTTGGTCAAGTAACTGCTTCACTCCATCGCTCAGATGATAAACTCCGACATCGCAGGATCTTTTTCCTGAGGCAAACCCAGTTTAATTCATAAACTCACATCGAGGGGCGGCGGGGGGAGTAAATTAAAGCAGAGCTTTGGTGAAACAGAGGGCTTTCAGTAACCTCCATTCAGTAGCCAAGAATTAACAAGGAAAACACCATTTCCCATTTTTTAATTGATGCTTATGCCAAAATGCCTCAGGTATGTACAATCCCAAACAAAAGTCTTCAGGGAATTTCAGCCTCAGGAAACATACTCTCTTGGGCAAAATGTGGTTTCCTGGAGTCAGTAGTTCTACTGCAGAATACTGGATGTTAACTTTGTTAATAAGAAAACATTTTTCAAATGAAAAATGACTTGTTAAACCACTTTTATGTCACTTTTTCAGTAACACATTAAAGTAAACAAACCTAAGATGTTAAATAAAATAAAAAACCCCACTACACCTGCAGAGTTTTACCAGCTCACATTACAAAGTCCTCTCTGAAGTGGTTGGTGAGCTATTTCCATTACAAACAGCAAGTGTTCTTGAAGGCAATTCAAAGAGTCAAATTAGGCAGATTACATCAGAGTATATTTCCCTGCAGCATAAGGACTTTTGAAACACCTGCCTGACATATTTCAACCACTGCAGAGAAACATGGTACTGACTGGTTTCAGGAACTGCTAGAGCCTTGAAAGACAGCCTATTTTACTTTTAATTCTACAAGACAAATTCTAATTAACAAACCCATTTTGTTTGCTATTTATACTTTTCATTTTTAAACACAAAACAACAATAATATGCAGTGACAAGCAGCCAAAAGTTGCACTAGTTAAAATTATAGTGAGTTTTGTACACTTCATATTAAACACTAAACGCCTTCTATTACTCCCAGCATTTTGCTGGTGACTTTGTTGTCTGGAACATATTTTAGCTAATTAGATGTATTACCCACAAAACCCAAGTTTGAGAATCTAGTAGTGGCAGAGTTGGACAACCCCGCATCCGAGACGAAGAGGTACAATTTCACATTAGCACTGGGAAGGAAGAGTTAAGAGTTATAAGTGGATCCCCTGTTAGAGCCCAATGACCCCAGATGCATCTCATCGTAGGGTACCTAGCACCTGAAAATTTCGGAGACTGCTGCAATTGCCTTTTCACCACCCTCAGTTCTTGGAAAAACGCTGGAACAAATCATTACACAAACATTTTAAGCAAGAGACACACATGACTGATAGCCAAGATGGGTTTCTCGTGAGCAAATCACATCGAAGCGTCCATTTCCTTCACCAGCAGAGAGACAAGTTATATAGGTTGGGGAAAAGCAGCAGAGGCAGTTCATGCCCTTAATTACCAAAAGTAGCTGACAGGGCCACAAGGGCAGGAGCATCTTGATGTACTAATGTTCTGATGTTGCCTTTCAGGACATTTCTTCATCTCAATATACGTGCAAAGCTGGGTGGAAAAAAGAAGAATCAAACTGACCAACTGGTATCACACTTTCCTGCACTGAGCCAGGCCCTGCTTGCCTCCGTCCTAGCTACAGTTTATTCAGTATTTTCTTGAATAACTCCTATAATGGAATAGGTAGTATGCATCTTAAACACACAGCTAACACTAAGCCAGACCGAGCTGCAAAGGGAGAGAGGGAATTACTACGGAGAGCGGAGAGACAAATTTTAAGGGGAGGGAGGCGTGCAAGGAAAGGGTTCAACTCAATATGGAAAAATGCACGATTTAACCCCAGTCAAAAAAATAATCAGTTGCATCAATCAGAAACTGCGAATACCTCACGTCTGATACCAAACACACAAGTAGTGGAATTATAATCCAAGAGCCTGAACATCAGGCAGCAACATCAACGCGCATAAAAAAAGATGTACATATAAATGAAAAGGTAGCATGAGAGACGTACTGTGTTCAGCTCAGATATTACGTATCCTGTTTTCAAAGCTCCTCCTCAAAATTATAAATCTGCACGACTATATAAGAGAACAAATGAACAGACATATCAAAAATACATCTGAAAAAAATGCCAGAAAAATTGAAGCTGATTCCAACAAAAAAGACATAGAGCCACTGTATTAGTCTTCAAGTATTTATGGGATAAAACAAATTATCTACTTTGTTTCCACTTTGGATATTCAAGTAGCACACAGAATGTGGAAATATAGCAGAATCACATCAGTAAAAGCAAAAATATTTGGCTCATACTTGTTAAAATCAGTTTCATTAAGACAAACTGCTGACTCCTAAAAGAGGGTTCCATTTACTTTGCGGTTTTTCCTCAAAATGACAAGATAAAGCTACCAAGAACCATAAAGAATATGTAAACATTAGAAAAAAACTTTCCAACTGCAAAGACAGTTACGCACTGGATTGGATTGCACTGCAATGCAAGGGATTTCCATCAGGAAGAAAGCCAAACCTTTGAACAGCCGGGAAACACCCGTTTGCTCCGGAAGCCTGTCCTGCTCCACCCCGGCTCGGCACCGGACATATCAGGCACCTCCCTGGCACTCTGCCGCACAGGAGGTGGCTCGAGCCCGGGGCCTCCTCCTTTGGCTGAGGAGGGCAAGGTGAATTATGAGGCCAAAAACACTCCATGACCTGAGGAAGATGCCACTTGGATTTAGATGAAGTAACGGTAGCAGCAGTTTCAACAAGGAGCATCTCTAAGTAAACACAAAAGGAAAGGCCTTTTGTATCACTTCACGTTAAGTATCTGCCTTAAGTTAAGGACACGACATCTCATGTAGAGCTGAAAAGTATTTCCCAGCAGAGTTTTCGTACTTTTACGAGACTGCCCTTTTTTGAGTTTTTGCATTTTCATAGCGCTGTTATCCCATATTATTTTTCTTTTTAAAATAAAAATAAATATCCTTTTCTAAATCTAAGTTCAACATCAGTTTGGCTGTTTAAGCTTCTTTCTTAATGTCCTGGTTTGAGCGACACAGGACTAATTTCTCTTCCAATGCTTGGGAGAAACGTACTTTTAGAAGACTCTAGTGTCTGAATTTGTGAAAATATTTACTTTATAGCCAGCCATGGTGTGCGGATTTCAAGGTTTCAGTGTTTCCAAGTTCGCCAGGTGCAGGGATGAGGAGGAGCAAGACCTGGGCACTTGACCCAAGCTGCCAACAGGGTTATTTCATACCATGGACGGCACATTCCATAGAAATTAGAAAGCTTGCTGCGAAGTTCTCTCCCTCTCCCCAATGGCTGTGATCCAGAGAACTTCTTCCCCCAATGCCGGAGCCCTGAGCCCTTCCCTTCCTCCCAAAGCCATAGCGCTCACAGTGTCCGACATTTGCTGTCCCCTGCTGGGAGTGCCCGGCTTCCTACGGATAGAATGGGCTGAGTGTAATCCTTGTGTATTCTGTATTGGTATAGGGATCAATATTGGTTCTTCAGTGTTATTAATGTTAATTATCTAGTCTTATTCTATTAAATCTATTTATATTTCAGCCTCCAGGGTTTCCTTGTTTTTCTCCTAATTCCCCTTCCTGGGTGGGGAGGGGTCACTAGGTGAGAAAATAATTGTCTAAACAGCAATAAATTGTCGTGGGTTTCTCAAACCATAACACTTTACAAAGGACAAAATCTCCTTATGTCAACAACATAAGCCAATGTCATGTATTTCTAGGAATCTTTTTTAAAAATCTGTGGTTAATGAAAAGTTAAGCCCATTCCTCATGTTAGCAGCCCCAGAAGTCTGTCAAGATGACCGTGTCTTCAATCCATCACTGCCAGCTACTATTTCTGCTTCTTTCACAAGCAAAGTTTCAGCCGCCCCTGCAACACGATGGTCTCTGGGGAGCAGAGCTGCTATTTTGCACCCATCTGACACAATAAAAGTTATTAGTAAAACCTGATGCACTCCATCAGCAATACTGCTGAAGGTTTTCAGGGAACAGTGGAAACAAAGTTTATAGGGAGAAGTAAGCATCCTTTATTAGGCCACCCTATAAAGCATTACTGATTCAGGACTACACCCCCAGATTTCTAATGAAATTGGCTAGAAAATATCTAGAAATTAGCTTAACACCTTCCAAAGCACATTTTTCACCTCTCATTCCGACCAAGAGCAGCCACGCAGCATTGCACGTTCTGCACGTAAGCATTTTTGATGACCAGCTTTAAGCTGAAGATCAGAGGCTGACTTGCCAGCTCACAACTACCACCTTTCGCTTGTTTTTCCTGCAAGAAGGTGGTAGGCAGTAACCAAATACCCGCCACTGTGCGAGAAATAAATTCAGCTGCCTGTTCTTTCACAGAGAAAATACACAATTACAAACCAACAGAAGACGCAGGCAAAATTTCCAGTAGGATGAGGCCAGTTCCATCAGTTCTGACCTCTATCTCCTGCATTTCAGGAGCCAAATAAAAGACTGCTGTCAGCAAAGTTGAAAGTTTTTCTTATTACCTAATGGACCCCAGCAATGCCTAAATGTTTGCTTTAATTCTTTCATAGGTATGAGCTGGGGATTGTCACTTTCTGAAGGAACCTTGCAGTTGTGCTGTGTTAAGGCATCGCAGCTCGTGTATAATGAGGATGGCATGGTAAAAATGTCTTTTTTTTTTATATTGCACAAGCTTTAAAACTGTAAAACCGGCACCCTGTAAGTCAAGCCCTAGTTTTATAGAGTTAAGAAAAATAGTTTATAAACCCAGTAAAGCCGTTCTTGGGAGTGAAGTAAATTGGTACATCAGAGACCTTGTAGCGCACTCTGAACTGGGATCCAAGAAACTGGGACAGGGTGTCAGAAGCAGCTTTACAGAAAGGGAGGTTACTGCATTTTAAATCTAATTATACATCTCATGCCCCTGGCACAACTGAAAAATTTTCCCCCATACAAACTAGAGTATTAGACAGTCCCAGGAACAGTAAGTCCAAGACTGAGAAAAATTAAATTAGTGCAGTCAAGAGTTATCGCCATGACAATCTCTGTTCTCACTTTTTCTCCCACATCAAATTCTTAAGTATTGTGAAGCATTTTGTGCTGTTCTTCAAACACGGTATTACATCCAAAGCACTACTTCTCACTTGCAAAAGAAGTTAAGGATCAAAGGTACGTTCTGACGCTTGTGGTGTCCCATGAAGAGCTGCTGCTCAGTGAGGAGGTAGATGGCACGGTAGGCGAGGTTTCAGACAAATTTTCACCACTTGCACCACTAAAGTACATGACTTCTAGGTGCAATCCATTCCTCAGGCATCTAATAAATTGCACTTGCAGTGATTTGTACCCAAGAAATTAGCCTAAAAATACACGACTATGAAAAAGCTGAAAAATCAGGCCCCACGGTTTGCAATAAAATAAGTTTCAGAAGCTTGCAGTCCAGACAAAAGCCCTCAGAGGGAGAAAAAAAAAAGTGATCTGGAAAGCTACGGTTCACTTGTTTTGCACTTTTTCAAGAATTTACGAATGAAGCTACGATATTGAAAACACAGCTTTACATACAACAAAAGAAACATTACACAATGAAAGAGTACTTCCCACTTACGAAAATAAGAAAAGATTGGTTCAAGCCCACAGTATATACTCAGTAGATGCTCCCAGAAAACTTTAGAACAAGTTTCCAGTGTGAGACACGTGCGTACTATTCCCATTCACCTCGATGGGACACCTCTGTTTCTTCAAGCAGGCCAGAGCTAGAACGCAAGATTTCAGAGCAACGTTGCCATTGCCCAAGTTAGATATTTCTGTACCTGTTTAATGGAAAGCCTGGTTCATATAAGCACTTTCTGCTGCCTACTAGCATATCCTGAAGTCTAATGGACCTACCCAGAAAGATGAAGATCTCAAAGTTTCACACCACACCGAGTATCATTCTGCTGCGAGATACACACAAGGATTATATTTCTGGCTACAGCATGTGTGGCCAGATATTGCCTAATAGCTATTAAAAAAAAAGACAGTTTTGCTGTTTTAGTTGACTGAAGTCTCATACCCCCTTTTTCCTGCTTACTGGAGTGACTTCTAGCTCTGGGCTCAACATGACTAAAGCCACTATCCTTAAACATTGTAATAACTATCTATGTTTTTATATTAAAAGGGTCACAAGGGTCTTAAATTGCTGTATAAGCTCTGTAAGGCACAGAAATTAGTGACACAAAACTAACAGCGCACAGCGTTTCTCTACACCACTCAGACGAACAGTCCAGAGGAGGAGGCAGGTGCTGGAGGCTGAATACTGGAAGCAGGAATAGCTTCCAGGGAATACAGCTTCAGCCAGGACTCCACCACACTTGGCACTACACAAACACAGAATGATAAAAACTATGTTCTGAAGGTCTTAAGAGTCTGTAACACATATGGAAAAGAGAGCACAAAGAGCTGAAGCAATTTAATCAAGCTTGTAGAAAACACACAGTTCATTTTAAAGGTCCCAAGGTTGATTACAATAATTTAATTAAAAGGGCAGTCAATCCTTTCAAAAACAAAGTGACACACCAATTCGGGGATTAATTAACAGCTATTTAACTTCACTGAAAGGGAAAAAATCCCCTACCTAGACAGAACCTTCGTATAGACATCACACTTTATAGATATTTTGTACCAAATCCATCACTGGTGTAATCCCACGTGAGTAATCTCAGAGTGGGGAGTAGCATCAGAAATAAAGATGTGTCTGTATGCAAGCTGTGTACCGCACGGGGGACACCACAACCGTGGCCAGCCAGCCGGTATCTCCTGTAGAACTCCTCAGGACCTTGGTGAACACATCATTAACATCCCAAAGCACTTTGCAGATGTTATTAAACCTGGTGAAGCCCTTGACAGAGAATGTAAGTGTTTTCATGTGCTCGGTCTACATCACAACATCAGCCAGCAAACAATGTCAATTCTGGCAGCATCTGTAAGCGGTTGGATTCCCACAGCAGAGCGCGACTGCCTCGGAAAAGAGTTTTCTGAGACCAACTGGTGCAAGTTTCTGAGAAACTGGGAAGAGAAACTGACGAAAGAAAAGAAAGGAAAGAAAGATCCTGACCTCGGAAAGTCAGCAGGACTTCCACCAAACTGGCCCAGAGCTCACCACTGCAGCCTTTCAACTCCATTGTCGGTGTCTTCACACCAGAAGAAACCCTGAAGTTCACAACAGCACTAGATCACAGCAGCAGGGAAGAGTTTCTTCAAAACCTTTATAAACACATTGTTTTCCCCAGCAGAGAGAACTGGGCTGTATTTGATGTTAAATAAGCAGAATAATCTTATTTATTGATTCATGTTTTTCTTTTTTGTTTTAGATCCCGATACTTTTTTTTCTTCACATAATTTAATTCAGGATTTTCCCCCCTTTCTGGGAGCATAATCCAAAACAATTTAACAAATTATGAACTGAACGAAGCAGCAAAAATACTGAGTAATTATGTCACAATGAAAACAGATGAATGTTGAAATTACTTCTCCGCACGCTGACAGAGAGTCCTCTGGGGAAATCAGCACATGCTGCCCAACTTTAACCCATCTTCAGCTTCTGCAGTGCCTTCTTTCTTGTCTCGTCTTTGGTAAGATGTTCACAAAAAAGATTGGTAGCAGCACTTGAGTACACTATAAAACCCAAAATATGACACTACCTTAAATTTTAATACAGAAACAATTTTTATTTAGTGCTAAATTATTGTCTTGATAGAATATTGAACTTCCCTATTAATAAACTCACAGTAGCCACTTTCCCAAAAGGATGTTCTATGATTCATAGAGATACTCCTAGAAAGATTCAACTGCAGAAGCAGGACGCTGTTGGAAGCCCATCAAGATTATAGATATCCTTCACATTATGGCAGTATTCCAGACTTAGATGACCACAGAAATAAGAGTGAAAGATCATTCTAGTACTGAACATACAAAATATGCCAAAAAAACCCCAAACCACCGCTGAGCAGCGAGGAAAGGAAAGCAAGAACTACAACGTATGCAGACCACGGGTACGTAGAATTAATATGAAGCTGACTTTCCTGTCACACTCATTCCAAGAAATATTCTTGAAGAAAGCCTAATTAAAGTCTCTTATTCAGTACAACAGGTTTTTATTAAGTAAAGTTACAGAATTGTTTCAGTATTTCCTTGAATTGAGAGCAAAAGCTGTACGATGGGTTCCGATGGTGCCAAGGCAGGCGTTGGATGTGTAACCCCACGTACACAACAAAGCACCTTCCCAGATCACGTGCCACACTAACATATGGCTCCTCCCGAAACCTGGGCCTGAGCAATCCCGAGTTTCATGCGCGGAGTTATTTCAGCCACTTGGAGAGGGCACCCAATTCTGGAGCAGAACAAAGCAGCTGTTTAATAGCACGTCAACACCCCTTCAGGAGAGGAAGGGAAGGAAAATACCACATCCATTGAAATTCGATTTGAAAGAATGCACACGTGGTTTAGGAACAGAGCTAGACGGAGACAACATTTCAAGAGAAATGCTATGCAAACAACTTCCCCTTCCGTATATACCACCACTCCCATCTTTGAGGGACCGAGTTCAGAGACATAACGGGGCCAAGCTTGTTAGCTGCTGGAGAGAGCCCTTCCACAGGACAGCATTCAAGACAGGAGTCTAATCCAAGTTAGGCCTTTGAAGTGGGAATGCAGTTTACAGTCCTCTGGTAATTCCTTCCTTGATAGGCTGGAGCAAAGTCCTTTTTTTTCTTTTTTTTTAATGGAAAATGGCCACCATTAGAAGACGGAGGACTGCACTGATCCTGTCTGAGGGCAGTCATTATTAGCCTCAGGAGGGCGTTAAGGTACTTTATAGAGATGCATGTTCTTTTGATCAAACTACAGTTATTTAGAGTTAATTTTACATAGCGCTAAGTACACAAGAAGCTGTGAAAGGAAGAAAGTCTTGCCTTGGGCCGGCAGCACAGAGACAGAAAATGATTTCATTGTTGTCACAGCTCTTGCCAATAATACAGAAAAATGTATCAAGCTGGCACCATTTTTTTTTTCCAAAAGAATTTCCTGGGCAGTGCAACTAAAAACCCCTGGCAATAATAATGTTAACACAACAAATGATATGATTTACACACCTGCCTGATTCCGCAACAACTCTCCTCTTCAAAAAAACAATCCATCTTAATTACTTCACAAATACTTCAGCCAGAAACCTCTTTTTTCCCCCCCATAAAATAAATCTATCCAGTAATTCAAGTCAAATGTGCAACAAAAATAGAGGTTACCTTGAGGGTACCACTAAAATAACTGCGTCAAGACCTAACTGGACCATCTGACCCGTCAGGGTCCCAGAGATGCAAGTTACACCGTCGACCTCCAAACAGCTTCCAGAACAGCACCCAGGAGCATCTCTTTGCTCAGCAGGGTGAAGCCATACACAAATACACCTGCATTCTCCAAGCTATTTTTTTTGTTTGCCCCTGTTGTCAGTGAAACTAACTGGCTGGGGTTTTGTTGAAATGTGTTCAATAAGTAGAACAGCTATCCACCCAAGGCTTTCCTACAAACACCCTCTGTGGACCAGCAAGGTCTCCTCAGCCCACACCACCAGCAGGGTGGCAGGGAGGGTCCCATCCCCGCTGCGAGCAGTTAACAAAGCACTGAACAAGGCTTTTCACTGCTCTGTCTCACTATCGTCACCCTTTGCCTCCCTCCCTAAACTGTAAGAACTTCAAAGACTCTTCTTCCGTAGTCCAGGCTAATGGAAATGGTCCCAGAAGTCTGCTGTGGTTCCTAGGAGCCACAATACAAAATACTCCTGGGATTTTTGCCATTTCCTGAACATAAGCCAGCAAAACTCTTGATTTAAAATATGAAGGAATCCAACCAAGCCTCCGCTACAAACTTTGTTTAGTGGAAGACACAATCCTCTGAAACATTTTGAATAAGTGAACAATGACAAACAAAGAATAAATAAGCATCTATAGTAAAAGCCAGGACACATGGATATCCTAAAGTTTCCATCACCGGTAGCTGTGTATCCAAATAACTTGCCTATGGGACAGCAGTTTTTGAGGACTGTGGCAGCACATGGCATGGGTCTGCTTTTGATACAGGCAGTCTTTCCCAATAGTGTCCTCCTTTCAGGACAGATAGCAACATCATTTCCCTCAGATTCCTTGTACCAGCTTGGATGTCTCCCTGGAACTGACCTGCATTTGGAGAAGAGTCATGATTGCTTTCTTCCTTTGCTTCAGCTTCAGTTCTGCCAACAAGGGAAGACGATGCAAGAACAGAAAGCAGAGTTTTGCAGGACTACATAAGATCTCAGTTAAAGTCAAAAATAACCAACGGGGATAGAGATGAAAGGGGAGAAAACAAAACTGGGCTGGAAAAAGAGCAAATACAAGGCTGTAACGGGGACCCAGAGGCTCCAGCAAGGTTTCCAGCTGTACCCTGGTGACACCAACATACATGTGGCACACAGGGTGCTCCCAGCTCCGTGGGAGCTACTACTGCCTAAGCACACAGGTGAAGGTGAGCAGAAAACAGGATCAAAGCAGTATTGATTTGTCCATTGTCCACCTGCAGGCCTGATGCCTTGATGGAAATAAAATATAATCCTATGCTCCCATCTAGTATGCTCCCTCGTCTTGTTCACGCTCATGTCAGCCCATAGACAAATACCAACATGTTTGTAGCTTCCCTGATATCTTCTCTACTGGCTCCCATCCTCTTTTGTCATTCAACAATTCAGGGAGCACCATGCGATCCAGACATGCTAAACTGGCTACGTATCCCTCGGCTAGCTCAGACCACGGAGAGACATCTTAAAGTCACACAAAGATAAAGTAATGTTTCTACTCAACTGAGACGGCCTCTAACATGCAGCAGTAGGTGCCCACTCCTTCTACTCTACCCTTGACTGAAGGCTCACAGACTAATTAAAGCTGTGCAAGCAGATCTCCATCCCTCCCCTCCCACCCATCAAGTCTTGTATTTTGAACTTTAGGCAGCGACTATGTTGCTTTACACATTTGTGTAGCACTTGCTCTGGTGGGGATCTTATGTATAACCAAAGCACCCAGTCAAGTCAGAGCTGGACCACGAGGCACTGACTATACTGCTAAAAACCCTAAATCCCAAAATCTCTCGAAGGCTGATTCCCAGCAGATACACTACCTGAGCAAGGGCTAGGACTGAAACACACGGCTACAGGGAACAGCTCAATGCCGGGGCAGCACAAGCAAAAGAAATCATTGCAGCCAGCACGATAAGCAGAAACAAGAGCTAAGCTGTTCTCCAAAAGCAAGAGAGTTCATCCCTCTTTGTTTAAGGAGTTTGCAGCCAGCAGGACAAAGCTGCAGTATTATACATGTAATAACAGTGGCTGATACCTCACCTCTCCATTTTATATGCATCTAGAAAAAAACCCAGTCTTTTTCCAAAGCATTTTGAGTTTCTCTTTCCCTCCTTTTTTGAAGTCCAAGCTTTGGGCTATTCCTTTAACATCTTTCTCTAGAAGAGCAAGAGATTTAGGGAACAGCAAGTCAAATTTTGGCCATTAGAAATCATCAAAGATCCAACTAAAATTAGGTTTCTGGATGGTCTTGGTATCTGGAGACATACAGGGTAGTGCAGAAGACAGCCTCACTTCAAACACCTGAAGATCAAGCCTGCTCCTGAAATAGATTTGGCTGATATCGGGGCGTATTCCAAGAACTCAAATCAAAATGCCCTGTAAACATCAATTCAGCCTGGCAGCAAACTGTGGAGGAGGAGAGCGTTAGCCATGCTTTGTATCTGACAATTGAAGTATAAGTTAGATTAAGAGATCAGTCTTAAAATTAATCCTTAGTCCAGTCCCTTATGAAAGGTGGGCCTGTTGAAATCAGGCCTTAAGCAATTTCCCCAAAGATAAACAATAAACTGATGTAATTACATTGTTTCCAACCCAAGTACATTTTTTACAGTTTTCACATTGAGTTAAAAGCTCTCTAGCTCCACAAATGTATCCATGTAGGCATTATTTTATAAACTTTCCTTTTCCGAAAGAAATGTAAACATACATATACAAAAACATCAAGGCTACAGACCCAAGCACTCAAAACCTAGGAAATGCCAGAATTAAGTTTGCATGGGCAAAAGAAAATATTTTTCTCTTAATTTCATTCCCAGAAATGGTGAAACCATTTTTTGTTGGAGCTTTCCAAACAATTCATCTGAGACAGACATTCAGCATGGAAAGTTTCAGCCCAAACAGTTAAAATTTGGCAAAGTTATATGCCACTGAAAACAGGGTCTTAGAATGGGAAATGTGAGGCAAGCTTAATTACAGGCAGCACTACCAGCAGCACTTATAATATATTTAGGACTAAAATTTCATACTGGCTTTGCTAGGTCTGTTTTTCTAGGAATACTGCACAGAAGTATTTGAACCTTCTTACATATGTTTAAATTTCAGACAGTGTTTGTAAGTCTGGGGTCTTTGACAAACTTGGCCAAAGCTACATCACTATTTGCATTAACTATCACACATAGAAGTCATTACTTTACAAAAAACAAATTTGAAAAAAAAAATCTCACATGATATGAAGTAGAAGCCACAAGTTTTTAAAGGAAAACTCACATAAACTTCAAGTTTCCACAAGTTTTAACATGGACTTTTTTTTTAGTTTGTATATTTTGATCAACTCTAGAGCTGGTCAAATGGTGATGCTATTTTTTGGGAGAAGCTGCCTTCCAGATAAAAGCAAATTATTCATATAAAATTTTCAGCATCTCTGAAATGAGCAGATCTGCTCGATAATTAGTACCTGGAATTGTAATAGGGAAGAAATGAAGTTCTAAATAGATGATTAGGTATGCTGCTGTCTAAAGAGCCGGCTGGCATCATCACAGCGCTCAATCTGCCCTGTCCCAGATTTCTCCGCTGGCTTGGAGGAGGCAGCATTACTATATGCAACTCACTTCCCGTCTAATGCTACACTGCTCACCACAGTTAGGGATTTCGTGAATCAGGGTTTTCTTTATGAATGTAAAACACTCCCCAGAGTAGAAACTCAGTAGGGGCTGTTTCTCTTACAACCTGAAGAGGAGAGTGGAAGAATTCCCACCCCTTTTCTACTGACTACCAATTCCAAGAACAATACACAGGAACTGAGATACAGAATATGGTAGTGAGAGGACCGGAAGAAAAATTTGCAAGTGCCCAGGATGAATCGCTGGGCTCTCTGTATTCAATTCTGGTTTACTCAATTCCTAAAAAGCATGAAAATATATCTTACATAAATGTCAAGTTCTGCTTTGTTCTATGAGCGATCAAAATACATTTATGAAGAAGGAGAATGAGCTTTTGGCCAAAGCCTTGCCTGAGATGCAGATCTGCTTCCAGTTCTCTCACCGCCTACAAACTTTGTTTATCTTTGGCTAATTCATTTACCTCTTCCAGGCCTCTGCTTCCTATTTTTAAACTGTAAATACCACCGCCTCTGTTGACCTGCTCTTTTCTGGTTAGCCAGTAGGCTCTTCCAGGCAAGCACTGTTTCATCCTGTACACGGTACACTACCACCTGCGCAATGCCAGCACATCTAAAGGGAGATTTAAAGGCACTGCTAACAGAAATAAACCCCCAGCTCTCTGTGTTTTTAGTTGATTAAATGCTTTCTTCCCAGCAAAGTTTACACCCCCCCATTCACTTTAATCAAACATACATGTTTGATTTGATGCTTCTTCAATTTGCCTCTTTTGAGGCAAACCTCCCCAAATTATATCAAATATTCTACTCAGCTACACGTACAGTGACTTTTTATTTTCTTCAATAATACCTAGTGACATAAAGGATTCCTGTGAGGCAAGGGATCTATGGTTGGCAAAGTAAAGGTGACCTGTAAAGTACTTCTCCAACTTTCCTAAAGACTTCACATTTGTAACTTATAAATCACAGAGGTTTGTTCCATGGTGACCTGCCAATTACGCTACATTGCGACGAACATCTTTTAAGAGCCCATAGTGACACAATGGCTTCTTGATTGAGTGTATTTACACAAAATTTCCGACATCAGTCTTGCAGCACAAATGGAGGTGATGTGAGAAAGCTGGGAAACAACTATCAACTGTAAAAAAGCTAAGGTTGCCCTCAGCAGCTAAGCACCACAGTTATTTTTTTTTCAAAACTGATGCTGAGGTTTTAAGCTCTGTGTGCGAGACCATCCTTAAGAACAACAAGTGCAGAAGAACTTTACTTATAGCAGCAAATTTCACATTGTCTGCCTAAATCAGAGCGTGCCGCTGTGATCAGAAGCGTGCGAACATCTCCTGCAGTTTGCAATTCAACCATGAAAATGTTTCAGACTTGCGCTTGATGTTGAGGGGTTCAGTTTCAGCAGCTGACAAAAAGCACACTGCTCTTCATAATAAAGAAAACCCTCTACTTTGTATGAAAGATTACAGAATAGCTCTGTATTTCTTTGGGCTATTTGCATCACCATGGGCCAATATTACAGAAATGCAAGGAAGTCCTCACAGAAAAGTTGGGCTTTCGGAGCCAGTCTGATACACTGTTATAAGAGCTACATCCAGTTTATGCCAAAGATCAGTATTTCATTTAATCTGTAATACAAATATATTAAAGAAGTTCTTCTTACTACTCCTCCAGCTTCCATATTTATATACAAGACCAATACATACAGTTCTTTCCTTGGTTGATACTTATGACCATTACCAGCTCTCCTAAAACTCCACGCTCTGAATCCAGCTAAGCTTGTTTTTACTGCAAAACCCCAGCATGTTTGTTGCTCAAGGCAGTGCTCTGAGAATTCAAACAGTGATGGTTTCTCTCCAGCTGCATCCCAGGGAAGGTTTCTAAAAGGAATGAGACTTGAACCAGCTTTGACATGCCTACATCTGAGGAAGCTGCAAAACTCAGCAGACGAGCTTGGTCACAGAACACTGTTTCACTTGTGAAATGGTCCTATTTAAAACTACTTTCACCGACCATCTTAGAAATGAACTAGCAGTAGTTATAGATCGACTTCATACGAACCTTCACACAGAACACCTTCAACCCTTGAAACTAGACTCGTGATGCAGTTTTTTCTCCGTACTGCCCACACACCCTGGGAGCTCAGGTTCAAATTGGGGTCTTGAGTATTAAAGAACTGGTGATTTTATTCCCCCAGAGGTATATATAAACTACTCTGTGGCACTTTGGGCAATCGAGAAAAGGGTTACTCTATCTTAAGCCCAGAGACCTAGTCTTCCTTTTCAGTGTTAGTACTCTGGCAGCCCCAGTTCCGTTCCCATCAAGAGCTGGAAGGCTCAGGAGGAACAAAGGATGGGGAAAAGATGTTCAAGCAGTTTTAGACGTGCAAGAAATGTAGCGCCCAATTTTGGCAAAACGTTGAGAGGGATCTGACAGTATTCAACTCAAATAAGGCATTTTTAAAGTACTTACCCCAGATCTCTGATATAGATAAATACATAAATTCTTTTCAGACTTCTCTCGTACCAAGTGCACGGTGGGGGAACAATGTCTTTACTCAAGCCAATAAATCAGACCTCTCCCTATGCAGTGTTTTAATGAAAATTATGGGATTTTCTTAGAATCACACTTTAGTGTAAGAAGCAACATTGCAGAACAGGAAAGGGTTTGTGGAACAACAGGATGTAAATTTTACTGTAATCCTGAACTACCAAAAATACACCAGCATGGCATCAAGAGTAAACCAGATTAACATTCTGGATGATCAAGTCATAGAAGCAACTGCCAAAGCTGCATTTTTACATAAGGAACAGCTAGGTTTGCTGCCAGCGTTGCGAGGCATGAGGGGTACTGCAGTGTTGGCTTTCCTAGGGAGGAGAACCCTTGCCTCCACTGTTCACTGTATCGCAGTGGTGCAGTCTTCAGCCTCCCATCGCCAAACCAGAGCCTTGTGCTGCAGTGCGGTTTCCGGGCAACTCTGTAAATGGTGAGCAATTTGGGAATCCTAACCTAAACCTCACATCTGCCAGCAATTACTCACTCACTGAAGCACAAAAGAATTCCGCTTATTTGTATTAAGCTATAAATGCAACATGGCATTGGCTTTCAAATAGAGAGATAAGCCTGTCATTACCCAAGCTGAACACTGTACATGATCAAAAACAACAGGCATGCCAGCAATTAGGTCCTTATTTCCAAACTTTAATCTGGGTCCGTATAAATGAGCATTGTTTGCTGTGTCTTTACCGCATTCATTACCGCAGTAAAGAAGAGCCACTCTCAAAAACTAATGCGCCTTCTCATAATCATGTTCTTACACACACCCCACCTGGGAATTCTCCCAAGCCTAACAGGCAGAGTCCCCAGGTTGAAAGCCATCAACTGCCAGAGGACAGAGAGAGAGAATGCTAATTATTTAAGAAAATAAATTCATCCCATAAGGTACATCCAACACTGCCATCAGCTTTAACGGGACAGCATTTTACAGAAGACTCTTAATACCTTGTAACTCTGAAGAAAGCTAGGGTTGCTGCCACATCCGTCTATCCTGTAAGCTACAGGATTGCATGCTATTCATGTGCGACACGTATTATTAACGCGCTATTACTCACAAAGAACACACTGACCAGCTCTCTAGTATTTACCCAATATGTTTTGTGGCCTTCATGGTCAGGTCCTGTACCCCCAAATGACTCTCCTCCATTTCTAGCTCACGGAGACTGGAGTGATCTCAAGAAAGCTGTTATTAAGACATTATTAAGACATTATAAAGCTGTTATTAAGACTGCTAAGACATTAGCACTCACACCGACTGATCTGTGATATGTACTTGGCCTCCGTTCTCCAGAGGTGTTGCCTAAAGCTCAGAAGTCAAGAGAGGCTTCTAGAGTCAGGATCATTCTGGAGGCTGTCAAGGATGGGTGATCCTGCTGCGTGAATGAAACCTGGCTTCCACGTCAGCCAGAGCAGCACGGCTGGCCAGAAATACCAGTAGGAATACCACAGCGCTGGCAGAGCTTTTAAATGGTTTCAAGAGACATGGAAAACACCACAATTAGGGGACTGTAGATTCCTTATGCAAATATTTTTCATATGTCCACCCACAGTGGGAGGCATTTGATTTTAGGGTTGTTTTCTTAGGGAAACGAGGCTTAAGCAACCACAAAGCTTGCTTGCTGCACAAAACAACCTGTGTCATTTATTGCTACATCTCTATCACATTTATTTGAAACTGGTAGTCCTGCAAGTCATGAAAACACATGGCCAGATAGAGGAGAGAGATTACTTTCATGACTGAGAAGGATGAACTCATGCAGCAGTTTTTATTACATACCGCTCACAGTTCACTCTTACATACCAGAGATCCCAGCTATTGGAAACAAATCCTTAAGAACCTGGTTTTGTCAACTCTGCTCCACGTGGAACAACTTGCATTAAGAACAAGGGCAGGAGAAGCAGCCTTATTTCTTGCACTCTCCTTCCCCTTATCGAAAAGCAGCTTGCAGCAGCAGCCACACAGCACAGCCAGCTGTTTTGTAGGAGCCAACCGGCGCAAACAGTAGAATATAATACTGTAAGTAAAGGCAGAATTCAGCATTGAAAGAATACAACCTTCAATTTAGGATCATATTTTTGCACCCAAACAAGGTAGCGTGTATGATTCCATTCTTAAAGACTCCTGGCAGGAAGACTCTTTTCCCCAGCAAAGGTCTTTAGTAAAGAAATATTAGTCATACAACCCCCTTCAGTCCACCGGGAAGCATCCCACACTGGTAGCAGAGGGAGAGTGAACGGAATACGCTTTACTGCTTCCCCCAGCTTGCAGCACGCGAGGAAGGATTGAGCCACAAACATGATCCATAGCAACGCATGGGGCCGGGATGTGACAATAGGGTGAATTAGAAGCACATGTGCTAAGGGAGAAGCGTAATGGAATTGGCACGCTCGAGACGCCAGTAAAGTAAGACATCGACTGGGAGATTAAATTATGGAGGTGTCGAATTCGTAGAAGGGATGGCGGCAACAAAGCAGAAATAGTTGGCAAGATGGGGAAAAAGAAACATTACATCAGAAAAGGTTTTAAAAAACAGCAGGTTTTGTTGACACCTCAGAAGCCACTTGGACTAAATAAAGAAGGAAAAAAAAAAATTAAGAGGTGGGAGTTAAAAGAGGCTGAAACACCTTAAGTCCAGGCAGAGCACTGTTTTATACATAAAACATGTCAGGAAAGGCAAGAAGCAAAAGAAAAACCAAGGCAGGCCTTATATCTACTTATTCCTTAAGCAGAAGCCTGGAGAGCATTATGGGCTTCCTTCTGGAAAACAAGCCAAACACAGCCAGCAATAAAGACTTTTGTGAACATACAAATATCAGGAAACAGGGTAAACACAAAGGATTGCTGTAAGGCCAATGCCGCATCGACATCAGGACAAGGAAATAGGACCTGCTATAAAATAAGACAGGAAAGCACATGTCTGAGAGGAAACAGAAATAAAAAGGGAAGGTGTGTGCCACTTCTATAAAACAGGACCTGCATTAGGTCTATACAGGCAGATGTTATTACCCATAAACTGGGTAATGATACTAAATTTGCATACAATACTAATTTGCTGTCAATAAATATAACATAACACAGCGTTACAACCTTCACCGCATATAGAGAATAATTTCTGGTGTTATAGACACTTAGGCAGATGCAATCAGAAAAAATTTACAGTCTAAGACCTAGACTAGAAAATTGTACACACATAGAAATTTACATCCTCAAATTTATTAGGACTACACACAGTACAACTTTTTTTTTTCTTTTTTTTTCTTTTTTTTTTTTTTGTAAGAAGGACAAGAGCTTTATATACTTACAAAGACCTGAGTTGCAAGCTTTGAGCTCCAGGGAGATAGCAAAAAAAAACCCCAAACCAACACCTAAACGTGTTCAATTGTGTCATGTCTCTCTCCCACTCACTTTGTCACCTCTCCCTCAATTACTTGCCTTGAACTCTTTCTTCCCTAAAAACATAGCACCTTGAATATTTTTTAATGAAAAATCCAAGGCATCAGCAAATCCAAACTTTCAGGCATGCTTGAAAGCAGAAATGTATTTTGATTACGTCAAAGTTTACTCATTTAGATTGTGCTTCTCCTCCAGTATTACCCATATTCATAGGCAGAGTTCACAACTTCTTCTTTTAATGCCCAAAAAATCTTTTTATTGCCTCATACAGTTTTCTGCTATGAACGTTACCTTTTTACTTACACCAAAAAATACATGAGATCTTTGTGGGTTTTCCTGCCAGAAAACACTATTTTGACATATCCTTCAACTTGTAATACATAACAGCATTACAAATCAATCGTTTTTCTACTACTGTATGTCAAGTTCATGCTGTTTATTAATGTCATGCTATAACACTCTATCATAAAATTACTTCATAGTTAAATTACTTCCCCGAGCACTTTATCAGTTTTCAGCTAGAACTATCACCACTTAAATCCACTCTCCCATGAACACTGGTTTCTCACTCTAATTAGACTGGAGAGACAAATCATTTTACCATTATGTAGTGACACCAGCTCCCAATCTGACACCTCCTCACTAAACCACTGTTTCAAATGCACAGGGAGACAAATAAACTTGCTTTCAGAAACACAGACCAAGACAAGAAGCCACTCTAAAGGACTATGGCAATGGTGACATCCCAAGAGCTTGAAGAGTAAAACATGAGCAAATATGACTAACCAGACTCTTTATTAATGACTTCCATGTATAGTCAAATAAAAAGAATTGGAGCCCAGTAGCACCTCAACATTTTTTCACCAAAATCAAGAGCTAAATAAAAATGGGGAGGAGGGGTGTGTTAGGAAAACACAAGCAGCAAGCAAAGGAACAGGGCAGAAAAGTCAGTATTTTGTTTCCTTTTCAGAGTGTTTCACTGCAAAAACAAACCTACATACACTTTTTTTTTAAACACATAAACCTTGTAGGAAGCTGCCTTCTGACCTGGTGAATCTTCCACCTGGGACCTTCAAATACTGGCAACAGCGATGGAAATTACTCCCCGTTCAGCACCTTGTCTCACAAGGATGACTAACTGGAGAGCCACTTCTGGGACCTCGAAACGATATTCCTTACCCAAGATGGGTCTCAGGAAGCATCTCCATTTCCCATAAATAACCCCCCACAGCCTAACTCATGAAAAACCAAGGATCGGGGGGGGAGGGGGGGGGGCGGAACAACACACCAAAACAAAAAACCACCAAAAAAACACATCCCCAAAAAAAACCCACCAAAAAACCCAAATGAAACCAAAAAAAACAACAAATGAAACCCCAAAACGTGTGGAAACACCTCTTCACATGCTAAAAGACCACTTATTTCCACATTAGCACAAAATTCAGCCCATACATCATTGCAAGGTCTGGCTTGAGTCAGTAGCTTAACCATAACCAAGGAACAGTCCACATGATCTTTTCTAAACATTTAATCAACAATTCTTCCCATTTAAACAGGGCATTTTTCCAGTACACTCCAATGCCCGTGACTCAGGCCTTCACCTGGTGCTCCAGCATATGAAGAGAAGGGATCATTTGAGTCAACCTGTTCCAGGCAACCACACAGACAATTATTCAGTGCAAGAAGGTACCCAGAAACGCCATCGTACCACACAGCACTTCATGCTCTATAATTAACTTCCTGTGGGAAGCCACAGAAAGTATTCTTGTAGCATAGGACATGGCCAGACTCAGCATGCCGGCTTTTTAGAGAACTCTATTCTTGTCTGACAGTTGCTAATACAAACAGAAATATCAAAACATCTCGCTCCACAATGTTCCCAGTGTTATCAGAGCACACGTAAGCTGGTGATGGGTCTCCACATTGCAGACACGCACAAAGCCATTCACCGCTGCTTATAAATGAGATCTTACCTTGCCAGTACTTGAATTTACCACTCCAGGGGTAGTTTCAGCAATTCTGCTGGGACTTGTTTACACTGTCAAAAAACAAAAAAAATAAGAAAGGGGAGGTCAGGAAGGAAAAGAGTAGAGAAAAAGGCAAAGTGGCTTGTTCACAAGTAAAAATGGGAATGATTCTGAAGTTAGTGGAATATCGTCCAAAGTAATGGTCCCTATAAGTCTCTGATAAACGAAGTAAAACTTAACCCTGTAGAACTGAGCAGAGCACTTTGGTACCACAAAGGCTACAGCATCAGGGACAAACCCCTTGTTCCACATCGCTACGGGGCCGGGGGCAAGTGCCACTTAACCCAAGGAGAGAGGCTGGACTTGGGGGTGGTTACAGCCAGGATTCAGGCGCACAATAATTTTGTATTGCGACATGCATTCCTACCAAGTTTAAGGTTGGATGTGCTGTAACTTCTCAAAGTCAACAGAGGACCCTAATTTAATTCTTACAATATCCTATCTTTCATGAACAACTCCAATCCCATCAAAAAACTTAAGGGTTTTGTTTTTGTTTTTTTTTTTTTCTCTAAAAGAGCCTCAAGTCCAGGTTACTCAGTCTTCTGCTCAGAGCATCCTTTAAATGGCTTCAGTCTCAGAAGGCAGCACAGGAGACACTGCCATGCTCAGCATTCAGCTGGTCATCTGCCACTGAAATGAAGCTCTTAGTTTAGTTAGAAACCAAATTCTTGGTTTGCATCCTCTGGATAGTTTCAGAACATACCGGTGGGGAAACTGGCTTACTTTTTCCTACCACTTTGAGACTGTGGTAGGGTGCCCGCTCCCGGCAATAGCAAGGACAAGAAATCTGACAAAGACTCTGAGGATTTACAGTGCATATGCTGAATCTTATATTAATATTATTTACTCTAGTGCTCTTAAAATATACTCTTACATATGAGGAGCAATCCATAAGGGTCCATTATACCACTGCTCCAAAAAGCACCTGAGCTCGCAACATAAGCATTTTTACAGATCTCAGAAGAAACCTTTTTAAGTTCATCTGCTTTGCACAAGCCAACCTTGAAAGACTAAACCACGGATGAAACCTAAAAACAAACAAAACCCGCAAACCACAAACCAACAGGCAAAAAAAAAAAAAAAAATCTTGTCACACAAAAATAAGCCACATGAAACCAATGTTTTATTCTGAAAAGCACCTGGTCTAATTAATCTAGTTTAAAAATCAATTCAGACTGGTTTCCCTTAGTGCCGGGTCCCAGCCGTGTCATTTTTATGCTTTCCGTATTGGAAATTATTCCAGACTGTCTTCAAATGTACACAAATCATATATAAAGACAGGCATAAATTAACAGGTATTATTAATTTATGACTACATTGTGATAACAAGATAATTTTTTATCTTTTCCTAATTTTGCATAGGTGGAGCATACGGCTGCAGCAGCTTTGTGCCCTCCTTTCACCCACCCAACAGCTCGCCAATCAGTTACAATTAAATCCAGTTCTGTCACTCTGTTTCTTTCCAACAGAAACAGTGGCCATGGAAGACTTTGAATATTTGCTGAACGCCAGACAAATCCTGGCTGCAACCAATCCAATGTGCAGCTTCTGCTCTCCCAGTGCAACTTTGCTTCCTGAACACCATTTCAGCCAAACAGTAACATCCTCAGGTGGCAATTAACACAGGTCATCTGAAGTTATACTTGCTTGTACTGATGGCCTGACCTAATTAGCAGAGGAGCCACAGCCTAACAGACTGTTGTCAACTGAGTTGGAAGAGTTATAAGGAATGTATAGCCTCAAGCTGCCTCTGCCCAGACTTTCAGTGCGGTTATAGCTAATTTTCATCGCACTGAAACAGCGTGCGCCTGCACAGTAAAGGGGAGACCTGGATTCATACTCCTCATCGGCCTCCCACAATGGGGTTTAACCCTGCATTTCCTCTTATCTTCCATAAGGACGCTCCGACATTTTGCAGTAGCTGTTGACAGCCCCTACTGATCACTGCGTGTTAGCAAAGGAATTATTCTTTTGCTCACAGTCTCTAATAATCCTGCGCTCTCCCCTGTACTCTTGCACAGCTTCAAGAAGGATGTGCAGGCTACCTACAGCTATCCTGGCTGGTGATGTTGAAGTTGGTCCGGGGTTTTTTTGGTTCCAAGATCAAAGAAAAAAAAGGGAGCACCGAACTTCAGAAGCAGCTGATTATAACAGGCATATTATTTCACACAAAAGTCCATCTAGACCTTTATCCCGACCCTGATCAGCAATAGCTGCTTGAAGCATGAGCAAAACAAAGAGGAATGGGGAAGCGTTTTCCGGGGTGTCCTCCCATCTTTTGCCAACTCGCAGGGTTGAGGAAGACAGGCTGCCAAGGGCTGCTGGGGCTTCCACAGTGACACACTCCTGTAGCCTGGAGGGGTTGGTTTCACGGTGTTATCTCCTCCATCAGATACAGAGAAATACAGGGAAACCAAGCGTCTTCCCAGGCCCAGAGGACTGCTTTTCAGAACCAGAGTGCAACAGAATTTGAGGCAAATTCCAATTTCACCAGCACTAACCTGGGAGAACAGACTGACCAAGAGTTACAGTAGATGGAGAGAGCTGCAGAGGTGCTCTATGGTTTATGTCTTAGATTGAACAATTTCAGACCTAAACCAAGACCACCGCAGTTTTCCTGCTCACTAAGACCAAGCTCAGCAAGCCCCACAGCTCACTTCTGGGACGCTCCCAGACCCTACAACGCAGCAGAGCGAGCATCAGTCTCTGCTCTCTCCTCCTTGCCGCTTCGCTTTACTCTCTGAACATTCAGATTGACTGGCAGGCATTTCCATTTTCTTTCCGAAGGCAAATAGATTAAACCGCCCCGGCCTCCTGTTGACCACCGTTAGATACATTCATGACTCTGAAAAACATTCCTCTTCACTGACTTGCTTTTAGAGATCAACTAGAACTCGGGGGACGTGTGTGGGTGTGGAAATGCCTTTTAAAAGTTCACGTTTTGATTGTTGCGATCCTTCAGAGCCATCTGACCACCCAGAGGGACCTTGAGGGGCCAAAGAAATTGGCAAACATAGGTGCAAACCGAAACGCAAGAACTTTCAAAGCCCTTTCTCCCTGCTACTCCCCGCGAGGGTGATCACACCCTGGAACAGGTGCCCCAAGCCACTGCAGGGTCACCAGTGGCAGAGACGGTGAAGACTCAAGGGGACAAACCCCTGAACAACCTGCTGGCACCAACCCTGCTCCAAGCAGGTTTTGGCTGGGATGATCTCCAGAGGCCCCATCCCACCTCAACCGCTCCAGGACGGCGCGGCTTTGGAAAGGAGAAACCCCTCCAGCCGGGACCTGCTGCAACTATGTGACGAAAACGCTGCTTGGTGGGACCGAGCCGCTACAGGCAGGGATTACCACATGGAAAACAGCTTTCCCTCCACTACCTCCACTCCCTGCTACAATTTGGTTAACTTTGGGGCTTTTTTAAAAACGGCAGAGGGAGTTGCTTTNGGGGGTGTAGGAATTGGGGGTGGGTGTTACAGCCCCTACACACAAGGCGGTGGGTGGGTTTCGCGCTCCCGGAGGCGCACACGCTCCCGCCATCACCCCTTACCAGGCTTTGGCTGGCACAGTCCCCCTCGCTCCCGGGAATCGCCACCGCCGCTCCCGGGAATCGCTCCCAGGAATGGCCGCCGCCGCCCTCGACGCGCCGCTCTTGCCGCCCTCGCGGTCACGTGGTGCCGAGCGGGGCGGGGCTGAGCGCTGCGCGCGCCCCTCCAGAACGTTCCGCGCTCGGCTCCCCCCACCCCCCCCCCCCCCCCCCCCCCGCCCCCCCGCGCCGGCGCGGGGCGCCCC
>VZSF01003428.1:8844-39479 GCA_013398295.1 Chionis minor | reverse complement strand
TGGGACGTACCACCCGTTCCACCGCCGGGGGGGGGGTGTTGGAAGAGAAGATGGCGGAGGGCTGGCAGCGCAGAAATGCCGTCTCTGTCATCCACGCTGCAAAAGCAAGGCCGGGCCGCAGGGATTAAGCTTCACCCGGCTGCTTCGCTCGGCAGAACCGGCCGCCCCCTGGTCCTTTCCCGCCCGGTGGTTCGGTCCGGCCGCGCTGGCGGCGCCCGGCGGTGCCTGAGGCGGTGACACCGGTCGCTGCTTCGGTGGGCGCCGGGGGCAGCAACGCGGGCTGTGGGGCGTCCCGCAGCATCCCCGGGGCTGGCGGGGAGCTCTGGAGATCATCCCGTCCAACCCCCTGCCAGTGCAGGGGCNCTGGTCCCCTCCTCCCAGCACCCTCCCGTGAAGGATCTATAAGCATTGATGGGATCCCCCCTCAGTCTGCTCTTCTCCAGGCTCAGGAGACCCAACTCCCTCAGCCTTTCCTCGTAAGAAAGACGTTCCAGCCCCCGAATCATCTCCGTAGCCTTTTGCTGTCCCCTCTCCAGCAGTTCCCTGTCCTCCTTGAGCCGGGGAGCCCAGCCCTGGCCCCAGCACTCCAGCTGCCCCTGCCCAGGGCAGAGGGAAGGGGCAGGATGACCCCCCTCCACCTGCTGGCCACGCTCTGCTTGGTGCCCCCCAGGATGCCACTGGCCTTCTTGGCCACCAGGGCACATTGCTGGCTCATGGGCATCCTGCTGGCCACCAGGTCCCTTTCCCCAGAGCTGCTTCCCAGCAGGTCACCCCTAACCTGTCCTGGGGCACGGGGTTATTCCTCCCCAGGGGCAGGACCCTGCACTTGCCCTGGTTGAACGTCATTAGGTTTCTCTCCACGCAACTCTCCAGCCTGTCCACATCCCGCTGGATGGCAGCGCAGCCTTCCGGGGTGTCAGCTCCCAACCCTGTGTCACCAGCAAACTGGCCGAAGGTGCGCTCCATCCCTGCACCCAGGTCCTTGATGAATACTTTGAACAGGACTGGGCCCAGTTGAACACATTGAGCAGGACTGGGCCCAGTTGAGTGAGCGCAGGGGAAGGTTCCCCTCAGGAAAGAGCCGGCTCCTCTCAGAACAGGGCGCGGGGGTAGGGGGTGCCCCCCAAAGGACTCTGTGCTCTTGAAGGTAAAGTAACAAAAATAATACGATGCCCCTCATGCAAATTATACAGTTGTGAATCAGTGATGCAGAGTGATGCAACGGCTCCCTTCTGGGGCTGTGCTGGTGGCTTCCCAGCTGGCAAGAGCGGATGGGGACAGCCATGGGCCACAGCGCCCTGCTGCCAGGAGAGACCTGGCCGGAACCCTCCCACACTCCGGTGACGGCCCCGGCTGATCCCACCTGGCCGACCAACCGCTTGGCTTCAAAATCCACCGGGCATTTTAAAAATAGCTTGTATCCTACCCCGTGACATTTAAACTTCCCTCCTAGTTTCCTCTCAGGTTCGACACTCTGTTAGCGGCGCTCCTGGACTCACAGAAACGGGAACAAAGTAAAGATTATGGTTTGGCACGAGGCGCTGTCGGATGACACAAGACTGCGAGCTGTCCCCAAAACTCACAGTTGCATAATTATCCTCCATCTTTTGCCAATATTTTGCCTTTGTGCTTTGGTTCATCTCGAGCCTCTGTCCCTCGAACAGCTAAGACCGGTGGTTTTCCTGCAGACCCTCCTGGCTTTGCTGCTCAGAGGAACATGCAGCAGAACGACCTGTTGTTGAAAGAGGGGCAAAGATGTTTTATCATCCCTAAGACCAGCTTCTTTTCCTCTTATCCCTTTTTCCTATCTCACAATCCCTTTTAGTTCCGCGGGGGAAGGACGGAGCATTGCCTGCTCTCCTCAGCACCCATCTATTTTGCTGGAAAAAGGAAGCAGGAAAGGTATCCAACCCAAACTGGGGTTTGCCCCAGGCAGGCAAGAAAGTGGGACAACTGATGTGTTTCATCTTAATGCAAATCCGGCTCCAGCAGATTTATGATTAAACTGTAAAAACTGGTGATACTGGAAGGAATTGGTATCATAGAAGATCTTATGTTCAGAGGGGTTTTGGACTAGTTACTCAGAAAGATAACGACAAGGAGCCTCAGCGAAAGACAAATTCATCCCGGTTGCACAATGCTTTCACTGCTGTGAACCGAGCGTGATTTTCAGTGGGCAGTACCTGAAACACGAAGTACATCTGGTTTACCCTGCTGTAACATGAGACTGAACTTTGAATTTTTACGAACACGGAGAAACAGCTGCAGAAGTTAAAACTCGCAATAATCCCCCTCCGTAAAGTATTTGGCCCAAAAAGGAGTATATAAACTCACAGGCTCCGTGCATCATTTCTCATGTATGCGATTCAGGCCTGTTGCTTCTCAACGCACACAGTGCGATAGCACATTCAGCCACATATGTAACATTAGACTTAACAAAAGGATCAAACTTGTGAGTACTTCAGACATTTACATCAATCCCACCTGACACAGCAGG
Source organism: Chionis minor (assembly GCA_013398295.1). NCBI lineage: Eukaryota > Metazoa > Chordata > Aves > Charadriiformes > Chionidae > Chionis > Chionis minor. The sequence goes on along the minus strand of VZSF01003428.1, from coordinate 36,982 downwards.
TGGCCCTTCAAAGCACCTGCAGTTTATTTGTCATCAAGATAACCTAGGAGGTCCAAAATGACAAATCGGGATAGCATCATAGCGTAGCATCATATCCGAAAGGAAAATAGACCTCATCGATGAAAAAGTGATTCGCTGCCCGTCCTAACATTTCGTGGGCACAGTTGTACCCTTCAGGCTCTGCAAAACAGGGTCCGGGCTGTCCGAGGCCGGCCCAGCCAGCCTCCGCGGCGAGAGCTCGCAGGATAACCTTCACCAAAGCTGGGAATGAGCCGAGAGGATGATACGAATTGTATGGTCCCTCCTTAGTGTTACGATATTAACTACTGCCAGTGAAGCGGTTGCTGCTTGGGTCAACAAAAAAGTGCATTTTCTAAATGGGAGGCTGGGCCTAGAAGAGCAGAAAATGTGTCTGCTTTCATTCTGAAAGGGGAGAGTGTGGAGAACTTGGTTTGGTGCCTCCATCACGCTTTAAGATCCTACATGATGAAAGCTGTTATTATACTTTCAGGGTCTGATGGTGGCAATCCTTAATTACCCTGAGCAACACTTTGTTACTTGAATAAAAAGCACGGGGTTCAGCAGGTCTGCTTGCGTGAAGTACTATTCAGACTGAATGTTGGAGTTTGGCTCCGGCGCTAATTGCTTCTCCTATTTCTTCATATAACATGAGAGATCCAAAACACTTTCCCAAGGAAGCCAGAGAGAACATTGTGCGTCTGTTCCTTTCTCATCTAAAAGAAATGCATCACTGCCCTTTACGGTCGTTATCAAAATCTGTGTTTAGCCTCCGAGAGTGGCACAGTCATTTTTACTGTTTAATGTATTTTGGGCTACTTTCAGTTTTGTCCAAACTGATGTTTTGCAGTGGTTGGTTTGTTCTGGCCTCTCCTTCCCTGATACGTACTGCGCAGTACAGCTGGTCACCGAGTCTTTTACTGAATGCTTGGTTCAAGGAATTGGATTTTTAGGTGTTGGAAAAAATCAAAAGAGCAGCTCCGGGGGGCAAATTTACTAGGTCAGAGCTCTGAGAAGTGTTACATAGACCTCCTGACACAAAAACAGTTTTAGGCAGTTGGGAACAGGCTTCGTTTGGGCAATTGAGTGTGACATGGCTGTGACTAAACATGATTGAAATCCACTTTAGAGCCCCTAGAACAAGAAGATAAGTCAAATCCACCACTTGAAAATTCTTTCTTTCATATCTTTTATTGGCAATACTCTGAACTTCTAGGTAATGGTGTAGCAGCTGCAAAATGTCCAGGTCACGGCTACGATTTAGGGAAACAAGCAAAAGTTTAATTTGTTACCTAAACAACCTGAGACTCTGAGATGTTGTTCCCTTTGCCAGTATATTCCTGCCGTCAGACATTCCCGTAAAAAGTGTGCGGTAAGGACTGTCGCTTCTGGAGCTGGTTACTGGTGCAAGGGTAGATCTCCTACATGAGAGTTCAGGATGTGAAATGAGACAAATTGCTTTCAACTAGCACAGCAAGTTTCAGCAGGATTGTAAAGGGACGTTTTTCAAGGCACCCAAAAGGAGTTGGGTATCACGCTCCTGTTGAAAGACCACAAGTATTTAAGTAATGAACTCCTCCTTTGCACTTTGGAGGAGCGGAAAGGAACACTAAACAAGTAGTGTTTAAATGAACACCAGCCTGCTTTCAAAGTCATCGATGAGAGCTCTCAATCCTGGCCAGTCGTTTGAAAATATTCACAGCCGCAGACAAAAACCTTTAAAGTCTCATCTCTATAGTCGGAGAGGAAAAGCCCACGCTGCTAGCTTTACTCCAGGGGCATTCCTGATGGCCCATTATCCAGACGTGTTCCAGCTCTGCGTGAAGTTGTCTCCTGCAAGACTCGCTAAAATGTTTCGGCAGTCATGAGACCAGGCTGTGGGAAGTTAATCCTTGTCATCACCTTTGTGACTCACCTTGCAGTTTCAATTGGACAAAATTATTCCTCACATCTCCTCTTCAGAAAAATAAACCGCTGCGTTGAGTTGTTAGCGCGGAATGGCTGCCACGTTCCAGCCTGGGCAGATGGATTACAGCAGTGAGTCATCAAATTGAATGTACAGGCACAATAGCTAAGATTTACAGAGAAGCCTAAGCCTCATTTATTTTGCTGGAGTTAAATATCAAAACCATTTACATTCTGCTAAAACCCCTCAGCAGTGTGCCTATTACTTACGGCACTGGTAGCTGTATGCGAGATGCCGCAGGAACTTCAGTTGTACAAAATACTGATTGTAGGACAATAATGCCTCATACGTCGTACATCATTGTACATACAAAACTTCGAACTGGTCTCAAAACAAACTATGACAATATTCAGACTAAATGGGAATAAATAACTTTTCATTCTTTTTGGTGTCCTTAAAAACTGCTTCCTCAAGGACTCGGGACCATAAAACAATCTGGGACGGAGGTGACAACTTTTGTTGATGGTGGTTTTTTTTGTTGACAAACCAGAAACTCCAGGGGCAAAAAAACAGTAATTGCTTTGAACCATATCCAGACAAACTGTCTTACTGTTTTCAACTGGCGTATCTGTATAAGTAAATAAATTTGTATAAATATTTATACAAATATCTCTGAGTAGGTAACCTAAGCAGTGGTAGAGCTGAGATGCATATTATCTTCCGTGACGAAGACCGGATTATGTCCTATTGTATTTTTAATATCTTGCCTTCCCTCTTCAGCACTCATCAATTATTTATTCAGTTGTGGTCGCTAAAGAGCCCAATGAGCAAGGACCCGGACACATTACGTCAAAAGACACTGACGTAATAACCAAAGAATATATGCAGATGAGAAAAGAGAGCAGCTGGCAAAATAAGAGTGAACTCTCTCAGTGTAAAATAACTGATTTTGGCAACAGAATTGAAAATCACAATGTCAGAGACCAAGAGAAACCTTTATAATACAGGTCTTGCCTTCAGTTAAATTATTTATGTTGAACAGCCTCAGTTAGATGGCTTCATAGTGCTGAATCTGTTTAGATTTATTTTTTTTAAGTGTGATTCATCTTATCCAGCTCCTCCTGTATCTATTTTAGCATGGATTTCACCGGCGATTTCAGATCTGCAAAGCTATTTCAAATATTTCCTGCGGTGTGTTGATAAATAAACAATAAAGCCAAACCTGCTCCACTCCATGTCAGACGTGCTGGAGGTTCGGAGGGTGAATTTTCTTCAGATGCCCGACACAGAGGGCTCGCTCTCTGGCACGTCGCATCACGAGCATCACCTGCTCATCGTGCCCCTTTCTTAAACAAGGTGACCTCTGAGGTAGAGGCTGTAGGGCTTCACATCAGCTGCCAAGGATTCAGAAGATACTGCTAGCCCCTGGAAGCGCCTTGTTCACCAGCCATCTCATTCCCAGGGACACCTTTTGTCTATATAAAACATGAAAAATATAAAACGGATATAAAATGAACGACCATAGCAAAATCTGAAGAGAATACACCCCTCTGTGCCGCAGCCCTGGGTAAGGTAACAGGAGTACAAATTAGGAATGGTTTTGATTTTGTTTTTAAGCCAGTGAGTAAGATCCCAAATCCACAGACTACCTGTTTGATTGGTAAAATGGTGTTATTTATTATTACATGCACGGTTGCGATTGTAACACGCTTTGACATTAAAACTCAGTAAGATTTCAGTTTATCTAATCCCAAAAGACTCCCCGTGGAAGATGCCAAGTCTTTTTTGGTCTTTTTTTTGGCAGGGAAACTAAGAATTTAATTATATTTAATAAGAGTAAGGTCTATCCTTACGCTCTGAAGTTGCGTGGATTCATTACATCGCGGATCTCCTAGATCCCCGTAGACCACAAACAGCTCCATCATCTCTCTATTCAGTGACACATTAGTTTCACTTGTACCAAAAACCTATCATGAATTGGATGAAGACCATCTCGCAGGACTGTTTCGCTATTTTATATGCCCTCTTTTCAAGCAGCAACGATCTCCTCTTTACCTCTTCCAGAAGCCTGAGCGAAACAAGAAGTTTGAATTAATTTCTCTAGCCCTGCTTCAGTGCTTTTACTAGTGGAACTGCCAACTGATTCGGCGTAGAAAGAAGGGCACAAACAGATTCATCACTAACTTCAGTGCATGCGGCCCTGGACCTCGGGGTACAGCTTTTCTGAGAAAAGTAATTCAGAGTGTAAAGTGGCATTATATCTACCGCTGCATATGTGAGCAGGCAGATCCATTAAAAAACAAACGAGACCTCATTTGACGGAGCAGGTCGTTATTCCCCTGCAGCCCCTCACACCAGTGATCAGAAAAGCAGTCTTCAAGATCCTGCAGGTAATGTTCTACCCAAGCTGATGGACGTACGGTAGATATAAAGAAAGCAAAAAGAGTTGGTCTGTTTTATCATAGTGATGCTGAACGGTTTTTTTCCATGTTTGTTGCTGTATGAATAATTAACCAGTTTAATTAACTTTTCATTCTAGGCGAGGAAACGTGATAGGAAGATGGTGAGAGCACTGTTACGCCGTCGAGCCTGAGAGCCTCCTGGTGATACTGAGCTTTGGCAGAGGGATGCTAAGGAAACTACTCACTGGAAGAAAATGGCACCTATTCTGTAATGCTCTGCCAGTGGCACCATGCAGTTCCTTAACCTCCAGAAAGCAATCCTCCTCCAGGCTGGAAAACGTGATGGAGAATGCTAGAGAGCATCTGCGACAGCAGCAATGGACAGGAAGCACGGTAACCTTATCAGCAGAATAGCTGCTGATTATTTTAAAATTAACCTCCCCCCAGGCTTTCTCTGTGTCCGTGTCAGGAACTAACAAGGTGAAATCCCCTGCTGCTTGTTTAACACTGAATAGTTTTAATTTTCCATGTTAGAGTTACACCTGCCCAAACATATGTTTTGAGATTTTTTTTAAAAAAAAAAAAAAAAGGAGGGAGGATGTGTAGAAAATTAACACTGAGATGGGATCAGAAGCAGATTCAGAAAAACCAAAAAGCCAAGGTAGATGTTAAATTGAATGGACAAGATTCTGGGCAAAGTTTATATGGCTTGTTTCCTTTTCCAGTTGAGCATGTCTCTCTAAGGCTGCCTTTCCAGATATGATCTGGAAGGGGCATCTTGAAGAAAATACAAACAAAAGCAGAAAGAACATGAGAAAATGACGGATGCCAAAATTTGGATGACATTTTCAAACAGCGGAGATAGAAAGAGATGGAAAGGAGAACAGGAGATGGGGTCCGTTGTAAGAGAACACGAAGAAAAAGGTGGGACGCGGGGGCACGAAGGTGATGTATGAGGAAGCAGGAAGGACTGGCTGTAGTTGAGTGGGATTTGAAAGAGGCAGGCATAACGGGCTAGATCCTCAGCCTGTTTAAATTGGCATCGCTTCTTTGACTCAACAGAGCAGCACAATTTACACCAGCTGACGATCTGGCCCAATAGCTGCAAGTTTGAGGACAGACCATATTCATCACAAGGCTGTAAACCTTCCCCACCCTAGGAAAACAAGAAGCGTAATCTGGTTCCTGAGCGTACCGTAGCCAAGTGGAAAAGGTGCCAAACACCTGAATATCCCATATGTGAGGCTCTTTATTGGGGGGGGGGGGGGCGAAGACAATAAAAACAATTTTACTGCCAAATAGAAGTGTCCCTGATGCTTTCCTATAGAGAAACAATGACATCCAGTGGTGAGTCACATTAATCACAGGGGCTTTACATTAACCCTGTCTCAAGAAGTCACAGCTCATACCTGTTACTGGGAAGGGACCAGTTGCTGTACCCGTTACCCGTGTCCAGCCCTTGGAGGCTTTAAAAGTGTCCTTGCTGCTTTCTTTTCTGATCAGCCAGCTGCCTCTGCGCTTCTCTGTCACCTGCAGTTCTGAAGCCCCGCTCTAGGTCCTCAAAGTCTAGTCGGGGCTTGCTAGTTTCTAAGAGAAACATCTCCAGGTGATTGCAGTATTATCTTCATGAGAAACTGAAGGCTTCTCACCCAGGCAGGCGAAACAGAGTTTGCTGGCTGGCACAGCCCTCCCCGTGCCGGTGGGGACTGCCTGCACCCTGCCTCACCCGGGTCGCAGGCTGACAAGCAAGTCCAGGCTGGAAGATAGAGGGAAAAGGTGATTAAGAATGCGGCCTTTCATAAAACCCCCTACTTCTTACCCTTAGGATAATCTGCTACTTGCACAAAATTCCCCTCCTCATCTTCCCCTCTCCCCTCCACCCCGCTCCCGAAGAGGTCGATACGGGTCTGGGCCATGGTCAACAGTGCCAGGCCATTGGCGTCACAAACCTGCCTGTTTACACGGCTTTGGTTTGTCCACCCCCCAGTGAGGACAGATGACCTTTGGTTTGTTGCTTTTATCCTGATGCAGCTTGTCTCCCACTGCTCCTTCAGGGACTAAGCCCTCAACCCCTGTCTATTCAGTTCGACTTGTATTTCCAGCTCCTTTATGGATTTGTACTGTGTCTTGCCATCTATGTTTTACATTTTAAAAAATCGTATTCAGTCAATCCCTTCCTATGATTTAAGTGCATCGGGAGCTTTCTGAAGAGAACAGAGGGGGCACTTAGATAAATTGACAGATGACACACTCAGCAGCAAAGTACTTGATCCAGAAATGTTCTTGGAGTAAACTGTGACATTACTACTAGTCTGAAGTGTCTGGATGAGGAACCATGCTCCAGAACTGGGACAATTTCTTTCCCAAGTTTGTCCAAAATCCAATCTTTCGAAGCTTTATTCCTTTTCTATTATCTAAGCATCTCGCAGGTTGATGTATCTACCACCACAAGGTACCATTAAGAGGAGGGGGCACTGGTACACCTGCAGTATTACTGGGAGGCCCAGTGGAAGACAACCAGTGTTTTTTGTGTATAAGTTCTTGGTGTGAAAACACCTACCTGGCAGACTTTCCAAAAGAGGCTCGATACTGGATTCCTAACAGCATTTTATGATGTAGGTACTTGCAAAAATCCCATCAGATGCCCAACATTGTACTTAAGTGCCTAAACACTCCAAAGACTGCCCAAACTGTTTCTACACAAAAAATCTGTGGTAGATCAGACACTGAGGAAAAGCCTGAGGTGCACCACCAGGACTGAAACCCTGTTGAGTGAGCTGCTTTAAAAGCACAAAATTCAGACTGATTCTCCGCTCTAATTTATTTGTAACCTTCACAGCAAGACATACAGAGGGGACAGGGAGGCATATAGAGGAGAGAAAACTTTGCTGAGGGGCACACAGCAAAGTCTCAAAATCAGTGCCATTTCTGCTAAATGGTGGTTTGTACCAGCTGCTTGTCTACAGCTTTTGGGGATCAGGACTTCCAAACAGTCTAGTTAAATGGTCCATGCTAAAATATTTTCCCTGTTTCATTTTTGCTAACTGACCCCTTGCTCTCATATTAGGGAGCAATGTTAATTTGAGGAGCGGATTAGTTTTCACGGTATCTTTCTTAAACACCTCACTCACAGACTCTCCAACCCTTGCTTCTTCCAAGCTAAACAATTCTCACTTTTGCACTCTATCCTCAGATGTAAACCCCACCCAGCCTTCTAACCATCTCATGACATGCTTTTGGTGGACTTCCAAACCAAAGAGGTTTCCAAACTGAACCTCCAAAATGTTTGAGGTTTCCCCATCTCTGTAGAGTACTTTCCAAGAGCACACTCCCATTGATTCTGGAGGCAGCCTTGAATCAAAACTAACCATAATGCAGTCAGGAACAAGTCTGGCTACTTTTTAATGAGGAAATATGCTCTTGGGAAGTTTCACGCAGTGATGGGCAAACCTCAAACACATTGGAGGTTCTGCTCATAAACCTCTTTGATCTAGAAGTCTCACCCAATGGCAAAAAAATTGATGATCGTGCATGGAGAGAAGTTTGCCAGCCATGACATGAGAGAGCTATTATCACGGTGGGCAGGCAGCGCAGTCCCCGCTACGCACCCTTGCTGCTGACTGGAGCAGCCCTAAGTTTTAGCGAGAAAAGAACATTTCATTACCAACAATAAAAGACAAAATAACCCAGAAGTATGCAATTCAAGTTAACAGCCACCCCTCCCCAGCCCATAAACTCCCACTGCAGTCCTATCTAGTAGAGCCAGTTCTAACGTTGCTCTCAACTCTGCAGCTGCAGAGAAGCCCCCGCCAAGCCAGGTTCAGATGCTGATGTAGCTTTTACTGCTCGTTGTTCCACAGTGACAGAGAAATCAAGCTCTGCTGGGATGCACCGCCCTTTTAATTTATTTATTCGTCTAAACTAAAAGACAGGAACTCTGGAAGAACAAATTTTGCTTTTGGTGCATGTCACAGTTCTCCCACCGGGACGAGCCTGTCTATAACTCAAAGTTGTTATGGTCGCAGCTTCAAGGCTGGCTTTTTATTTCAAGCAGCAGAGCCTCATGCTTTGTACATCAAAGACCTGTCATACTAGGCAAGTATAACCAGTGCTAGGGAAACAAAAAACTCTGAAACCAAGGTAGACCCAGAAAACAAGCCGAGGCACCGGGCGCTCTGTGTGTGCTGCCCATCTGCCTGCCTCTTCTCAAACTCCAGCGTTGTGAGGATAGCGCTGATTTTCATTCCCGCAGGGAACTTTTTCATCATGTCTGATAAGAGCTGCAGAACAGAGCGCCTTTTTGTGCTACAAACAATATCAAACTTCAGGACTTACTCTTCTCAAAGTCGTTTATTTCTCTGCTTGACTAAATGTTATGGTTTGAGAAAACCCATAACAATTCATTGTCGCTTAGACAATTAGTCTCTCACCGGATGACCCCTCCCCACCCAGGAAGGGGAAATCAGGAAGAAAACAAGAAAACCCAGGGGTTGAAAGATAAACAGATTTAATAGGATAGAACTGGATAATTAACAGTACTGACACAAAGGAACCCATATTGATCCCAATACCTGTATATACTGTACAAGGATTATACTCAGCCAACTATATCCGTAGGAAGCTGTGCACTCCCAGCAGTGGACCAGGAATGTCGGACACTGCGAGCGCTACAGCTTCAGGAGGAAGGGAAGACCTCAGGGATCTGGCACCGGGGCAAGAAGTCCTCTGGATCACCGCCATCAAGGGGGCATCAAGGGGGAGAGCAGGAGCAAGGGGGAGAACCCCCTACCTCGCAGCAGACTTTATAATTTACATCGAATGTGACGTCCATGGTATGAAACAATCCCGTTGGCCAGCTTGGGTCAAGTGCCCAAGTCTTGCTCCTCCTCATCCCTGCACCTGGCCAGCTCGAAAACACTGAGACCTTGAAACCCACACACCATGGCTGGCTGTTCAGTAAATATCTTCACTAATTCAGACACTGGAGTCTTACACAAATACAGCTTTGCCAAGCATTAGGAAAGAAATTAGTCCTGTGTCGCTCACACCAGGACACTAGACAACTCCACAGGACACCAGGCTCTGCTGGTTGGTTTACCCCAGGCTCCTCAGCCCCTTTCTTTACATCCCTGTCCCCAAACAGTTATAAGCAAATAGACCCAACTACCTGAGAGGTTTGGTGCATCATCAAAGCACTATTAAAAGGCTTTTAAGTAAAAACAAAATTACCTCTTGTTCCTTACAAAGTCCAGGAAAACAAGGCACTGCAGTTTCGTAGTTACAGGCTCTGCACCGTGCAATACTACAGCAGCTGCCCCTGGAGAGAGTTGTGACAGGTCCAAAAAGGGTCACGCACCCGCCGCCTCCGGAAAGGAGGGGAGAGAGCTGGTCCTAAACCTGTTAGAACGATTCCGAGCAAGTGTGAGCAACTGCTATTATTGTGATGTCCGACTGAGTAATATCTTATTTCTAATTTTAACATTCAAGAGGAACTTTTTGTTTGGCCTGGCTTGGCCAGAGAGCCATTGGCAGTTGCCTATGGCTCAGAAGTTAATATGTCAGGAATTCAGGTTGGCACCCTGCGTCTCGGCGCACTGATGAGGATGTGTTGTTTCTCAGTGAACTCTCGCTTCCCGTCTGCTTCACCGTTGGCCTGCGCGGAAGCCACCGAACGGGAGACTTGCAGGTCATGTGGCTCAGTTCCCGTGCACCGTAGGCTCTCAAAAACTTTCAGTTCTCTATCTCTGTGGCTCCTACCCAGGTGAAACAGAGGTCACAACCAACCAGAAAACTTCTCAAGTGTTAACATTTTTATTCTTTATCTGCTGTCCTCTGTAATACGGAAAGCTGCACAAACAGGCTGGAGAAAATACAAGTGAACCAAAGTGAACCTTCCTCTGTAAGGTCTGAAAAGATCCCATTAACTTTTATTATTGAGAATATGTAACTTACGATTGTCTTTTCGTCTCCGATATCTAGCCAGAGCGGGTGCAGTGCCAAAACAGAAGAAACACTGTGCTCAGGTTTCTAAGTGAACATTACCATTTTACCTTGGTTAACTCAACACAATAACTTACCTCAGCACCAGCAGTAGCCCTGAGGGTGTAGTTCTTAGTTATCTAAGACTGGAAGGACCGATGAGGAGGGGAGGTTATGTGCTCTGTTTCAAACTTTTGAGTAAATACAAAGCTTTCCAGAGGCAACCACCCCTTATAGAATGACAGAATGGTTTAGGTTGGAAGGGACCTTAAAGCTCGTCTAGTTCCACCCCTCTGCCCTGGGCAGGGACACCTCCCACTAGACCAGGTTGCTCCAAGCCCCATCCAACCTGGCCTTGAACATCTCCAAGGATGGGGCAGCCACAGCTTCTCTGGGCAACCCGTTCCAGTCCCTCACCACCCTCAGGGTGAATCTATGCCCAGTTAAAAAGCTCACAGCACTTCTGCGAGAGAACTCAGATAAGCCTCGCTAAACCTGACCCAACCTTTTGATGCACTGAAGTTCGGACAGGACAACCCCAAAATACATTAGTCAGATGAGACTGAATCAGCCCTGAAACTAGAGATGCAAAAGATTGATCTCATTTTTCCTTTCTCAGCCCTTCTTCCCATTCCTGCCCAAAGTTACTCAAGTTGTTTAGTCTGGTATTTCCTAGCACTTTCATGTATTTATTTTAAATAAAATGAAAGGATGGGGTAGCCATTATGAGTCTTAAGAGGTTCCACAATCCTCTCTTGCTAGTCAACCTAAAATTTTCTTTCCTCTCACCCTTCAGATCCCATCTCATGTGTTTCATCTTGTGGTTCCTCTTTCCGCTTAGGGCTTTCATGTATTTGAGCTCCTTCATCCTTCCTTGTGCCATCACTTAGTCAAAATCTCAGTACTTGCTTTCTTTTTAATTATTCCCCCAAAACTATTTTGTCTCCCTCACGTGATTATTTTCATGGCTACTTAATCCACTACACCAGCTCACTTGTATCTTCCAGCCAACTGGGACACGCAAAACTGAACACAGTATCCCAGATCCCATGATGCCAGTGCCATCTCAGCAAAAGGTATAATTATCTCTTTAATATCTGATTTGCTGTCTCCCTATAACTCACAGGTCACATCCAATAATACTGCTTCCCAAATCTCTCTGTGTCTGATTAAGTACTCGCAGTTTCCTTTAGACATATTAGCTACATTTTTCTAAACTGAATCATGTTTGTTTTCTTCTTATTACGGTACTAATCTCTTGAGGCTTCTTTTGTACAAGTGGATGGAAAGAGATTTTTTTCCCCTTATTATTGCACAAGAGGGGTTTTTGTCTTTGAATGTGTCATAATAAAATGGTTTTGGTAGCAGCAAACCTAATTCCTGTTGTTATTAAACCATAACACACTTCAGGACAACTTAGTCATTGTGGAATAACACTGTCTTGTGAGCACCACATATACCTAGCAGGAAGTGCTGAAGTAAGAGGAAGTGGGCTAGAGACAAAAAGGAAAGATTTACAGGCTGAGTAAGGAATTAAATTCAACTACTCTTAATGAGTTAGTTCTAGAAGAAAAAAAACAAAGCACTGACCACTAACAGCTATGTTTTTGCTACTCAAAAGATTTTGCAGTGATTCCCCTTTTATATAATTGAAGGACAGTAAAAGCATGGTAGGAAAAACTTGATTCTTATTTGTATATATGCTTTTGATGAATATAATCCAAATTAATCCAAACTTTGTCTCAGCTGCGGGGCAGTGTATGTTCTACATCAACTGTTGGGGTACGTGGTCTACAAAGAGGCTGCTCTCCTCTTGATGTGTAGTCAGTGTATTTTATATGTAAAGATGGGCTTTGAAGGATCTACGGCCCATCATGGACCATTTTGGAAAGGTATTTTCTTCATGTTCAAAGCTGGCTTTTCTTCCCACCCATCAGTTCTCCTGCTATTGCAAATAACCGCTTGCCAAATCGGAGCTGGCAGTAACGGGAATGGTGCAGGTCTCTTTGGGAGAGCAGGGCAGCTGTCATGCACACAGTCAGCCTTGGGTTGCCCCAGGCCCCACCATTCTCTGGGAGTTAAAATTTGGTCTATCTGAAGACAAATACATATATTCATACATACTGCCAGGTTTCTGTAGTGGCTGGTCTGCTATACACCTCCGTCTAGACTTGCCGAACACCACCTCCTTTGACCCAGACAGTCAAAGTTTCAGGTTTGGTTGGAGTGTAGACTGGCCAGCAAGAAGACCAAATTGACAGCCTGCCGGCACGGAAGGGAGCACACCCCACAGCGTGGTCAGAGGACTGGAAGGTTGTGCTGTTAAGTTTGTCGCAAATCCAGTCCTACCTACAAAAGCCAGAAGGTAAGATATGGCAGAATGAAAATTCACATGTGAAAAAGCATTCTGGTGGTGAGTTAGCCTGGATGCGTGCGTGCCTCTCATTCAAGGGCCCTGGTCGGATCGCACACACAACTCCACTGAAGAAGCTGGCGATGTACCACTTTGCACCCATGAATTTACCTGATCTTGTGGCAGCTGAGTGTATTTATGCACCAGAGGGATGTATTTATGGACAGAACCTAGTTTAAAGAGGCTTATTTGGGGGGGGGGGGGACGGACAGACGGACGACACACCTTTCAGAAAAATACCCTTGAAGGTTATGTCACTTTAGAAGGATAAACCTGTGCCACAGGAGATGGGACGCATCTTGGCTTTGCCGTTTGGCCTGGAGAACATCGCGCGTCGGAGTCATCTGCTTCCTTGCGCTGCACTTTGGGAATGTTCCAACATTCATACCGCTCTGGACACAGAGTGACCTGGGAGCTAGCTGGAGAGGAAGGGAGCTGGCACATGGAGTGAGGGCGATCCCGGTGGCACGCCGACACCAGCACTGCCTGCTGCTGCTGTCAACCTGGCAAAACCTAGGCTAGACCCCGCAACCCAGACAGGTGAGAGGTGTGGAAGTGGCAGTGAAGGAGGAACAAGGGGAGAGAAGCAAGTAGAAGTAAGAGGAGTAAGAGGAATTAACTGGTCCTGGAGAAGTGAAGCGGATCAGGAGCAAACACTTAAGTCAACAAACGGAGGGAAGAAACAAAGAAGAGAGAGACAAAAATCCTTACTTCACAGTTTATAGCAACGAGTCCTAGGAGAACTCTCTGAGTTTGCATCCCTTGGAAACGAAGCCATCAATAATGCAATCCTGGAAAAGCATCCCCACTCCAAGTCTTGAACAGTATGGATCCAGGAAATATTAAATCCATCTGCTGTGGAGAAAATGTTTTATCAACAACAAAAAACCCATTTGATTTATTCTCTAGACACTGGGCCCAGACTCAGTCACTAAGCTGTGCTATCTAATGTGGTCAGACAACTTCTAGGGAACTAACCTCTTGTTGCCATTACTCACAGTATTTGCTTTTCCCCTATTGCCTTACTCATCTGATTCCTCCCTTCTTATTACGACTCTGGTTGAGTTGATAGGTCATAATTTATACTACAGGCTCAGGCTTTCATGCCTTTGTCGGTAACTTGAGCCAGGGAAGTGAGCTATTCTTGCCTTTGCCTTGTTTCTCTGTCTCATTCTTTCTCCGTATGGGAGTTTACCTAGACCTAGAACACACGAGCTCTGCAGTACTACCTACCAGGAGACAGGCCGGGCAGCTTGCCCCCCAGTTTTAGTCACAGTGTGTGTCTGTGAGTGTCTTTGGAGGAGTTTTTCGCTTGATACCAGGTATTTAAAAGAAGCCTACAATGATACAGCACCATCAGCTTCAAAGTGCTTTCCAAACCATAGATTTATCCAGCTGAGATATCCTAATTAATACTAAACAGAGGCATCGTTGGAGAAGAGCAGCACATTCCCTGCAAAGCTGATGTGTAGTGGGCTTTTTCTCAGGCATTGTGTCCGGCCCAGCTCCAGACAATTCAAAAGACATCTCACCTACCTTCGATGCCACTTAACAAGCTCCTCCCCTGCCGATGAAAGCCAGAGCAGGGTTTACACTCCTTTTATACGGTAGCCCACTCATGTTACGTGGCAGATACAGACTAAAACTCCTCAAGTCCTGACAGCAACCCAACTGCTTTCTCTCAGCGATCCCATGTGCCAGTAGCAGTACGGAACGGTTCTTCTCCATCTTTCCAAGCAAGGACTCCCAGAGCAGCTATGTTTACTGGGAGGTAAAGGCCCACGAGACCCCCTCACGTTGTGCAGCCCGACCCACCCAGACACAGGGATGGGGCTCCGCTCCAGGCTGCAGCTGCACTGAGGTTCCTCAGAGTGTAAAATGCTCCTCTGTAAAATACCAATAACTTCAGCTAATTCTATGGCGATAGCAAAATCGGGAATGGGTGGAGACAGGATCCTCCACTGCCAAAAATACCTGCCCTCCTAATATGTGCTCTAACATCCATAACCAAAGTGCTCATTTCCATATTGCACGAAGATGTCCAGATCACTTACTGGTAGACAAAAGGCAAAGGACTCACAAGGGGCAAAAATCCCCCTCCCCTCCCTTCCCATCCCATCTCAAACGAGCCTTGCATTCTCCATCTTCAAAAAAATGCTTCCCTAGACAGAGGGGGGAGACCCTACCTCAGCTGAGGGTTTTCTCGTTAGAACTTAAGACATTCTCCGCCATCTTCCAATGCTTCCAAGAGCTGAGCGTGTTCCTGACCTGCAGCAGTCTAGGTCAGAGCTGGCTGGTTCTTTGCCTGGGTGACATCAAACGAAAAACGTAAGGATTCAGTTAGGTAGCAGTAAGGTATAATCAGGCGGCCACTTGAAATACTTTAAATTTCTTCCCAGGAAGGGTTAAAAAGTTGAGCTCACCTGCCAGTTTTTCAATAACCAAAGTCTTCAACCAAACAGAACAAAGCCAAGACAGCCTCCCCCCTCCAGTCGAGCGAAACCTATGACAGAGCTTGAATCAGCCCCAGCAATAAGGACAAATGCGGAGCTGGCCCGCGAAAATACACTCTACCTGCTTCAAAAATGCCCTCGTGATCTCATGAATCGGAGCAGCGATTCCTAATGTGCTGTCTGACGGCTGCCACGGCCTTGCCAAGGGTGGTTCCTTCTCGGTGGTGAGTGAAGTGATTATTGTATCTGCAGTCAGCGAGACACTGCAGCGTGGAAACCTGGGAGATGAAAGGCACCATATAAATATACAATATTATTACTGCTATTACCATTATTTCACTGGCCTTTTGCCTCGCTCTCTGGTTGAGGAAGAGAATATGAGTATTCCTGAACGTCCCCAACCCTGCATTTAGTCAAGCCTCGTCTTTAGCACTGTAGACCTTCAGATATAATTTTTTCCCATCAGCTCAGTTCACAGAGCCGCAGACCATGTTTCTTTACTTGGTATTAACTTCAAAGTATTTTTCCTCTTAAAATACAAGTCAATGTTATTTGTTAAATGACTGTTTTGAACTTGGATCCAATATTTTTAGTAAAAAAAAAAAAAAAAAGGTTTTGTTTTGTTTTTTAACTGGAAGGAATCCAAACTATCCACGGCTTTTATAACCCAACTTCCTTATGAGTCAGGACATTTATAGCCAGAAAAATATTATTTTAACTTTATTAGTGCAACATAGCAGTGACATCTAGTGGCTTTCATCAGCGTCATGATGAGCAAGGGAGAGGCGCAACCGGCAGGACTTGTGGGAACAGATCCAGTTCAGGGGTTTATTACGCCATTGTTGAGAATCTGTGGAAATTGGATGAGCTCTTCTATAGAGTTTACAAACATTAGAAAATTCTAGTCGTATAACAAAGATAAACTCTGAGACAGGAAATTCTAATGGTGTGACATCCACATGTGATTTCTTCAGCTCACATTTGTAATAAGGTAAAATTCATTACTCCCTGTATGTCAGCTGAAATATCTCATTGTTCAGATTAGAGAGCTCATTCGCCATGAGCTAAAGAAACAATATTCTCAAATTTCTAAATCCTGGCTCAGTCCGAGGCAATTTACAGACCACGTAGCCTAAATGCCACGGGCACAGCCCAGCTCCTTTTGAAAGAAGCAGGAGTTGAGCCACAGTTTTCCATAAAGCAAGATCATGTCTTCAACATTTGGGGTTTTTCTCAAAGCTGAAGTTCCTCCTCAGGCCTTCAGCCAGGACACATTTGCATGCAGACTTAATTTTACACTCAGGAATACCATAAAACGATGGAGATTTGGCCTTTTAGTAGTAAGATCGAGGCAGTGCAATCGCCAGACCAGCGGAGGCAGGGAACGCTCGCAGGGCCCCTGAAGCAAAACTGACACCAGAGTTTGGTAGAAATGTGACACATCTACTGCTGGCAAGAGAGTTTATCATTGGTTTTGTAGCTTAAAGTATTTTTTGTTAACTGTGGAATAGCATTAATGTAACAACCGGCTTGTGGGTTCCCTTTCTTCCTCTCAGTGGGCTTGCCCACAAAATGTAGTTGGGCCCAAAAATTGCCAGATGTTCTCTGAAGACAAAGTCAATTCTGGTTGTCTGTCAATGCTCAGTCAGCTTTGGAGCTTCAGGCTATTCGATATTGCCAAATATTTGGTAATATTTCAAATTCTGCCGTAGATCTTACACTGCTTTCTGTCCCTTCAGCTCAAAAAGTGTCATTACTTGGTCAAACTTTCCATGTCGAAGGCCTATTTAACAAAAAAAAAAAAAAAAAAAAAAAAAAAAAAAGGCTATAATTGAGAAAAATCTATTAATAGTGGTTTTATTTAGTTGTGGATGCTCTAGCTACATACAGAAAAGGAGATGAAATATTGACAAACTTATTTTGTATAAGCATATTACCCTGGGATGGCTGGCTGCAGTTTAGGTAGACCACGGGATGGTTCTGGAGTGGCGAGGGATCCTCCATGAGCTCCGCTGAGAAAGCCGGCGTTGTGCAGCTGCTGGGTTGCGGCCGTGCAGGTGTGTGCCCGGGCGTGTGCGCGTACATGTGCCTGCATGTGTTTTATTATGAAAGGATTTACTTTTCCGCGCGCAGCGGTGACAGCACCCCAGAGGAAGTCATAGCTGGGAAGTAGCTCATGTAATATTTGCACTGCGTCTGCAGTTCGTGTCGGCGTGCCAACGTTGTTGCTCCGCTCTCCCTCCGCGGGATTATTAGGGGGTTTGTAGCATTAAATATAACGACCGCCTTTGAAGTTTAGACTGAAGAACTGAGACGGTTTTTCCATGTTGACAGTTAAGTCGCAGCCTTCTTCCACGGACGGCAGGCCAAGGAAACAAATGGTCAGCTCCACATCTGCCCGAAGCACCTCCACAGAGTCAACCTATTGCGTCCAGCCTGGATGAAGCTTCCACCCCAGCCTTTGCTCGCTGCTTGGTCCCCCCTCCATCGCGCTCCTCCAGCCAGGGTGAGCTCAGACCCAGGGGCGTCCTCCGGTGTTCCTCGGGCAAAGACCCCTTGGGGCAACGTGGCCCCGGCCGAGGTTGTCTCCAGGATCTGGAGCTCTGCTGCCCACCAGGCAGCATTCCCCGCAGGCTGGAAAGTGGTGAGTCAGAGCAGCGGCTTGAGGGAGACTTCAAATACTCCAACAGGTCCGGCAGAAATATTTATACACCTGCGTTTTCAAATATGCTCTACTTTCTCACTTTATAAATACACGGGATCCAGTTGAACACTTGGCCGAGCAGAGCCAAGCACGCCCCTTTTTATTTGATGAACCAGCTGTTTTTCTGGCCCGTTCATATAAACATATTTGTGTGTGTTGATTTTGCAGTTCATTGGGAAAAAGAAACAGATGACAGGTCGTATGTGCAGTTTTGTTATGTATATAACTACCGCATAGAAAATTCCCTTCAGTCCATTGACTTGTTTACTTTGCGTGAAGGGAAGCAGCACATAAAACAGGCGGAGAAGGCGTGGAAGGCCGACTGCTAATGCTTTTTTTAACTAAACAGATGCAAAATCAGTTCAGACAGGTGAGACGTTGCAGTGAGCCTGTTTACGGATCACCATGGGCTGCAACATCATGGGATATGAGTCCACACACGGGACAACTGACGGAGCCTGGACAACCAGCTCCTGCTCACACATTCATTCCTTTGGTTTTGGCTTCCACACCCCTGTTGCCATGTGTGAACTGGCACTGGCGTTCAAGGTTCAGACCAGGATTTTCAAAGGACCCGAGATAGCCCCTTGTGGCACTAAAATGCCACGCCAGCTGGGCAGTTTGTAGGTTGCTTCAATTATCTCCTTCCACACAGGGAGTCAAAAACCCACCCCGTTTATCTCCAGCCTTGCACGTGGGCGGACAGCAGGCACAGGCTCCTGCTCCTCCCTGCATGGAGGCTCGTCAGGAGCTAATGCGCTACGACAATCTCAACCAGCTCATAAAATTCTAACGGGATGTCAAGGAATTATTGCCAAGTCTGAAAAAGAAAAACATTTCAATATCCTATTATAGCCTCTCCCCAGCCCTATAACCTGCTAAGAACTAGGCTTTAAAATGCTGTACTAGCCAATCCCTCTGAACTTTGACTTCTATTTGGAGGCATTGTTTTTCATGCAGCTATAAATAAGCTGAATTATGGGCTTTTTCAAGGGGGACGTGCATCTGGAACATTACATGGAAAACCTCAGGTTAATGCTCTGACAGTTTGTCTAGGCAGTAAAAGGTAATTGCATGTAACACCACAAAAGTTGTGCAATCCCCAACATAAGGAACTTCGCTTCATGTAAATCACTGGAATTAGACGAGGGATAGGATATACTCCCTGGAGGTGCCAGATTTCATCTTACCAGGTTTATTCTTTATACTCACCTTAAGAATACATTTATAATTTAATATTTTACTCTATTTCTGGTTGTCTTTGGGGCCAAACTGGAGAAACTAAAGCCCTATAAAATGGTTCATCCTGGTAAATGTTCACATTTCGCCAGCTGCTTCAAATCGTTACAGGATATTTTCACCGCTCTCTGCCCTTCCCATTTCATCAGCAATATCACCAAACCCCTTATTTTGTGCAGCAAATGAAATTTTAAAGGCTCTTATTTTTGTGGGGGATTTTCATTACATGATTTCACAGCCAAGCCAAAAGGGAGAAGACCAGTTAACAAATAAAGCCCATTTCCCAAAAGAAAGTCTTGCATTCTTGATACTATCGGGTTTAACAACGGCGATGGATGTGCATAAGCCAACATCATAAAGCAGTGGAGCAGGACTAGCCAAAAAGATATCAGTAAGCTCTGAAGTTTTATGTCACTTCGAAGAAAAAACGTAATACTTTCTGCTTCCTTTGGAGTTTTACACAACTTTTCATTTCCCTGTAAAATCTCGAAAGCAGCTTTACTTGAAAGCTCCCAAGGGGGTGTGCTGCAGGGACAGGGCGTTGGGGTGACGGACCTGCGCTCACATGCTCTTTAGAAGTGAGAGAATAGCATCACCAGGGAGAAGGAAGATCATAGAATCACAGCATGATTTAAGTTGGAAGAGACCATAAAGATCATCCAGTCCCACCCCCCTGCCCTGGGCAGGGACACCTCCCACCAGACCAGGTTGCTCCAAGCCCCGTCCAACCTGGCCTTGAACCTCCAGGGACGGGGCAGCTTCTCTGGGCAGCCTGCGCCAGGGTCTCACCACTCTCAGAGTGAAAAATTTCTCCCCGAGATGTGCCTGGTCTGCCTAACTACAGGCCATTCCTTTCCAGTGCGATAAGCAAGTAGGGAGCCCTTCAACTCTCTTTGTCAGCAAGACAACCCCAGTTGGACCAGCCCCAAGAATAAGCGAGGAGAACAAGCTCCTTCATGGCCAGCTGAGCCAGGTGGCTGAATATACGGGAGAGAAATCACTTCCAAGCTGCGTGGCAAGCTCGTGTTCTCTGCAGTGGGGCCCCGGGTTGCGCTGGGGAAGAGTTAGGACTCCGAATCACGGTGTCATGGGACGCTTCAGGCAGAGAATCGACTGCTGTTGGCTGGAGGAGCTGAGAGACAGTGCTGATCTCGCTGTAGCTCTGAAAATAGATCTGCACCTGCTATTAGCATCAGCTTCACCATCAAAATCCTGTCCAAGGGTGTAAATAACTTACGAATAAGAGAGATTTTGAAAACAGACTCCACTCTTCCTCCCTGTCAAGGAAACGACCCAGACAAGTAGTCCAAGGAGGGAGGCATAAAACACCTCCCCCCACAATTAACAACTGTGCGATGAAAACATGGAATAACCTAACCTAGATTAACAACGTGGTCAAAGATCCAGGTATAAATTGACTTGAATGTACCCGAAGAACTACCAGGGCAAATAAACGAACTTGCATGTGCCGGCTTCTCTGCTCCTCTTCTTACTCTCCCTTTGCCCTGCACGTGGGTTCCCGGTGTGCCAAAGCACCGACTGGCTCTTTCTGCTTTCTGTTTCTAGCTGCAGCTAAATGTGGGGTTTATTCTGTGAATGAAAGTAGAGGAAGATAATAGAAGACAGCATAAGTAAAAACTTCAAAAACAACTGGTCATTTTTAACATTTTTATTCTGGGCTATGACTTGAGCTGCTTGAAATTCAACACCTGGGTTGCAGAGCAGTTCAACAATGCCTCTAAATTAATCTTCAACCACTGCGGTTTCCAAAATCATATGACAGTTTCCAAAATCTTTGCCTAGGAGTTCAAAATGAGGACCAAAAGAACCCCATCTAGTCCAGGAGGCAGGGAATCTTTATCCCCAGGCAAAGCTGGAGGGTATACATTTGGGAAAGGTTCTTTCTGAAGGTGCTCACAAACTATTTACGAGCAATAGGTTCTGGGATGCTGCTAAGCAGGGGCTAGGTAACGAACAGGTATATACATAAGTAATAAAACCTGGTTATACAGGGAATATAAATCCAAAGAGAGCAATAGCAGCTTCAGCTGCGTATGTCTGCTAGTTTTACCCAACCGTGGGCTTGAGGTTATGGCACCACATGCTTTAAAGCAATAGTTTTCATATTGCAGGCACAAGTAACGTTGCAGTTCAGACAAGCCCCCACCTAGCACCCACATTTTCCCATTTGACAAGCCACTTTTTGCTTACCCCAAACTCAGCCACAGCAGAGCATGCACCAGTACGTGACTGGGACAAGCAGAGGGTCTCAGCTGAGAAGAGTTCTCACGCTGTCAGCCCATACAACACCACGTACGCCTCCTGATCGACGAGATCCTGCTCCCACTGGGGATTTTATTATTGGGAATTGGGCTGGATTTGTGCTGAGCTCTCCTCAAAGATGGAGAATTAAAGCCATTGGTTTGGCACGGCTGAGCTTGAACTTTCTCAAAATAAGCTATAACAAAAACTTGCCTCAGGGTCGCGTCCCCATCTACCTTGAACTCCGACGGCCTTGTTGTTGGCATGGATGCTGATGCTCTTCTCGCACCGCACCGTGGCACTGGCTGAGCAAAAGGGACATATATCCAGTCCATGAAGTTCCTGCACAAAAAAATATTGATTTTCCTTAAAGAGGAATATCATCTGGACGCCTGGTCTATCACTGCAGTAACTGAGAAGGAGCACGGCCCAGCGTACTTGGATTGTGTCACATGGGACAAGTTAAAAGCTCAGCGATGGGCTCGGGAATTGCCAAAATGTCATAGAGGTAGTGGAAGAAGTAAAAGTCTCGCCAGCTCTCACATGAATGTGTGTTGGCTCTAGCATTCACGCTGGAAGTCTTTATGTGGCAACTTGAATTTCCTCATTTCTCTCCTCTTGTTTCAGTTATCCGGTCATGGAGTGAAAAAGCAAAGCAAAACAAAACAAAAGCACCCAACATACATGATTAATCACTCGCTCTGCATAACTCACAGTAAATAGCCAAAGGCTAGTCACGGCAAATAATTCACCAACACCCTGCAAGCTGAGATACATTTGTATGGAGTGTTCAGCCAGTTCTGACTAACAGACTCTCAGAAATGGGTATTTGCAGGAAACTCAGCAGCAGAAGAAAAACATGGTATTTATTACTGGCATCTTTACCAGTTCTATTATTTGCCTAATATGGCAAAACATGGTAAGGATGAAGCAGAAGGCGCAAACAAACTGCCAGAACACCCGCTGGGAACAGGGGTCCCACGCCACCTGGAAGGACGCTCGACTTTATCGCCCATGCAGGATGCAGACCTTTCGGCAACCAGCAAGTGGGGTGCAATTTTCCAAAGCGTTGCCTAAATTCAGCCCCACACACGGCTCAGGTTACCCACAGCACGTGATACCAGGCGTGCAGAGCCCTTTTGAAAACCCAGCCACCCAACTTGGTCCCTAAATGAGGGCTGAACTCCGTTGGAACTAACCATTCAAAGCCAATAACCTGGCTGTGGGCTCACTATTGGTTCCCAGTGGTCATCAGACACAGGAGAAAAATGAGAACTCAAGGGCAAAAGATCTTATCCAAGATCATCAGTAGAAAGATATTGCTCCAAAAACTTGTTTTCTAAATGGGCTTCCCTCTCACTATACCCCAAGTTGCACATGGCCCGAAACGCAGACAGATCAGCACCAGCATGTACACAGCTGTAAGCACATCACATATAATGGTGTTTCATTTTGCATTCCCAGCCTGCCAACAGATATCAGGCCACGTGTCTGGTTGTGAGAGAGAGAACTTGAGCCCTGCAATAACAGCTACAAATTTTCCCTTTGTATATGGTTGTGGGATAAGGGCCCCCTAAGCAAGATCAAGGTCCTGTTGTGGCTGAGTGAAATGATCCGTGGAAAGCCATGAAGAGGCAGCTGAGTATCTCCCCTCGGAGCGAGGGGAAGGCACCCACCGGCCCACGCTGCCGCTCGCCGCTCAGAAACTCCGCCCCTGCTTCAGCAATTCCTCACGGCTCAGGGTTCACCCCACCGCTCCGAATGCTGCCCGGAAGGGTGCCCTGGCAGGGTGTATACCGAGGAAATAGTCTAACAAAGCCAGACTTAGTAAAAGGCTTTCACTTGTAGAAAGCTGTTAAAGAAGAGATACCTGCCGTTGCTAAAACGGGAATACTTTATCTCCAATTATAACCTAAGTAGGCAGAAGTAGAGAGGTTTCAATATTAAACTGCAAGGGATAAAAATGGGCTTAAACATTAGGATCAGGGCTTACGGAGTGGTAAACAATGCAGTGATCTATTGGGGCAGTTTATACTAACGTTGTCATTAACAATAAAGAAAAAATTACGGCATTTCAGGCTACCTCTATTTCTGTGAGGTTCTGCTCACAGCATATTACTTTTTATTTTTTAATTTTTTTCACACAGAGAACCCAAAACCGCTATCACTGACACAGGTACTGCCCTGGTTTGAGGCCTCGGTGGCCAATCTGGCCCAAACCACAACATCTACGTTTTAGACTAACAGCAGCCAGAGAAGAAGCAAAAAAGAGACATGGAAAAGAGAAAAGTAGCAGTTCTGCTCTAAGGAGCTGTTCCCCAAGATATTAGGCTGCTCTAAGGTTTCTTAGCCAAATGCAGTACCTATATTCGCTTTCCCTCTTGCATCTGTGCAGAATAACTACGCGCTCCAAAAGAACCACAGGAAAAACACCGAACAACCAGCACAGGCTGGTCTTTGTTGGACTTGTTTGATGGCGTTGCTTGTCATCGCAACAAAACATCAGTGGGCGATTTCAGGCATTTTGCCCACACCTTTACATCCCACCGTCGTGTTAAAATACCTAAAACGCAGCATTTCTAGCACAAAATGCCTGCAGGGTGAGCATTCTCCCCAAGGATTACGCTAAGTAAAAAGACCTCAGGTATGTAAATATCCAGAAGGGGCAGCACAGAAGAGACTAATTCAGTATGAGCGAGGAACTGGTTCATATATATTCAAAAGCGTGAATATCCATGTTTTGGGACAGCGCGCGTCCCAGCACATACGCCAAGAGGAACACTCAAAAGGGCAGCTAGTCTGTTTTCCTGCCCAGTAACAGTACCAAGAGTATTTCTCTTCCAGTAATAAAACAGGGCGCTTATTCCCCCTGCTGCGGGAAGCACGCCTCCTGCTCACCGCGCTCTTCCAAAATACCTTCCGGAGCGCGAGGCGCAGCGAGGAGGGCACGTGAGGGGGCACGTCGCTGCTCGCGGCAGCGTTTGCATGCGCATTAGCTCCGGCACCTGCTCGCCCCACGCTGCTGCGGCGAGCCTGCCCCTGCCAGCGGGGCCGTGAAGGAGACGCTCACTCATTCTTCACCCTCGCCTTTGGCCTCGCTGGTCACGCAGGGCTAATTTTGGAATGGCTTTCGTTGCTGCTCTCGCCCTGAATATACGATTTTGCTTCCTCCGTTCCAATTTTTTTTTCCAAGCCCTGTCAAGACGAGCAGTGCAGGCATCTGTGGCCTTTCCGTTCACTGAAACGTGATCTTTAGCAAAGCAAAGTGTGACCTCTCTTGCCTTTCAGGCCTTCCTCTTAAGGTATCGCTGGCAGCGGGCATACAGTAGCTTTTTCATACAGCAACAAGGATGCTGCTGAGTGAAAATCCAGTATTTTTGCAAGGACAACAACACAAAGTAACCCCCCCACCCTGATCCAAACCCGTGCCTTTGTCACATTTCCTTTGTCACATTTCCAGAGGGACTGCTCAGTGCGACCCGAAACCAGAGCTGAGGGGACCTAAGGACCAGCGCGTCTCCAGCAAGCAAGAGATTCAAACTGCAGCACAACCTCTCTTCTAAATACCTTTTTTTTGTTGCTTTTTTAAACAAATAAATACACAGATACCTCACTACCGGGACGCAGCCTGGCGCTCTGCTTAACCACATGCTTGCCTGAAAAAAAAAATACAAACTCTCCCGTGGGAACCACACAACCACTTCCACACCAATCTTTTTCCAAGTCCTGCTTGTAATTAAAGCCTCTGGCATAGCATCACCATCTTCTAAGGTCTGGTCCCAGCCTCTTACTCCCTCTGCTGCCCCATGAATTCGGCAAACGAACGCGATGATGAAGCCAACCAACCCAGCTACTCGGCAGCCGTTGTGCCCGGCTCTTCGAGCTGGTCCTTATTTCCACCGAGCCTTTCCCCTACTTCAGAAGATGCTCCATGCATCCACCCCGTCCTCTCCATCTCTCTCTTCTCTGCTGGAGCCAGGCAGTTTGTCCTCCCTCAGCAGAAAATTTACCTGGTTGTGTTGTGCGTTAGGTAGAGGATTGGGCAGTGTCTTCTCCATGACCCTGCCCATCCAGGTGCTCCCCAGCCAGGCTCTCCCCTCCAATTCTCACTTGCTTTGGGTCCTTTCAGTTGTGAACTTACAAATTTTTGTCAGTTTTTTTGACACCGGCAGCGTGAAGAGACGAAACCAGACGGAGAGAAGGTGGGGGTACACCTAGAGCGCACCAGCTTTGCCATAAACGTACGCCCAAAACACCCAGTAACTCCAGCGTAAGAAAGTCGTGCTGCAGAGAGTGCTGGCACAGAGGTTAATGCAACGCATGGATCTGGCCACACGACTTTAGCCAAGGTGTAAATTGCTTTTTTCCTCCGTGCTGCAGTTCCTTAGCAATGGACAGGGATAGTGCCTCCCTTCTCCCATTCTTTTTTTGGCTTTCGCTGGTCAGAAAAATCTGGTCATTCAGGTACAGACACTTTTAAAAAAAAAAAANAAAAAAAAAAAAAAAAAAAACCCAAAAAACCCCTGTGCTTCTACTGCATATACAGACTCAGCATTTGTTTAATTTTCAAGATACCACATAGCAATTTTTTTCTAAGGTAAAAGATCTGGAGGCCGCAGCTTTGCTTAGATCAGAAAACTCAAGCTAAACCTGAGCTGGAATGAACTCACCAGCTGAAGCCCTGTAAGCCAACACATCAAGACAGCAGGAAGTCTTGGGAGGGTGGTAAAATTAAATTTTTCCCAAGCAAAACATTTTTATTAATTTGATAACCACCAGCATTTTATTTTGACACTAAGATTCCCATCTAGATAATGGGAAATGGCAGCTTTCTGTTAAAAGCTGAGGGATTTATTCTTTTTCTTATTTTTTTTTTTTTTTTATAACAACATTCAAATAGCTGAGAAGCATTTGCTCCGTTTCTGATGGGGAGTTTCACCTATAAGCAGCGTACACTGGTATGTGTTTTAAAAAATATTTCCATATGCGAAAGGAATGCAAATGATTGCCAAAGAAAGTGGCTGTTACAGCAGCAGGCTAGGGCTGTTTTTAGAGGAAAAACTGCTGCAGAAACGAGGTATCCACAGAGGTGCACTAAAGCAACACTAACTGCAGTGACCTTGAGATGACCTAGACCTCCTCATATTACAAAAATGAAAAGGGAGTTAGAAAATCTGAGGCCAATTAAGCGCTTTTTTTTTTTCCTGGAGACATGATGAAATTTCCTGAAACAAAAACTTTAGCAAATTCTATAAAATACTTCTAGCTTTGGTGGAAAAATAAATTATTGCCTTTTTATCTCCTCATTCCTGAGGCACAGAACTGGCCCACTTCTGTTTGTGCAGATGGATTGGAGGGAAAACACCTAGAGAAGGGCCAAGTGGTGAGATTCTTGGCACGAGCAATTAAGTGTGAAGTTATTCTCAGGGCTGCCTATTTGTTATTGCAGCAGGAATCATTAAGATTATATGGAAAGATATTGTCTGGGAAAAAGTGTGAAGTAAGGATTATATGTCCTGAAACGCGATTAGTGAGCAAAGCATCGTCCGTCCTCGACAGGGTCTCCCTGGACCGGCAATACGGAGGTGGCCACGCTCAGGTGGCTCCCAGGACACTTGGCTTTTGGTCTGAACTTCACTTCTGAAACACACCCATGGGCCAGGCAGAGAAGCCAGGAGTCATCATTGAAGACAAGGGTGTCTCTTCCCCGCCCTCCACTGCTTCACATTCATTGGTGTCCATCCTGGTGGATGTCCACGGCGGCACACAGGTTCTAGTGGCTTCAAGGTGGTGTGGAGCACCACTCCAGGCATGTGTGGGCAGAAGGTGATCCTGGAGGAGGGTTTGGTGTTCAGCAGCTTCCCACCAGCGCAGCCAAGCAGAGCTGGGTGTGACGGCTCAACCACCTCTGGAATGGCCCCCGTTGGCTTTCTGGGGGAGAGGCACGACTTGCCTGGCCTGCACAGGTATCAACCATGTGGTGGGAGAAGACCCACCTCCCAGCAGAGCCGTGCCCTTGGCTCGCAGGTGAAGACAGCTTGTCCATGCAGGGGTTACCTCCTCCCCGAGGACACAGCCGAGGCTCCCACGGGACGTACACCAGAGCGCTGCCCCTCCCCTGCTCTGTGCCTGGGTGTGCTCCCCAGCCAACAGGTCCCAGAGCCAAAATGGTAGGGCAGAGGAGGACTGAAGGGTCCCTTCCCTCTCTGCTGCCATCCTTCCACCGACTTCTGCTGACTTCCCTTTCCCAAGACAGACGTGAGGAAGTGGGGACAACCAAGAGCGCAGGTTCAGCTCCACCCAGCCCAGAGCACGAGCAATAACGGAGAACCCAGGGACAGCATTTTCAGTGCTTACCTGTCACGTCTGTCACCGGGGCCATCATTCCGGGAGGCTGGAGCTTCCTCCACCCTTCACTTGCAACAACAGCTTGCTTCCTTCTGAATTGAAAATAGACCCCAACAGCACGGCCTAAGCTGGTCTTACACCTCCCTGCCAACGTAGCTCCAGCTGAAGCCCAGCGTTACGAGTGAGGTCCCCGGTGACGGACGGGCTCCATGAAGGCTGTGAGCCCCGTCCTCACAAAGCCGCTCTCCACAGCCCAGATGGGCACAGTCACCACAGCACAGGGGCAGTCCGTAGCGGGCTTTGAACCTTTGGGACCTGCTGTTGTTGTACATCCATCCCTGCCCTGGACAGCCTGGGACCACCGGGTGGGTGCCCCACAGATTAGATTTAGCTCATAAGGCAAAGGGCTGCCCC